>MNCI01021909.1:192895-204412 GCA_015680685.1 Gnetum montanum
AAGGAATCAGCTGCTTGTCACACATAGGTTAGTTAAGTGCCTCAGTACGACCGCTTCGAGCACGTGCGTTACGTGTGGTGATCCCAGTAACGATTAGCGTTTGGTAAGCCACAGTTGCACATTTCAGGGTGTGTCCGGCAAGTGGAAACGGATGCCAACGCTAGGACTTAGTGTTGTAGTTAGATTTAGTTAGTTTCTCAACCCTCCACTCTCATAGCTTAGGAGATAAACCAAAAAATACCAAAAAATCATATACCTCGGACGTACTTAACCATACACCGTGACAACAACAAGTAAGTCTGGGAAGACAACGAATGATTAACCCCAAGTGTTTCTTGTGGTGTTTATGCATTTAGTCTATGGAGTTCAACCAGATCACGCATGCTATACTCGTTTCATATGGTTGAGTGTAGGGGTACCTCGCCACTCATCACCAATGTTCAGAATTTGTTTATTTTCTTTCTTACCTACTTGCTTAAGTTTTGGGCTTAGTTGTCTTTGTAGTTGTCATCATGGCTTCATAGAGGGGTTAGTGTAAATTCTATGTTGGCATATCCTAGGATCTATTCTAGTTAATTTGGGATATTACTAAGCAAAGGATTTTGACCATTTTTTTACCATCTTCAGTAGTCTTTCTTTTTGTTGAGGAGTGAGCTTAGCATTAATGATTATCGATTTTCCATTCTTGAGAAATGTATACTCCATACTAGTGGGCAACGATTTTAATTCAAGGGACTCTTGCTTAAACTTGTTAGGGATTTCAAACTTCCCCTAGTTGATATATTTGGTGTTAGTACTTGGAAGTTAACGATGGACTTGCTCTAATGCATCTATGCTATCAATATAAGCACAAGTCAAGCTCTTAGTTGGTTCCATGCATAAAGTTGAATTACTCTTTAGGTCAACTTTTAGGCACTGGGTGCCTTCCTATCTTGTGGCTACTACATACAGGCATCTTTGTATGTTAGATACTTGTGCACACTGGTTACATGCAGGCAATGTTGAGTGTTGTACAAACCAGTACTTTTGCATGCAGTTGCACCCTATGTCATTATATGCAATGCATGGAACTTTCTTCTTCTCGATCTTCCCAAATGCATTTTCTTTTGATATCTCTAGGGAAAGATCACGTATTCCTAGGCATGCATCAATTATACTTAGCCATGCTCTTCTCATTATGATTGGGAAGTCCCCCTTGTAGTTGTTGACTTGGATCACTAGGAAATTAGTTAGATACAACCACCCACAAATAGTGGTGACAATGTTCTCCACTAGTTCCAATGAAACAATGATGAACTAGTCAGCCAACTCTAAACGAATGTTACTCTTCTTTAGTGCAGGAAAGTTCCAAGCTTAATACATTTCCTATGAGATCAAATTAACACTAGAACTTGAATCCAAAAGAGCTTTACAAGGCTCATTTCTAGTGACTTGTAAATAAATAAAAGGACTTCCAGAATCAGAGAATTTCCTAAGAAGATGACCAACTTTAATCCAATCAGTGATGGCATGAGTTAACATGACAGTGTGCGTTGAGTGTAGTTTCTGGTTTGAAGGAAGCTCTGAAGATTCAAATGATGATGAGGCATTTGGATAATTAGCCACTTGTGGTTGTAAGGACTTGGTTGGATTGTTGGTTCTAAAGAAAGGTTTCTTCTTTGATTGGTTTTCTGAACCAATAGTAGGTTGAAGATTGGCATCCCTTGTAGCATTATGTTCTTGCAGCTAGGCAGAAAGCTTGCCCTACATAGTTGGAGTAGATGTTAATGGAGATGAGGGTGGAAGAGATGTAGAAAGATGAGAAGGGTAGTACATATGTGAAGCATCACCCCCAGAAGAAGAAGAAGTTCTATAGTACTCAGGGGTTTGGTAATGAGGTTGAAGAGCATCGTGACTAGTAGAGTCATGTGTTGAGATCAACTACTGAACCTAATACCTGTATGGGTCAGGTTGATGGTAAGAGTACTGTTGACGCAGTAGTGGCATTCCCCATGACTATGGGTGTTGCCACTATTGATACTATTTATTCAATTGTGGTGGGGCTCCACTTGGATAACATGTCAAAGGGTTAGTGGAACTACCTTGGGTTACTTTGAAGATAAGGTAACCTTCTGCGTGTTTGTCATCTGTTAATCGTGGGTTTAGTGCATACACCCCAGACTCTTACAGATGTGACACTACTGGGCAACATCCCTTGGGATGGTCATATTGGCAAACCTCACATCCACCATCATTTTCTGTGTCTGAATCCATAACCTCTTCAATGATGGCAACCTTGCCCTTACCCTTGTTACATGCATACTTAGCTTCTTTCTTTTTCCTTCTCTCTCGATCACTACTTTGTTCTCTAGACTCCTTTACTATTTTTAGGATAGTTTAAAATTTTTTGTCTAAGGAGTTCCACCTTTTCCAATACGTCTAATGCAAATTTTTGAATGGGAAAAGTCTTTCTATTCACCATCTCTTCAAGTGGTGACTCTTCTTCATCTTCACAAAATCTAACTTCCTTCTTTTAGAGAGAAGGATCTCTATTGTACTCCTCTACACTTTCTCTTTTTCTCAACTCATCTTCCTTCTTGGCAACTCACTACAACAATCTTTGTATTTGATGGGCTCTGAGCTCGAATAGCCTTCCTTGGGCATAAGTCCCAAGGGTTCTTCACATTTCGTACCTAAGCCCATCTATGAGATGGCATAGTTGTTCCTTCTGTAAGTAATCATGGCTAGGGAAATAATTTAATAATGAATAATATCATTCAATGGTAGCATCCAAGGGTTCGTGTCCTCCTTGTTTTCATCCTTGGATTTGCTTACATAGGTTGGACACTTGGGAGTATGTTTGATACTTATCGTTGAATAGCTCCAACATGGTACTCCATCGATAAATGGATTCTAGTTCTAAGGACCAGTACCAGCTTTCTGCTTCCTTGAACAATATCCATGAAAACAACTTTAGCTTTTATCACTCATTTTCTATATTCTGCAAGGCACATGCATCGTCGAATGCTTGTAAATGGTTTTGAGGATCAACATTGTATCCCCCTTCAAATCATGGGATGTTATTCATGTCTAGTCTTTTGATCCTACTATCTTTCTTGTGCCTTGTTGGAATTCTAACAGCCTATACTATATTTAACATACTTTGAGTGGCAAGCAGGGGTTCATTGTGATCATGTTGCCTGTGGTGTCTATGATGCTTATGTTGTTCCATACTCTTCCTTCATTCATGATGTCTCTCTCTATAATGCCCTAGTCTCCTTTCTCTACTATTTTTTTGATGATTTCTATTTCACCTACCATTGTCCTCATGGTATCACCCTTTATGACTATGTTCAGATCCCAAAAGAGAGGAGGAAGAAGATGATGAAGATGAAGAGGAAAGAGGACTAGCACCATGTCAATGCATGCCACCTTCTCTTTGCAGCCTTGGTCACAATTACAATCATAATGTCCATCATTGTCATGCATTCATGTTCCTTTTCTGGACCCTTTGTATCCATTGGTACCAGAACCTGGGTTATGAATAGTTGAGTGAAGATTCGGATACCCAACTCTTTGACTGAAGTCAAAGAGAGGAACATCATTTTGTGGAAAATCTCCCAAGATAAGTTCACCATTGTCATTTTTACTTAGGACATATGGGACATCCTGAGATAACTTCCCCTTCATGGATTCGTAATGTCTCTCCTATTATAGATCCCTTTGACATTGTGCCTCCATGGGTAGATAATCTCTTGAATCTTGTTCATGCACAACATACTCTAACTGTAAGTGTTGCATCCCAATTCGTGTAAGAGCGTAAAGAATCATGCATGGGATTGAGGGATTGGAAGGTAACACTTTGTTATCTTCTAAACATCATTGTTATTCATCTTGGTGGAGGATAAAGGTAAAATCTGGTACATACTCATCAGGATGAGTGTATACCATGCAAAACTATTGGGGCACTAGCGGATCATCTTGTGCACCCTACCTCTGATTGTTCATGGTATTGGACTTAGTTGGTGAAGCACTCTCATAAGAAGAAGGAGACATGATTGATTACTTAGTGTGCGATATCTTTTTTGATGATTGTAGGATAGTTAACCTTAAGGGTTCATTCCAATGATGGAAGGATTTTCTAAGTTCTAATCAATGCACAAATGACAAAATCCTTGGTAACAACACCAATGATGAGCGGCAAGGTACCCCTACGTCCAACCATATGAAAATGAGCATTCACACATGATCCAATCGAACTCTAAGGATTAAGTGCTTATGCACCTATGTATAACAAGGATGAGTTGTGTAGTCATTGTCTCCCAAGCTTACTTGTAAGGCACAATTGTATGATTAAGTAAACTCGAGGTATATGATTTTTTTATGTTTTTTATATTTTCTATCTTGGTCTCCTAAGTGTGTGAAATGAAAATATTTAGTTAACTAATTGGTTTTTGTAACTTTAATGTTGAATGAATCCTAACACCAGCATCCATTCCCACTCTCCAGACACATCCTGAACCAGTGTAACACTACTAGAATTACCAAACACTAGTTGTTATTGGGTTACCAAGTGTTCCATGTATGCTTGAAGTGGTCATGCTGAGTGTGCTAATTCATTGATAATTAATAATTCTATAGAAATAACATTGATTAAGTAATGAGAGCATCAAATAATAGTAAATAACATTAAATGCAATAGTTAAGCTATTCTAAATGTTGCAAGTTTTATCACAAAGTTCATCTTTATTTCTAGACACAAGGTGTGCTCAAGTACACAATGCTTGAATAATGATTCATTCACTCTATGACTCCTACTATGGGCACTCAAAAATAATGCTAACTCTAGAAGAGAAAAAAAACTGCAAGAGTTCAGCTAAAGAACTAAAAAATACTATCCAAAACCAAGTGCCCCTATCTCTTATTTATAGATAATGAGACAGGCTCTGACTTCGCATGTCTAATATTAGGGATCCAATGTCATTTGGTCAATTTGATATTATGTATTTGATATCGGGTCGCTTATTTGGTGACTCATCATGGAGTGTTAAGTGCAGACACTAGGACAAGAAGCAAGAGCATAGCAAAGAGCCTCGACCCAAAAATAGTGATGCAAACATGAAAATATGTGTTAAATAGTAAAGAAATGCAAGATTTATTCTTAATATTAGAAAAAAATGCTTAGAAAATAAATAAAACTAAGCTTGAGATCAGAAAATCCACCACCCCAAAACTAGGGAGTGTGACTTTTGCTAAACAGGAGGTGAAAATGGTATGTAGCGCCGAGTAGGCACATTGGCAACATAGCAATCTGGTCATAGTCTTTGGGATGTCCAGGATGTGGAGATAGTGGCTGCAAGGGAGGTTGAACCTATTGGGTTTGATGTCACCATGTCCTATAGGTGAAATGGTAGATTATGTTTCAATAAGGTGCCAAGGTGTGAAACTAGGATGCTTGAATGCTATAGTGTCGAAGATGCTCAGAAGGCTCAAATGCTCAATGCTCTTTTGATTTGCTAACCAGTAAAGTTCTAGTATTTATGGTATTTATAGGGCTAGGTTTAGCATAAAACATGGATCAGGCACCATGTGGCATGAGCGTAGACAAGGTTACACTGACATGTCACACTCTTATGAGAGTAGCAAAATGTTATGCTCTAAAGGACAGCAACGGATATCCAAAGACTGCTAAACTATGATCACACTACCTGAACTACATGTGCTAGAGTCTGAGATACCACAATGTACCTACAAATAATTTCAAAACAATGCAACTTGGAGACTACACTCCGGGACTCCGTCTTTACCCTCTTTCGAGTAGGGTTAAGCATAGAGATAATTTTGGGGATCAATGGGAGGTGCAAAAGAAATGAAAATTGTTGATCTTGGTCGTCGGAGGGATGTCAAAGCTAAGATATAGGTTGATGCCAAGTTCTAGAGGCTTTTGAAAGCTTTTGGAAGCCTTTTACCTGGTGTCAAGATGGCTACGCTCTAGAGCATAGCACAACACTTAGTGAAATTTTGGAAAATTTTGATCTTTCACACGGGTTATGCTAGCTATGCTGGAGAGCATAGCAGAGCATAGTAGAGCATAGCATGGGCACTTAGCCAAATTTTAATGAAATCTATAGTCTTCCTTCATGGCATACTGGCTACACTCTAGGGCATAGTAGGATAGGCAACCTCGAAAGTCAGAAAATGTGCCAAATATTTCTTCTATGTCAACCTAGCTTGATAGATCCTTGTTCAACACTTAGGCAAAACTAGGCATTGGAACCTGAGTCACACTCACTATGTTTTGGAGTGTAGCAACCTAAAAGATAGAAAATGTTTTAAACTATTTTTGCCATCCTAAGCACTTTTGACAAACTCTAGCCTGGTACTTGGGTGAACTGGTGGATGTGACATGTGTCAAGATGGGTACACTGGGGAGTGTAGCAAACATGATATCCCAAGAGATAGAAAATTTGTCAAACTATTTCATCCATCCCAAGTAATTCTTGACCACTTCTGTCTTGATACTTGGGCAAACTGGTCATGGAAGTGCATGCTACACTGGCTATGTTTAGGAGTGTAGCAGGCAGACTGAGAGCGTAGTAGGACACTTAGAAAAATTTTTCCAAAAACAAGGCTCAACGTGTCCTACATTGTCTACCCTATAGTGTGTAGCACCTACACTTAGAAAACATTTGCCAAGTTTTGATGCTTAGAAAAAATTGCTGTTGAATTGCAGAAGCCTGAAATTGGTGGTGCTTCAGGTGGCATGGGAGGTAGTGTTAGAAACAAGAGAAGCGATGTTCGGTAGCATTGAAGGTGGTGTTCAATAGCTCTAAAGGTAGTGTTTGACAACATGGAAGGTGGTGTTCAACAGCTTTGAAGGTGGTCTTCAACAATGCAGGAGGTGGTGTTCAATAGCATGGGAGGTGATGTTTAGTGGCTTTCAAGGCGACCAGGAATGCACATGCATAGGTAGATGATGTAGAGAAATGGGAATAACAAATGATGTGGTGGTAGTTGTAGGCCACGGTGTAGTAACAAGTAGCAAGGAAGCAGGTGCACAATCATGGGTAGTGGGCTCGTAGTGACAGAAGACACAACAACAAGTGCAGGCGTAGTGTGATGAAAACAAGCGATGCATAGTGCGTGTTCCCCCTTGGGTTAGTCCAGGGCCAGCCCCTTTGTAGCCATCGGTCATGGTCGGCAAGAGAACTAGTCGTGACCTTGTCAATGGTTTTGGATTTTTGTGTTTATTATTATTATTATTATTATTATTATTTCATATTTTAAAAAAAATTGGATTTTTAAAGTTGGGGGGTGGGGGTTCAAGGTTTGAAACCACAACCTCCCACTTAAAATTTTTAATTCTTTTTAACTGTTTATTATTATTTTAATCCATCTTTCCATGTCAATTTTTTTACAAGTTTACTGAATGTAAGGTAAAAGAGCCATCCCAAGATGTTTCACAACTACCTCCAACTATTCTTCTGGTTCCAAAAGAATCAATGATAAAAGATTCAATCACAGAAATGCAAGAATCATCGACTAGTATTTTTGATAATCTTATGAATGAAAATATAGATTATTTTATTGACTAATAATCTTTGTTATTTGGTTTTTGTGTTAATCCAATTATAACCTCTCTCATTTGATAGTGAAGTTAATTAATCTTTGATTTACTATGATAGCTTAAGTTTCTCTTCTATAGTTTATAAATTAGTTATGTTGCAATATATTTTAAAGAAGATATTTACTCCTATGATCTCTAGTCATATTTCCTTGCATTTTAGGAATTTTTTTAACAATGACCAAAATGAATTGCAACATTTGTTTGAGAAAGAAACACTGCTCACCATCATATTTTATTAACTCTTATTTGCTTTACTAACTACAAATTTTGTTGGTAGTTCTCAAGCTTCATGATGCTCTTTTTTGAAATGTAATTTTATCTCAAAATTCCACTCAAGAATATTATTATACATCATTGGCTGTGTTTCTGAATCTCTAATTTTTATAGTTTTGTGAAGACTATTCATGATGTGTTGATCTTATACACTTCATATATTTAAAGTCATGTATTTGGTTATAAGTAGTAAAATAACATTATTATTAACTTTGTGTTAAGCTTGAGTTATGATGTTGAAGATTTGATATAGTCTAAAAAGCATAACATGCTAGTTTATATCTATATTTAGTCACATCATGAACTTTAATATACATTTCCATAGTATACAATATCATTTATGATGTTTTGTAGTATGTACTAAGTTAGTTATGTTTAATCAAGTCTATTAAGTAATAATAAGTAATCGTTGTGTTTATTCATTTTCTAAATGTGGTTGTTCCATTATAACTATATAAATGATGATCTTGGTCCAATAATAATACATAATACAATACAACAATCATGTGCAACACAAAGTAAAATACATTATTTATACTATAACAAATATACTTGGTTACTTTATTTTTCTCTATTACTTTGTAGTTTATGTTATTATGTTTAACATGTATAATACCATGGATTTATTTTAGCTCATAGTATATATTTATCTTAATCACAGTAGTCATCAAAGTGTTTCTATTATATCATAGAACTAGTGATTAATATTACAAAACTTTAACACAATGACCTACAATTGGACATTTAACTATATAGATATCACACTAGTCTTATCTATGGATTATAACATGGTCTACCACGATGCTTGTAAATTGTATGGTTGGATGTTGGGTTTCCTTGTTGCTCATCATTTCCACCATTACCAATGATGGTGTTACTGACCTAGATTAGTTATATCATAAATGATCATTGTAAAAGCATTAATGACTTATCTTTTATAAAAAATTAATATTTTACATCACACACATATTATTAACTAAAACATAGCTTCTTCACATAGGTTTGATAGTTCATTGTGTGATGAGAGCATTAGTGGGAGCGATGACAAGATCTATATCAAGAAGGATTAGTGTAAACAACTATAAAAAAGGGTCTCATATGCTCATGTAGATTCTTACTACATTCAAAGACTATATTTAGCTATTACAAATGATCCTAGAGGGGATGGAATATATAGTAGAACATGGAAGGCCTCAAGGCGTAGGACCTACTATAGAACCTAAAAATATAAATCAAGGGATCATAAAGGCAAATATAGAAGTTATGACAATTATTCTAGTTTACTATCATCTTCCTCTTCACCTTCATCATTTAGCTTTAATGAAGATGAAGGTAGACATGAAGAGAAAGCTCCACTAAGGAATTGATATGGAGATAGAAATAAAGATAAAAAACAAAAGATAAGGAATCAAAGGAAGCACAAACAAGATCATCACAATCAAGTAGATAGAAATTGAGATTATGGCTATGACATGTTTGATGATGATAAATTATTATTATTAGCTATTAGAATCATGATTTATATTAAAAAGGTAGTAAGAGTACCTCACAAGCATCAAACGGAAAGTCACATTAAATGACTTAATATGAATCAAATTCCTAAATTTGAAGAGGGCTATAACTCTATTTCATAGCATCATTTGCAAGCCTTTCATGATGTCTGCACCTTGCAAAATATTGAAAGTAAGTAGCAGAAGCTTAAGGTCTTTCCTACGATACTAATAAAAGAAGTTGATAATTTGTATAGATTGTTGGAACCAAATTTAATCCATTGATGATCCACAATTCTTGAGCTCTTTAACAAGAAGTGCCAAACCTACTTCATAGTATCCAATATCAAGAAACAAATCCAATGATGGAAGTAAAATAATCATGAATCCCTTGATATGGTCTTGGGAAGATATTATTCTTTATTATATAGATATCTAGGCCATGGAATTTTTCAAAAAGAGCAGCTTAGTTACATCATAGATAGACTTCATAATAGAATGAGGACGACCTTGGGATCTATGCCCAAGAAAGACTATCAAAACTTAGAGTTTATGAGATATAAATATTAATTAAACAAGTAGAAAAAAAGAAGGAAAGGAACAAAAAAGAAAGAAAATAGAGTATAACTAAGATCTAACCCTTTGCAAGAAGGAGATCCACATCTATGATCAGGAAGAAGAGGAACCTCTTGATGATGTAGTTTCTCATAAAACCTTATCAATGCAAAAGTCCATCATTAAGTTTACAACAAGAATACATAAGATGTTGGATTTGATGAATGAAAAATTCCAACTATCCTGAAAATCATGAAGGAAACAATAGATTATGTAAGATTAAGAAACCAAGATAAGAAGAGGAAAGAGAATAAGGAAACAATAGTAGAAAATATTTTAGACTCAAAGAAGGATGGTGAATATGAAATTTATTAATATGAACAACAAAAGAACTATTGTTTAGTTATGTTACATCTATAAGAGTTTGTAACTTATACTTTGAACCTAAGGTTCATGGAAAAGTTACCACTATGCACTCTAATCTAATACTCATAACTAAAATTTGCATGAAATACATGTATGAAGGGTTAGAACATATTTATAATAGAGGAAACCATCTTGGTGCCACCTAGAACAAGCTAGAAGATGGGGCCCACACTACAAAACACACTATTAGAGCTAGCATTAACGGTTCATTAATAAAACCATTGTCAAAAGCAAAATCGTTAACTTATCTATTCATCAAAATCATTAATATTACTAATAATTCAATATTCTACTATTAATCCATGATTTTCTCTATCCATGGTATTCCCATGAGGTTTTTAGCATCAAACGTTTGAAATAACTATAAGGCTAATACTAACTTAAGCTAGTTATCAAGGACTATTTGATGTAATATCTCACATATCTAGGCTAATCCTCATGCATGACAAAATCCAACTATTGAGTTATGATCCTTATATATGTTAAGACCAACTATTAGGTTACACTTTGGCTAAAATCAACCTATAGCTACCCTAGGCCCTAGCTCTTTACTCTCATCATAAATAAGGTTTGATACTGACTACACGCACAATCCTTAAGCAATGTGGCCAGATTCCTTCCCAATGCATGTTCATTAATCGACTAGTCATTCCCATATCAGTTGTCTTACTGTAAAAATAATATTAGCTAATGAATTGCTAAATTCTTGTTCCCTCATGTTTCAACATGTTGAATGTACCTATATGTTGGCAACTGTTTGGAACGCGACCGTCAACGAGTGTCCTCAAATAGGATTTAGGTGCCTGCTGGTCTCTGGCAATACCAAGGCCCATATACCTCCAAATAAACTCAGTAGTTAATGTGAGTATGTGTGTGTGTTGTTGAAGTGTGTAGTTGTGAAATATGAAATGATTGCATTGTGTGTAAACTACAAATGACTTATCTTAAAGAGATTCAGCCAACTTTGCCAAGTACTGTGAGTTGTTGAGAGTTCATATTTTGTTCAATTGCCTAGTCTACGCCGTACTTATAATACCTACTTGTAAAAAATAAAATTTTGCAAAAAAAAATTGAGCACAACTCCATGAATCTACTTCTAATTTTCCCCAGAGAAAGAGATAGTTCCAAAAGAAAACTAGAAATAGAGCAAGATTCAATGGAAATAGA
>MNCI01021918.1:8021-39728 GCA_015680685.1 Gnetum montanum
ATGTGCACAGGCCTATATTGGGCTAGAGGTGTAATAGCTTGTGTTAAAATATTTTATATGGACGAAAAACCTTCAATGTCACCGCAATTTATATGCCCATGCTAACATTGGTGATCCAATAACTTGCATTTATTTAATGTGAGGGAAAAAGTTACAATGAAAGTTTTTTTGGACAATTGCCAAAAATAGAGAGTTCCGATTTGGGTTCAATGCAACAACCACAAGGAATTACGAATAACTTTCAACTGCCTTGAATTTGCACCACGGCTCTTACCAATGGCTGATAGCTGAAGCTACAGTTTATACAAGTCTAAGTTGTGAGTTCAAACTTCGTCAGGATCCATAAAACTTTTAGCACAACGGTTAAGAGTTTGCCGCCACAAACTTTTCCACTGTTAGCATGTGTGAGGAGCCACCTGATCAAGTGATAAGGTAGGCCACATGACCTCACACCTGATCAAGTGATAAGGTAGGCCCCACGACCGCTGTTCAAAATAAGTCACGGCTCATAAAATCCATGGAAAGTAAGTGCAGAGGTTTCTACGTCATCAAATGCTTAAATCCATAAAATCAATGCAAAGTAACTGCAAAGGTTTCTACGTCATCAAATGCTTAAATCCTATGCTTAAATCCTAAATCCTATTTATATGAGGGCACTTTTAAAGGTAATTCTTACGCCCACAGGTTGACCTCTCTTCCATATCCATGATGGCTCATTCCATCCAATAAATATACGCCCACAGGTTGGCCCTCTCTTCCATATACGTGACGGGCTCATACCATCCATCCAATAAATGTAGAGGTTAAGTGATGAAATGTTTTTATCTATTATAATAGTGTAGTGTACAGGTGGGGCAGTGAGAATCAAACTCATACGGAAGGACCATCACTAAGGCACCTCTATTGAAGTGACTTTTAATGTAAGTAAAAGATTATAGAATGGTTTTGAACTCAGCACCCGTAACATGTAAATTTATATAAACAAATCAATTGGACAAATGCATATATATATATATATATATCTATGGCACATAAGTGCAACCTTCACTTACATAACAGGTGAATATTACCTGTGGCGCGCCCCCCCCCCCTCAAGAGTAATTCATTGAGTCAAAGCAGGATTTGAACCTACCAATTCCCCACCAAAAAATGTCTTTACATTATTACAAATTTGAGGGCATAAATTTGATATACGTTGATACTTAATAGTTCTTTTTTCCTCCGTAATAAATTTGATATACGTTAATACTCAATGGTTCTTTTTTCCTGCAGTTGATGGACGGCCACTTGAAAGTGTGAGCGTAAATAGGCGTAAATTTAATCAAATTTGATTTAGTCCTACCAGGTATGCTACGAACATTGTCTTACCTTGCTGCTTACGGTGAAGTGCATCTTTGTGCGAAACTTTTGGGTGTCATCCTGCAAACATAACATAACGCCAAGGAGACAAGAAAAAAAAACCATGAGCGAATAGACGAGCTTAGACTTACATGGCGGCCAATGGCGTAGAGATGCTAAAGAACGGCAGGCACTATATGTAGATGACAACAGTACTGATAATGGCGATTGATGGTGAGCAATGCAGTGAAGCTGATGAATGAGCATGGCGGCGGATTGATGTGCCGGATGTGAACTTGCCAGTTTATAGTCTTGGCGGATTATCTTGGGTTAGTTTTGTGTTATAACCCGTTGGACATTGCCTGTTTAGCGTCGTAGCAGATGGTACGTTGCCAGTTTATCGTCGTGGCGGACTATGAAGAGGCAAGCTAGTTTATAGTCTTAGCGGACTCTGGTGAATGAGTGTGACAGTTTAGTGTCATGTCAGATGAAGCTCTGTGGTGTCGGTTTACCGTCATGACGCCAGGACATTCTATAATATCAGTTTTAAGTCATGATGCTAGGACTGCTCTGTGTGGATGCATGCGTGTGCGTCTGTATGATCCTGTAAACGAAAGCAACTAGAGAAAACAATGTTAAATAGCCACTGCAGAAAACATGAATTGAAATGCATAAGTGAATAGAAAATAATGTGAAAAGGTGGTAGTTTAAGGCCTTTTCGGGCCACGCATTCTAGTTTAAGGCCTTTTCGGGCCATGGTTTAGTTTAAGGCCTTTTCGGGCCATGAGAGAACACGTAAGCTAATACAATACAAACTAAGGTGACATATGCACAACGAACAAAGGTAAAGAGTGCGTTGGGATAAGACGTGTCTTTGGCCGCAAGGGAGTCTTGATTATGTGGTTGTTTCTTAGTCGTACATGGTCTAGGAGGCATGCTAGTTTGCTCTAAGAGGCTTTCAGTTTTTACCCCTTGTTCGGGCGTTTCAGCTCTAGGTGTTGTGTTTGTTGTTGTGGGTGTTGCTGCAAGAGGCTCCTCTTTCAAGACCTGTGACATGTCTATGTTATGGTCAGCTTGAAAAGGAGTGTTGTTGCCATGTATAATGACTTGTCCACCTTCGTATGGAAGGTGGATTTCTTGATGTATCGCTGAGGAAACGGCTCGTTGTTGTGCTAGTCATGGTCTGCCAAGAATCATGTTTAAACTGGGCATCTCTTCTATGACAGTGAACTCCGTGCTGGTGGGGAATTGTTCACCTACCACAAAGGCTAAGTTGATTGTGCCCTTGACTGTGACACATGATCCGTTGAAGGATTTTAGACACATGGTTTCTGTTGGCATGATCTCATCTGCCATGCCTAGTTTGTCGATGACGGAGTATAGAACTACATTTGTTGCCGCACCATCATCAACATGCACTCTGCGAATGGTACATTGCCCAACACGTACACTAATCGATAATGGAGCTGTTGTGACTTCTCCTCGTTCGGGGTTGACTTTAACTGCATTGTCACGGAAGGCTAAGATGTTGGAACCCAATTCTCGTGGTGTGTTGTGAAATCGTTGCACGGATGGATTCCATGTTAGCAGGGATGTCCTCTGTAACAGGAATGGATGCTAACGTTTGTGCTAAGGCTTCACGATGAGCCGATGATGTCATGACCAAATCGTACAAGCTCATGATTGTGTTCTTTTGTTTGAGCATTTGTTTCACCTGGGCTAGTGTAGCTACAAAGTCTGTGTTGACTGCCGTTATGTTGGTTGCCTCTGTATGGGTTGAGGACTTGGGCCTGGCTTGTTTGAGATTAGGGGCAGGGCCCTTAGCATTCAGTTGCTATGTACTGCATGTGGCTTTTATTTTGGCTACAAGTGTTGTTTGTTGTTGGTTTGTTTTCTTCTATTGCCAGTTGGTTTTCTTACCCGTGTTGTTGGCAAGGTTGACTCCTGAGGGAGAAGAGGTTGAGACCTTGCCTACAGTTGGGCTCAGGGTGAGTGAGGGGCCATCTCGTGGTGGCACTTTTATGAAAAATGGGAGTTTAGGAGGTGTTGTGGTTGTTTGACTAGCCTGTTGTGGCACTTTGATGATGAAAGGTTTCTTTGCGGTTGTCGTTGGTGAATTGTGCCAGTTTAACGTCTTAGCGGACGTGTGTGGTGGTGGTACCTTGACCACAAAAGATGTCGTCGGTGCTCTAGGTGGCACGTTGATGACGATGGGAGGCCCCTTACTCGTGTAGGTGGAGGGGGTTGTTGCCTTGCTGGGAGGCACATGAATCACAAAAGGTTGCGGCACAGGTTTAGGCTTACTATCTATGCCAATGGAGTTTATGACATAGGAGGCATCGTCTGTGCTCAGTTGATTCAGGGTGTTGACATTTAGTTGGTCCCGTTCTATCATTTCTTGTAGATCATCCTTTAACGCACTATAGGTGTCGGTATTGTGACCGGACATTTGGTGGTAGTGACAGAATTCGTCTAACTTGAAATGTCGTGGAACTGGGGGATCGTTTGGTGCTGCTAAGGTGGGATTCCTTAGTAGCTCACAGTACCTGTCATGTCTTTGGCGGGCATTTTCCGCTACTTGTTTGTATTGGATTTGCCCAGTTCTAAGGAGTTTCTCTAGGAGTTCCGAAGGTCATGCAGGTAGAGGTGTGTACTTAGAGCAATCCTTGCGCTGAAAGTTGGGCCTTGGGGTGGCCCCTGTTGTTGTAGGCGGGTTGGTACTAGTGTTAGTTGTTTTTGTGCTTGTAGCCACAGTTTCCGTTGTTGCCTTTTTTTTGGCAACATGTTGGTTCTTGTAAGCCACATAGGCGGGGTCATTGCTGGTTTGTGCAGGTTGTTCAATGTTCTTGATCTGTGTGAACGCTTGGCTCAACGTTTGAGCACTTAGGTAGTATAGTTTTGACTTAATGAAGTCATTCACAGCTTCCTTCAAAATCGTAAGCAAATACTTTTCAGGGATGGGCTCATGAAGTTCGTTAAGGGCTGCACTCCATCGTTAGATGAACTTTTGTACAGGCTCAAGTGGTGCTTTTTTCACCTGTATCAGACTATCTAGTGTGGCTTCAGGCTTGAGGTTGTACTTAAATCAGGTAACGAATTGATGTAGTAGATCCTCCAGAGAGGATATGGAGTTACGAGACAAGGTTCGGTACCAGTCTAAGGTTACACCGGTTAAGGAAATAGCGAGCACTCGCAAGATTGCGTGGGGCCAAGCTTGAAGCAATAGAGTTTGTGATCGAAACATGACTAAGTGAGCGTTTGGATCTTCCTCCCCATTGTACTTGGTTAACTGGGGCAATGCGATTCCCTTGGGTAAAGCTAACGGTGGCACTGAAGAGCTAATTGGATCGTCGCTATAGAAATCCAGTACTTTAACTTGTTTAGTGTTGTCAGCTTTGAGTTGCTTTACCTCATTCGCTAACGCTTGCATCATTTGTTTTACTTTTGCCCACTCCTGAGTGGTAGGCAGATTAGTTGGTTGGGGAGGTTGTTGGGTTGTCATTTGTTGCTGTGGAGCAATGTTCAGAGTTGTGGTTGTGGGGTGTGGCACGTTGAAGTGAGTGGGTTGTTGAACAAGGGGTATGGTTCCTTGCCTAGCCACAAACTGTCAAGTGACACCCTAGATGTGTGGGGCCGATGTCGTGAAAGTGGCCCCATGCGTTTGCACGTGTGGTATGTACTGGGTGGAGATGGGGGTGGGCAATCTCTGTCGGGGTACTGGTACTTGTGTACTCATTGACACTTGGTGAGTGGTCATCTGTCCCATGTGAGGATGGAGTGCTAGGTACACGTAGGCATGAGGATTGAGGGTGTGGTATGAATCCTCAGGTTCAGATTGTGCCTCGAAGTCATCTACATCATGTTGGTTTTGGGGCTCCTCATTGGGTCGCCGTGAGTTTTGGCTCCTTTCCATAAGGAGTTGGGAGATGAGTCTATGCTGAGGCTCAGAAAGGGGGATGACGTCATATACAGAGGGGACGAATTCGTGACCTCCCATGTATATGTGCTCGAAGTTTCGTTTTGCCTCCTATTCTATGGTGTCAAGAGGAAGGTTGGCCTGAATCTTCACACAGATAAAGTTGTATTGTTCCTGTGTGAGAATTACGAAGGTGCATGCATTAGAGGTCGGGGATGACTCCGTGGTGATGTGTGATGGGGCAACGTATAAGCTAGCTAACAAGTGCCGAGTGTGTTTCGGGCTAAGTGTGCAGAGTGTTCGGTGTGTGAACGCTGACAATTTTTCTATGTGTCCTGCGTGTACAGCGTAAATGGGAGAAAATTTGGCTAAGTATGAAATTATGAACCGTAATCATACGCGGATGGTGATCTCGGGTAAGAGGAAGTCATCTTGGAATTTTTATGTTGTGTGTATTGTATGACTTGATCCATGTTGGGGGTCGTTAGGACTTATACTGGTTTGAAGTAGGTGCGAATCGCAACGAAATTGGCTTTGAAACGGGCCCGTTTTGAGTGTTTTTGTTGAAAAAACATTGTAGCAGTACTGTAGCAATACTGTAGCAGCGTAAACACTGTAGCAACGTAAAAATACTGTAGCAGGCGTAAACACTGTAGTAGGCATAAGAACACTATAGCAGCGTAAGAACACTGTAGCAGCGTAAGAACACTGTAGCAGCGTAAACACTGTAGCAGGCGTAAGAACACTATAGCAGCGTAAGAACACTGTTGTAGCGTAAACACTGTAGCAGGCGTAAGAACACTATAGCAACGTAAGAACACTGTAGCAGCATAAAAACACTATAGCAGCGTAAGAACACTGTAGCAGCGTAAAAACACTGTAGCAGCGTAAGAACACTGTAGCAGCGTAAGAACACTATAGCAGTGTAGACGCTGGGAATTTGAAACAAGGTTAGCATGTGGTTAACAGCGTAGATGCTAGAAGACTTGCAAATGGTGAGTTTTAAACAGGGCAGTGTAGACGCTGATCAGCATAGACACTAGAAAGTTTGGAGGTAAGGTTTTAAACTATACAACGTAAACACTGGGAGGTTTTCGGAAAAAGTTGGTGTGTACTCAACAGCGTAGACGCTGAGAGCTCTGAAGCACAACTAGTTTAAGGTCGTTGCCCTCCTTCTAGCGCCAATTTCTGTACCGCCTGAAATCATCGATCTTCGACTGGAAAGAAAAACAGAGGCCGCGGGATCGCAGGATGCGTACAGAAGACCTTGCCTTCGCTTGAGGATGAGCTGGAATGCACAAAGGCAGAGTACCTTGGGTGGTCCGCACGCGGATCAGACAAGGATTTCCCCGCGCGTACGCAAAATGCTAATACGCTGGGTTATGCGTAAACGATGTGCGGGCGTAGACAAGGCAACAGAACAGCGTAAAGCGTAAATGGATGCAAACAAAGCGTGAGCGTAAACAGGCGTAAACAGTTCGTGGGCCAAATTGACAGAAAACTATAAAAGAACTTATGCAGCAAATGTAAACAATGATATTGCAGAGTCAAAGTACAATGCACCGGTCTAACGCAGTCGTGTGGAACACAAGGTGGACGAAAAGCCCCAGCGTATACAGGGATGACTCTGGTTCACAGGGTAGGCGGAGCGTAGAGAGTATCTGCAGCGTACAAGGCTTCCAGCGTAAGAGGGTTTCAACTCTGGTGCGCAGCATAAATGTTCTCTGGTATGCTCCGGGATTTTGCCAACCGACCTAGGTAAAGTGGAAAATCGGGGTTTTTATACAGGTTGTTACGCTAGACTCGAGTTGGGCGACACGTGGCACGTTGACCGGGTGCACACAATTTACAAATGTACAATATTACAAGTGTTGGGCGTATATGCTGGGCGTATACGCTGGATGTGCTGAGCGTGCGTGAAAGTGGGTGAAGATGCTGAGGGTCGGGCGTATATGCTGATGGATGCTAGGCGTACACGCAGGACGTATACGCTGATGGATGTCCACTTGCTTCAATCCTTGCTCTTTGGTGTTGTTTTCATTCTACCTTTGGAGATTCTGTCGTCAAGCGTGTGCATCTGCAGTACTAGGGCGTACACGCTAGGGTGCCGGGCGTATACGCTGTGGAGTGCCAGGCGTATATGCTGGGCATATACGCTGTAGGTGTCAGGCGTATACCAAACTTTTGCTTTAAATAGCAAATATAAAACCATTCTTGTGATAACCTTTACAAATGAAGAAGAGTAAACAAACAGTGAATCGGTGATGCGAAAATGTTATGGATGCCATTCTCAATAATCATTGACTAAACTATTCATCACCTGCCTCTTCCAATTTCGGAGGTGTCTTAAAAGTGATTCCTTAAAACATAAATTTGAGAAAAGCGGTGAGGCTTCCTCCCTGGTTCAAACTTTCGATTGCAGTCTTGTGAACTGTTCTGTGAATTCAATTTCTTTGTTGCGAACCGGGTAAAATGAGATTATCATTCTCAGGATAGTTGGCAATACCCTAAGGGGCACGCAGCCTTCAGCCTAAATCAGCACAAACGAAGATCACAAACAGTAAAAGGACCCCACTAACAAAAGCTGCAGCAAAAGCGAAAAACACGTCCACGCATCGAACAGAAAATTGAAGAAGCACAGAATCGGAATTTCAAAACGCACTCCTGATTTCGCTACCGTGATGACGCATGAACTTAAACATCCAGATTCAACCACCGTGACTGACAGATTCCAGTTTGCAAAAGCTAAAAGAACTTAAAAACTGCTTACTTGACATTGTAAACTGAAACCGAAATTCACCTTTTTCATGCTGCGGACGTAGCCCTGAAGATCCAGCAGCCCAAGCACAGGCATATAGTCTCCAAGATTCAGCACACAGTTGAGCACAAACAGCTCCTCGATCATATCCCGGAACTCCTGCGGCCGGATCCGGTGGCCGGCCTTGAAATCAAAGTACCTCTTCCCAAAAACCATGCGACTGATAATATTATTGCTCAGGGTCGACGTTTCATCCCGCAGCTTGATCGGTCCACTGAGGCCGCCATAAATGGCAGAAATGGCGCGTCTGACCTCCTCAACTCGGATATGCGCCAGCGCCTCCAACCTCTTCACACTGAAGAGCTCCGTCAGCAAATCTTTCGGGCGAGTCGCCAGTGATCATTATACTGAGACCAGGTAATGTCTTGGTACTCGTACGCCGTATATTTTCCGGCAGCGATGCGGGGCCGTAACTCATGATGGGACCGTAACGTTTTATCAGAGCGTCAATTGCTCGATGGCGCCGGACCCGCTTCCTTTTGGCGCCGGAAAACCAGAAAATACACCGCGAACTTCACCGCCAGCACCGCCAACGCCTTTCTGACTACCGCGGCCTCCATTCCCGACACCGTTCCTGTCATTTCGGACACCGGTTCGGCCGTTCTGCACATCGTTTTCTTGCATTTCGAGAAACGATTTTCTGCGCTTTTGGAGTGTGGCCCGACACGACATGGGTGCGCTATTTATGGACGCCGAATCGGTAACGTTGCTGGGTGTGACCTCAGGTCGCATTCGCGCGGTCTTGCACGACTATTTCGGTCTGCGCCGCTGCCAGCTGCGGCTTTCCCACCATTTTCTCGATGTCCTGGAAATTCGGGAAATTGAAGAAATGTGAATGCCCGCGTCGGTCCTCCTCCTGCTGGTTGCCAAAGGATTTGGATCATGGTTGGTTGAAACGGATGGCGTTGTCGACTTTTAAGGGTGGATCGACACGAAGGGACGATGCCGAATTTGAAATCTGCAGGAACCCGATAGCTTTTACAGGCTTTGTACTTAATGGAGTTTCGGTTGTGTCGATGTCAGCCTTGCCCATGGGAGGGACGAGACCATGGTCAACAACATCAATCTTCTACAAAGAGTAATTCATAGACATACACAATAAAGGCTAGCATCCATTCAACACTAGCATGGGCTAGTTTTGTATATCTCACCATAAATAATTGAATTGAACCCATGACTTCTCCGTGCACAACCTTTATCAATAAGGACTTGATAAGAACCAGTACTTAGGTCTCTTTGAAGTTTTTTCACAACGTTATTGTCAATAAATCTTACTATCTATGGAGTACCAGAAACATGTGAAACTTGATGTTTTTACATTTTTGTATTGATAGGTTTTATGATGTCAATTAGGATAGTACACTTACATATGTTGATTCAAGTATTTGTGGAGGTTCTTGGGTGTTTTTAGGATTTTGAATTGTTTACTAGGTACATCATGATACATCCAATGAAGTAGGATTTAAAAAAAAAACAAAGAAAACCTCCTAAAGACTTTGTACCACTTTTGAATTTAGACATGGGCATTATGGGTGGCACGTTGCGATAACCGACGTGGAACATGGGCATTTAAACCAGACAAAGGTAGAGCATTTAGGAGGATCAGAGGAGTCTTTGGGACATAGAGAACTAAGGCATATAGATTCAGTGGCCTTCTCCCTCTTCAACACAACAACATCAAACTGTCTGTGGTGACAACAATAGGAGTTAACATGGTGGTCTAGTCCCAAATGATGGTCAACCAGCAAATGACTATAGGTAACAATGGCAATCATGCTGAGTTGGGTGGCAACATGTGCATCAAGTGAGGCAGATGTTGTTGCGTGCAAATACAATAGGGTTTTCTTTTCTTTCTACCTACAAGTAATGGAAAGTGCGTGGCTAGTGTCAACAACTAGAATTGGGCCTACCCTTCTACAGGTTTGAACCATCAACATGCAGCGTAGCGAACGACAATCAACAATGGTGGATGTGTATAGCAAACAAGAGCACATCAAGTTCTATTTTCTCCCTCCCAACGATGGCAGTTGCTGTTGTGCATGGGAGACACGTTTGCAATATGTAGAGTGTACAACACTAACATCTCTCTCTCTCCTCCCTTCCCCAGTAGGTGGCGATAAACAGAGAAGTCAACACAATGATGGGTAGTAAGGGCATGTTTTGTCTACACATGACAACAACATCGGCAATGTGTTGTAGGTGTCCGGTGGTGCATGATAGTCTACCTAGGTGATGGTAACAATAGGGAACAAGGGGTGGCAACATGTTCCTACAGTAGGGACAATCTCTCTCTCTCTCTCTTCTAGAGCTACAGGCACATGATGGATGGCTACAATGAGCAGTCTCTCTCTCCTTCCTCTCCTTTTTATGTGACGATTGAAACACATTCTGATGACATACATGTAATAAGTGCTTAGTGGGCAATCAAAGTAGATCTCTCTCTCTCTTTCCCACTATTTATCTCTTCCTCTTTAGTGACGGTTAGGATTTTCCTACCTGGTAGTGGGCACTATCGACAATGACAGATCGGTGGTAGCAATGGGGAACCAAGGAAAATTTTACTTTTTAAAGATACCTATTATATTCTTGAATTTCAACACAGTCATTCAATTTAAATTCCTCAATTTTTTTTGTTTGGTTTATTATTTTGAAACATCACATAGCCCTCTTTAAAGACTATTTTTTGATTTTTGTACCCATACAAGAGACTCCCTAGGCAATAGTCTCCTCAAACAAGTTCTTTTCCCAATGTTGGTGCATATAAAATTTATGCATCAACACCTTTTTCATAAAAATTTCATTTTCCTTTTGTTTTGTTCATCTTAAAATTGTTGTTTCCCGATATTTTATTTTCCTTTCTTGCAAACCTCTATCTCCAAACCTTTTATTTTTTGTCTTTTTTTGTTGAAAATTGGTGTTTCCTATTTTTTGAAAATTGTTATTTTCAATCCTAAATCTTCTTTTCCCAATTTTGATTTTTGTGGTGCTTACCTTAGTCTTGGCTTAGGTAAGGTGGTTTTATTTAATTATTCAATTTTAAATTTGTTTTTCTAGAATTTTTTATTTTACTATTTTCCTTTTTAATTTTATAAATATTGCAATTTTATGCATTTATTTTTCTTTTTTAAAAAATTTAAATAGTATATTTTAGTGTTTTTTTTTGGTAAAAAATTTATTATTACAATATTTCTTTTTCTTTTACTCAATTTTATAGTTTTATTTTAACATTTATATTCTATGATTATTGTTTTATAAGTGAACCCTCCCAACAAGAATCATCCAACTCTTCCCCTAACCAACCAAGTACCCATCAATTTACATTGAGGAGGCAACGAGCTTCACATTTCCTAAGTCATATCCCTAGGAGAACTAAAACTAGGATGGAAGCTAATCAACCCCCCATCTCCCTTAGTGAGCAACCCTTTAACTTCACTAATTATCATGACATCCCAAAATCTCTCTAGAACATAAACTTGTTCTTTGATCCCACCAACCTTGCTTGTGATGCCTTCCAACATATACAATATTTCAAAACCTTACTAAGCATCCATAACATTGTACAAAATGACATAGCGTGTAGGGTGTTTGGGACAACTTTCAATAGTAAAGCCACCTAATTGCTTTTGATGCTCCCTAATGCCTTCATTGACTCATGTTAAGAGTTTAAAAATAAGTTTTTAATTCAGTTTGACAACTTCACTAGCCCTACCATAGCATCAAACAACTTCACAAGCTTAATAAAGCTAGATGGGAAGAATGTCTAGAATTACAACCTAAGATTCCTTCATTAGCTCACTTATGTTCCAAGTGAGATGCACCCATATCCTGGTGGCATCCTCAATTTTTACTTATCCACTATTGATCCATTATTTGCCTATGCTATCAAATCTGATCCCAACATAATAGAAATATAGGAAGAGATGGTTAAAGCTATTGAGTTGGAACAAATTACCCTCATGAATAGTATTCAAACATAATTTGGGATTATGAGTGTTAGTAATCCTTTTCAATCTAACCCTCTACCTCTACCAACTTTTCAAATGACCAATACCATGTTTCAAATTCCCACTCCCCTTTAAATAACTCAATTTACATATAGTTGTTTTTAGTGTCCCACATGTTCTTCATTCCTACCATCCAACATTGGTTTGAATGATGACCAATCAAAATTCTTAATCCAATCCATCGTAAACCCAAATGGGATATCCAATCCTATTGGAACTACAACTTAAACTCAAAATCAAATGACCCAAATATTGACTTCACTACAAAAACTTTCAAATAAAGTAGTTGAACTAAAGCGAAATTACAAAAAAGGTCCTATACAACCAGAAAATCCTAATTCATCAATCAATGACAATTATTATTGTCTCCATAACACTAGACAACATTTTAAGAAAACTTGTCCCCAATTTTTATCATTATGTGGTGACAACACCCAAGGTCAACAAAATGGAAAAACCCCTTTATGGTCCTTAATGTACCTCATGAAATAGAAAACAAAGAGCTTTCCTCATTAGAACAAGTTATGGTAAGTGACCCCAACCCACATAACACTCACTACCATAGATGTAGTGACATCATGAATAACACATAGCAATAAACTAGGAATGATCTATATACTCCAAACAGAAGAGCTCATAGTCAAAACAACACAAATACTCAGATTGGGCCATTCCAAGTAAACACCCCACAATGACCAAACCCCCCTTCTATACTTAGAAGAATTCCACCTCAACAAGAAGCCAAAGATAAACATAAGACTTAAGACTTAGTTAAGGATTTGAAGAAAATTAAAGCTAACATTTCAATGTATGACTTTCTACAATTTAACAAAATGAAAGATTTTATCCAAGAGATAGTTCATAGACCAAAAACCAATAAAGAAAAATCACCAATCCCTGAAAGGAAAGTTTACTTTGTAGAAAGTCCTACACTATCAGTACAAAACACAGACAATTCCATGTCAAGCAAGAAAGATCAACCCCCTATCTTGACGACTTTGATTATTTTAGGAAAGAATGTCCATAATTATGTGATGGATTCTGGTGCAACTATTAGTGTCATGCCTCTTGAGGTACATAAGGCTTGAGGAGCACAAATGATACCACAAATAAAAAGTGTAATTCAACTTGATGGATCCTATGACCTGTAGTGGAGTCATTAAAGGAGTGAAAGTGCAACCTAAACAATACCCTATATTTACATGTTACATAGATATCTTCATAGTTGATATGTCACCTACTTGCAATGTGCTCTTATCTAGGACTTTGGAGCCAAGTGTGGGGGCTTCTTTAAGTTAGATTTCTCAAAATTGTTAATCCTTATCAAAGAAATATCTAAATATCTGATTATACCAAGAGAACCCTTTTATAAACAAGTGGTAACAAATTTTGATCAACAAAGTAAATCTCTAGGAAATCAAAATACCAACCCTTTTCTTGGAGTGGTTGAGTTAGAATTTGATGAATATTTAATGAATGATGATATGGGTGAATCTTCAAGCATAAACCCTTTTGCATATACATATTCTACCCAATATTATCAAGCTTTTAGAGAGTGTGAAAAAGGGGTATGAAGATACTTTGTCATACCACCAACATGATGGAAGAACTATTATTTTTGATGACCCACCACCATTAGGAAATGATAAGGATGTAAGTGATATTCTAACCAATGAAATATTAGAATATGAGCCAAATTTTGATGATGATGATTGCTACCTTGATTAGAGAGTTGATTTTTCAGATTTCACTAAGTTAAACACTTGGATACTAAGAGTGGACGGAACCTCTTCCAAGAAAGGATGTGGAGCAAGAATAATGCTTATAGCTCTTGGCGAAGCTCCTATCCTTAAAGCCATCAACTTCACACAACCTATGACTAACAACATGGTCGAATATGAAGCACTTATACATGGGATCAAGCTAGCTCAATATTATGACTTGTCCAAACTTAAAATTTATAGTGACTCCCAACTAATAGTAAACTAGGTCAATGGAATATTTGATGATAAAGATGTCATCATGAAAGAAAATAAAGCTTATATTCTTGAACTTTTTAAAGAGTCTCAAACACATAACCATCAAACATATACCAAGAGAGGAAAATTACATTGTTGATGCACTAGTTCAAATGGCCACCACATTGGATGTCTTGTTTAAAAACAATGCTTGGGATTCAGAAATTATTATTAAAAAGGTGAAGTCCTATTTTATCCTTGATAATGTCTTTTCATTTCAAGTGTTTGATGACGATGACCATGTTTGTAAATTTGTATTTTCTGAAGGAGAGTTTAGTGATCAAGGAGATATATCAAAGGATGTCATTTTCTTGAACAAAATATCTCCTAAAATGGTAGTTAGGGAAGCATTGTTTGATGACTTGCACACCAAGACCATAGACGTATCTAACAATACTAATTGGCAAATGTTAGCTGAGATTGAAACAATTTAGGTTCAAAAGAAAGGAAGAAAATACCTTGTTAAAATAGAATTTTGTTTACATTTAGATAAAAGACAAAGCCTAGTTGAATTACTATATGAGTTTAATGATGTTTTGGCTTAGACTTATGAAGACCTTAGAACTTTGAATTCATTAGTTGTGACACATATAATCCCCCTTAGGTTATAAATAGAACCATTTGGGCAAAAAATTAGACTTGTAAATCCAGAAATTGAGGCCCTCATGAAAGCACAAATTGACAAGCTCCTAGAATTTCAAATTATTTACCTAGTGAGACACTCTAGTTGGATATCAAACTTAGTGCCTATTAGGAAATGTACTAGTCAATTAAGGTTATGTATTGATTTTTGTAACCTTAATACTTCTTGCATTAAGGATAATTACCCACTCCCTCTTATGGAGGAGCTATTGCAAATTGTGAATGATGCATAAATGTATTCCTTTTTAGATGGGTATTTAGGATATAACCAAATTTTAGTAAGTAAGAAACACCAATATAAAATGGGTTTTATGACAAAATGGGAAACTTTTCAATTCGCTAAAATTCCCTTTGGCCTCATAAACACTGGTTCCACCTTTCAAAGAGCTATGGACAAAACTTTTAAGGGGCTAATTAGGAACTGCATTATTATCTACTTAGATGACTTAACCGTTTTCTCAAAAGATAGGGGTATAGACCTTAGAGACCTTAGAAACATTTTTATAAGATGTAGGCAATACAAAATCATCTTGAATGCAAAGAAATTCATCTTCAGAGTTCAAAGTGGCAAATTTCTAGGTCATATAGTGACTAAAGAAGGGATTGTGATTGATCCCAAGTAGGTGAATGCAATTTTAGAAGTATCTTATCCTTTATCCAAGATTGATCTAAGGGCTTTCCTTGGGAAATTCAATTTTTTTTAGATGATTTATCCCCATATATGTTGAATTAGTTAAGTCATTGAATGAGATGCTTAAGAAAGATAGTAATATGCATTGGAAAAATGAAAGAAAGAATGATTTCCTCACTATTAAAGAGGCCATTATAAATGCCCTTATCCTAGCTTCTCCTTGGTATGAAAATGATTTCTACTTATATGCTTTTTCTAGCAATGTTATTGTCACTACTATCTTAACCCAAGATGTAGTCAATTAAGGCGAGAGACCCATAGTTTTCATGTTTGCACCTTTAAAGAATGAAAAATTAAAATACTCACGTGTAGAGAAGAAATTGTATGCTATAATAAAAGCCTTGAAAAAATTTCACTACTACTAATTAAACACAAAGGTTTTTGTCATTGTCCCTAACCTAGCCACCATTGCTTTAGCTAAATTACAAGATTCTAGCAAAAAACACGCTAAATGGATTATGAAGTTGCAAGAATATGATATTCAATGGAAGGTAGCCATGTTAGTTAGAGGAATTGGTCTCGCCAAGCTAATTGCCAAATCCTCAACTTCAAAAAGTTGCAATGCACATGAAGATAAAGAATCAATTCCTCTTTACATATTATCCATTGATGAGGAAAACGATATCCCATTTTCTCCCAATCAATTGTATGATCCATGGTATGGTGATATCAAATTTTATTTAACCTTCCATAATTGTCCCTTAAATTAACCTACATATAAGAGAAAGATTTTAATATCAAAATGTTCTAAATTTACTCTAATAAGTGGTGAATTATTAAAAAATAATTTCCAATGGATACACCTTAAGTGCTTGAATCAAGAACAAGCTCATAATGGTCTAAAACAACTCCATGAGGAAGGACATACAGGATACCACTCGTTAGTTCATAAAATCATGAGAGTTGGTTATTATTGGCCTACTATGATCAATGACTCTCATAACTTGGTTTGAACTTGTGTCTAATGTCAAATGTTTAAGGGTAAAGATCCCAAGAGTGTAGCCCCTCTATAGCCTATAATAGAAACTAGACCATTTGCACAATGGAATTTAGATTTTATTAGAGTGATCAATCCTTTGTCTACTACATTACACAAATTTATCTTAATAGCCATTGATTATTGCAAACATTGGTTAGAAGAAAAAGAAAATAAAACCACATCATCTCTTGGGGTTATTCACTTTTTAGAAAATGACATAATCTCTAGGTATGGGTATCCTTATGCTTTAGTAGTTAACAACGTACTTGCCTTCATCTCCATAGAGTTTACAAATTGGGCTAAAGATCATAACGTCATTATCAAGGTGGTAATCGAATATTATCCACAGGGTAATGGTTTGGTTGAGTCCTCCAACAAAATTGTATTATATGAAATTAAGAAAATGATAACCAAAACCCACAAGCATGAAGAACTAAAATGGGTAGTTTGGGTAGATAGGGTTTGTTATAAAGAATAGATCAAGACTACACCATATGATTTAGTGTACGGAAAAGAATCAATAACGTCAATAAATTTATAGATTCCTACATATTATTTCTTCTTAGACTATTTACCAACTAATGAGCATCTAATATCATGTTCATATGGCATTTGGAATCTAGAGCTTAAAAGGGTCAAAGCAATCAAAAATCTGTGTATTCATCAACAAATTGTCAAAAAATGATTTGATAAGAAACATGAAACTAAATTTTTTCAAGTAGGCAACCTAGCCCTTAAAATGGATAGAGCATTTGGTCAAACTGGCCCTCAAAATAAGTTTTCTCCTATATGGGTGGTCCATTCCAAGTAACAAATCTCATTGGGCCCAATGTGTACAAAATTGCTGATTTGCAAGGACATAGGTTACATAGGAAATTTTAATGCATTTCATTTGAAGAATTTTTACTCAAGTGCCCCACATGGACACCTAGTAGATACTTAGTTGCATGCTTTCTTCCCTTTCACCATGCATTTCAGTTGTATATAGTTGCATTTGCATGTTTTTTTTTCTTTTTTGCATTTCTTCATCTCTTTCTTAGCATATTAGCTTTGATTTGATTTGTGCTTTTCATATGATTTTAGTAATCATTATGATCATTTGAGTTACTAGACATTGGATCATCATAACACCATTTGAAAATAATTCTCTATATGATATATCTATTATATAAAATCTCTTTTATATTATATTTTTCAATACTGCTATGATTCTTCCTAGTCAATTTCAAGGTTTTAGTTTTATTTATATCTTGGATAATGGAGGATGAGATTTATGCTAACTTATCATGTAATCATCATGATCATGTGATTGAAGGATATGTAACATTGGAGAATGGTTAGCTGCAATCACTAAGTGACCTTGGAAAATTCCTTTTCCCCTCTCATAAGCTCCAATCCTTCGGTGTGATAATCCATGGCTATCTTGTGATCAACAAGGTGAAGTGTGTTCATCTTCACTTGAGAATCCTTAGCCACCCAAGAGACCTACTATGATGCCATTAGATTGTAATTACAGGCACATACATGAGGGTTGAACTACACCATGAGCAAAGTTCCAAAAGGACTATGTTCTTTGGCAATGCAATTAATCAGCTAGACTTGCATTCGAATTCCTACCTTAGGAATGAAGTACACCGTGAGGAAAGTTTCCTAAAGAGAAAAAAAAGAAAGAAAGAAAGAAAAGAAAAGAAAAGAAAAGAAATGAGGATCATGTTCATTGGTAGTGTAATAAGTTCTTGAGTGTGATGGGATCTAGTAGCAATCCTTACCCTAGCCTCCATTCCCCTTTTAAACCTATTTTCCCAAAAAATTTTAAAAAAGCAAATAATCCCTTTTAACCCATTCCCTTTGAAAATGTCAAAAAAAAAAAGGAAAGAAAGAAAGAAAGAAAGAATACTAAGGAAAAATTCAAAAGTTGTGACTAGCCATGATCCAACTTGAGCCTGTCCTCCTCATTAAGTTTAGTATAAGTCTCATGCTCAAAGTAGTCCACATACCTTTGACTTTTACCTTGTGAGAACATTGGGAATGTGATCTTAATTATATTTTAATTATATATATATATGTAGTTAAAATAATAAATTATATATTTGGATTTTAATTAAATAAGATGGTGTGGTAAAGTTGGCCCACGTCTAATTCCATTTTGATGATATGGTTATTTTAATCATGTTTGGATCAATATAGTTTACTTACAAGTTTTAATTTGTCCATTTTATGATGTTTTCAATTCTCCATCTATTGCATTCCCTTTTAACATTTTTGTGGTTTTTGTTATCCTTGCACTTACATGAAATTAAAGTTTGGGGGCTAAGTGTTGATGCCAACCTCACCCATGTTAGGCATGGGGCCATGATCAAGAACATCAATCTTCAACAAATAGTAATGCATAGAAGTACATAAGAAAGGCTAGCATTCATTCAACACTAGCATGGACTAGTTTTGTATATCTTACCATAAATAATTGAATTGAACCCATGAATTCTCCATGCATAGCCTTTATCAATAGGGATTTGATGAGAACTAGGTCTCTTTGAATTTTTTTCACAATGTTATTATTAATAAATCCTCCTATTCATGGAGTAATAGAAACATGTGAAGCTTAATGTTTTTACATTTTTGCACTAATAGGTTTTATGATGTTAATTAGGATAGTACACTTACATATATTGATTCATGTATTTGTGAAGCTTCTTATGTATTTTTAGGATTTTGAATTATTTACTAGGTACATCATGATACATGCAATGAAGTAAGATTTAAAGAAAAAAGCCTACTAGAAACTTTGTACTAGTTTTGAATTTTCCTACTCAAAAAAAAATTTATTATTAAGTTGATGCCCAAAAAATACAGGATTGTATGAATCATTTGTGGTGGATGTGGATGTTATGGGTGGCATATTGCTATAATCGATGTGGGACATGGGCATTTAAACTAGAAGAAGCTAGGGAATTTAGGAGGATCATAGTCTTTGGGACATAGAGAACTAAGGTAGATAGATCCAGTGGCCATCTCCCTCTCCAATAGGGTAGCATTGAACTATCTATGGTGATAGTGATAACAGTTAACATGGTAGTATAATCTCAAAGAATGTTCAACCAATAGATGATTGTAGGTAATGATGATGATCATGCTAAGCTAGGTGATGATGCATGCACCAGGTGAGGTGTGTGTGGCTTACACACAACTGCAGTGGGCTTTTCTCTTCCTTTTTCTTGCAAGTGATGGTGTGTGCTGGTTGGAATTAATAATTAGGATCTGGCCTCCCCTTCTACAATTTTGAAGCAGTGATGCATGATGCAGTGAATGGTGTCTAGCAATGGTGGACATGTACAGTAGATAGTAATGCATTAGGTTTTATTTTCTTCCTTCCAATGGTAGTAGTTGTTGCTACGCATGAGGGACATGTCTTCAACACATAGAGCATATAATTGTAGCATCTCTCTCTCTCCTCCCTTCCTTAATTGAGGGTAGCGGATAGAGAAGTTAACACAGCAATGGGCAGGAGGGGCATGTTCTATTTGCATGTGACAATGACATCAGTAATGCATTGTAAGTTGCAGGTGACACATGATAGTTTGCCTAGGTGATGGTAGTAGCATGTGGTAGTAGGAAACAAGGGGTGGTAGCACATTCCCATAGTGGGAACGATCTCCCTCTCTCTTCTAGAGCTATAGGCACATGCTGGATAACTACAACAAGTAGTCTAGAGTAGATCTCTCACTCTTTCTCTCTCTTGCATGACAACGGTGACATGGTCTAATAGTGTATGTGTAGTGGGTGGTTGGTGGGTAATTAGAGTATATATCTCACTCTTTCTCTCTCTCACACTATTTCTCTCTCTTCCTCTTCGATGATGGTTAGGATTTTCTTACTCGATAGTGGGCACCATCAATAGTGATGGACAGGCAACAACAACATGGGATTAGGGAAAATTTTATTTTTTAGACACCTATTATATTTTTCAATTTCAAAATAGTCATTCAATTTAAATTCCCTGAATGTTTTTTTTTGGTTTATTGTTTTGAACCATCGCATAGCCTTCTCTAACTAAGACTATTTTTGAGTTTCCATACCCATACAAGAGGCACCCTAGGCAATAGTCTCATCAAATGAGTTGTTTTCTTAGTGTTGGTGCATCCAAAATTTACACATCAATAGGTTCCATGGGTGAATGATGCAAATTTCATTGGTGGAATCTACAAGAATTGAATATTTTTTCTTTTCTAAACTTTGAAGTTTTTGTAGTTTTGGTTCCATGGATATTCCAAGTGTCTACAACCTTTGTGAATGAGTGGGGGCAAGGTTAACATTATTTCCATTAGGCAATTACAAAGCCTATGATGTGGTAGGTGAGGGCATGGGTATGTATGATGTTAATGTTTTATTGATGTACATGGATAATGTGTTTTCATGCACATGGATGTGTTTTATGTTGACATGCATGCATGCTCGTGTTGGCAATGATAGACTGTAAATTGCACATGCTCGCATCCCTATTAAACTAGTGAAAGGATTTGAATTGTGATTGGCTAACACAAATGGCATTGTTACTTTTTGCATGGTGGATTGACATGAAAGGACAATGCAGATTTCATCAATAGAATCTGTAGGAACTCAATATATTCACTTTTCCAAAGTTTAATTTTCTTGGAGTTTTTTGGACAATGTAGATTTTTTGGATGATGCAACTTTTTTTGGTGGAATATGCAAGAACTTGATATTTTCGCTTTTCTAGAATATGAAATTTTTGGAGTTTTAGTTCCATAGATATTTCAAGTGTTTGCAACGTTAGTGGATGAGTGGTGATAAGGTTGTTGTTGTTTCCATTAGGTAATTATAAAGCCTATGATGTGCTAGGTGAGGACATGGGCATGTATGATGTGAATGTTTTATTGATGTGCATGGATAATGTGTTGTCATGCACATGGATGTGTTTCATGTTGACATGCTTGCATACTCATGTTGATGATGATAGATTACGAATCATACATGCTCACATCCCTATTAAACTTGCGAAAGATTTGGATCATGGTTGGTTGACATAGATGGCATTGTCACTTTTTTTGTGGTGGATCGACAGGAAGGGATGATGCAAATTTCATTGGTGGAATTTGCAAGAACTTGATATTTTTGCTTTTCTGAACTGTAAATTTTGAGTTTTGGCTCCATGAATGGATGATGCAAATTTCATCAATGGAATTTGCAAGAACTTGATCTTTTCACTTTTATGAACTTTAAATTTTTTGAAGTTTTGGTTCCATGGATGTTCCAAGCATTTGCAACCTTACTGGATGAGTGGTGATAAGGTCACCATTATTTCCATTAGGCAATTACAAAGCCTATGATGTGCTAGGTGAGGGCATGGGTATGTATGATGTGAACATTTTCTTAATGGACATGGATAATGTGTTTTCACGCACATGGATGTGTTTTATGTTGACATGCATGGATACTCATGCTGATGATGACAAATTGCGAATCACAGATGCTCACATCTTTATTAAACTTGCAAAAGGATTTGGATCATGGTTGACTAACATGGATGGTGTTGCCGCTTTTTGCAGGGTGGATTGACACAAATGGACATTGTATATTTCATCAATGGAATTTGTAGGAACTCGATATTTTCACTTTTCTAGACTTTAAATTTTTTTGGAGTTTCAGTTCCATGAATGGATGATGTAGATTTTTTTGGTGGACTTTAAATTTTTTGGAGTTTTAGTTCCATGGATATTTTGAGCATTTGCAACCTTAGTGGATGAGTGGTGATAAGTTACTATTGTTCCCATTAGGCAATTATAAAGCCTATGATGTACTAGGTGAGGACATGGGCATGTATGATGTGAATGTTTTATTGATGTGCATGGATAATGTGTTGTCATGCACATGGATGTGTTTCCTGTTGACATGCTTGCATACTCATGTTGATGATGATAGATTACAAATCACACATACTCGCATCTCTATTAAACTTGCGAAAGGATTTGGATCATGGTTGGCTGACACAGATGGCATTGTTTCTTTTTGCATGGTGGATTGACATGAAGGGATGATGCATATTTTGTTGGTGGAATCTAGAGGAACCTAATATTTTCACTTTTCTAGACTTTAAATTTTTTGGATTTTCAGTTTCATGGATGGATGATTCAGATTTTGTCAATGGAATCTACAAGAACCAAATATTTTCACTTTTTTGAACTTTGAATTTTTTGGAGTTCTAGTTTCATAAATATCCCAAGAATTTGCAACCTTAGTGGATGATTGGTGATAAGGTTACCATTGTTTCCATTAGGAAATTACAAAGCCTATGATGTGTTAGATGAGGTCATGGGTATGTATGATGTGAATATTTTATTGATGTACATGGATAATGTGTTTTCATGCAAATGGATGTGTTTCATGTTGAGATTCATGCATACTCATGCTAATGATGAAAAACTACAAATCACACATGCTTGCATCTCTTTAACTTATGAGGTCGTGCGACTATCACCCCCTTACAGTCCCAACAAGAAGGCACCCAAACCTTCTAGAAGGAATCAAGTGCTTGTAATATGATGCAATTAGAAGGAAAATGGTCATCGAGAAGGTGAAAGATCAATCAAAAGGCATTAAGACATTTTGGAAGGAAATAATTGCTTGAAGATCATAGCTTCTAGATTACATAAGGTAAACTAAAAGTAAGACCTTGGTAAATTGCAAACATGTGTGACAGGCACCCTCCCATATTACATTCTAGAAGGCACTCAAACCTTTTGGTAGGAAACATTTTCTTGGAGATTGTGGCTTTCGGAAACTGTAGCTAAATTATAAGGCTGTGCAACTAGCACCCTCCCACAGTCCCAATTGGAAGGCATCAAAACATTCTAGAAGGGAACAATTGCTTGTAATTTGATGCAACATGAAGCAAGATGCTCATCTAGAAGGTAGAAGATCAACCAGAATTCATCAAGACCTTCGAAAAGGAGATAATTTATTGGAGATCATAGCTATTGAATGCCAAAGGACCAACTAGAACCAAGGTCTTGGTAAATTATGAGCACATGCTACTAGCATCCTCTTGCAATCCATATTGAAAGGCACTCAAAGATTTTAGTAGGAAACAATTGCTTAGAGATTGTGGATCTCAAAAGGTAGAGGATCATTCGATTGTAAATTATAACTAAACTATTAGGTGGTGCAACTTGCACCCTCTTATAGTCCCAACTAGAAGACACAAAAACCTTTCAAAAGGGAACAATTGCTTGTAATTTGATGTAATTAGAAGGAATATGGTCATCTAGAAGGCCAAAATAAATTGGAAGACATTAAGGCTTTCTAGAAGGAAAAAATTTCTTGGAGATTATGGCTTCTAGAAGGCAAAGGGTCATTCGATTACAAATTGTAGCTAAATTATGGGGTAGTGCGACTTGCACCCCTCTTGCAATCCCAACTGGAAGCACAAAGACTTTCCAAAAAGAAAAAATTGCTTGTAATTTGATGCAACTAAAAGGAAGATGGTCATCTAGTAGGCTAAAGATTAATCAAAAAGCATTAAGATCTTCTGGAAGGAAATAATTGGTTGGAGATTGTGCCTTTTAGAAGGTAGAGGATCATCTAGTAGCAAGGTATAAGTAAGTTGTGAGCATGTGCTACTAGCACCTTCTTGCAATTCCTATCGGAAGGCACTCAAATATTATAAAAGGAAAAAATTTCTTGAAATTGTGGCTTTCAGAAGGTATAATGTCATCTAGTTAAAAATTGTAGCTAAACTACAAGGTAGTATGACTAGCACCCTTCTGCAGTCCCAATTGAAAGATACAAAGACCTTCTGAAAGGGAACAATTGCTTATAATTTGATCCAACAGAAAGAAAGATGATCAGCCAGAAGGTAGAAGATCAACCAAAAGGCATTAAGACCTTCCAAAAGGAAACAATTGTTTAGATATTATGGCTTCTAGAAGGCAAAGCGTGATTCAGTTGCAAACTGGAGCTAAACTATGGCATGGTATGACTAGCACCCTTCTGTAGTCTGGATTAGAAGGCACCAAAACCTTCTAGTAGGGAACACTTGCTTACAATGTGTTGTAGATGAAATGGATAGGATCATCTAGAAGGCTAAAGATTAACCAAAAGGCATTAAGACCTTTTGGAAAGAAAGAATTAATTGGAGATTATGGCTTCTAGAAGGCAAAGGATCATCCGGTAACAAGGTATAGGTAAACTATGAGTACTACTAGCATCCTTTCGTAGTCTGTACCAAAAGGCACTTGATGAATGGTGAGGTACCCCTACACTCAACCATATGAAATGAGTGTTGCACGCATGATCCGGTCGAACTCCGTAGATGGACTAGTTGTGGCACCTAGATAGTTAGCCTTAGGTCGCAGTTCGTTGTCTTCCCACCTAGACTAGTTTTGCATATGTCACGTATGGTTTAGTCTAGATGAGGTGTATGATGTGTTCTAATTCTAATGCTACTCCTAATGGAAGTGGAAAATAATATTAACTAATCTAAGCTAAGAGGAAAAGGGTAAGAAAATCTAATCTAGCCTAAGTGCAATGAGCAACCGATTCCTTGATTAACCGTACACATCTTGGACTTCGTGCACAACTACCATTGGGACTACCAAGCATAGATCCTAGGTATGCCACTAGGATTACCAAGCACAGACCCCAAATATGCCATTGGGTTACCAAGCATAGATCCCCCTAGCTACACCATTGGGCTACCAAGCAGTCACACTTAAATGGTTGTAATCAAGTCGTACTCGTTCCGCTTCTAGGAGTTTAAGGATGAGAAACTAATCATGATGAGTAACTGATTCCTTAACTAGCTGTACACACCTATAGATGCTCGTAGTCAAGTCGTACTCACACCATGCTATGAAAGCAATAAATAACATTAAATAAATAACAACTAAATAAACTAAGTGAATGCTACAATGATGAAGTAATCTCGATCTTTATTGTCAATCATGTGCATGTCCAAGTATGGCACACTCAAATAAAGACACCGTACAATTACATTCACCACACTATAGGTAGACATGGGAAAAAATCTAACTCTGGAGGGATCAAATTGCCAGAGCTTCGCTACTAAAAAACTGGGATCCCGAACAAGGGAGAGCTGCGTCTTATTTATAGACATGGTGGCAGACTGCGATATCGCGTATGCGATATCATAGGGAAAGATGCGATATTGCGTCAGCTGCAATATCACATATGCGATATCATGGCGTGTGCGAACCACGTCTCATCATACCCCCATGACTGAATAAAAACTCATCCTCAAGTTACAAGGAGAACAAGCTTTAGTGATTACACAGTGGATAGGCATAGGATTATTAACTGGAAAAAGAAATGGACTAATGCCGTAGTGTGGGAAGACACAAGACAGAGAAAAAGTACTACAAGTACAAAAATGTGGAACTCATATAGTTCCTGGTGGCGGTGGCTCCTCCATGGGTGCTTTCCCTTTGTCACGTACTCCAAGCTTTTAAAGTTGATGATGTTGAAGAATAGCCTAGAGCTTCTCCTCTTCGGTCAAAGGGTCTTGTGCCATCCATGCTGATGCTCCGATGTTTGATGAAGTTGGCACTTCCCACGGACAGGGTAGTTACGGAAACATCTGATTTACTTTGACGTACCATGTCACGAACACCCATCATTCCTCTTCATAGGCTCTAGCTTTGTCTTTGTATTCATGAAGTTCTGATAGCCATCGAGCTAAGTCAGTTGCCACATCTTTCTGGCCTTGGTAGCTTTCTTTTACCACCGCGAGTTCAGAATTTGCGACATCTAGTTTTTCAGCCAACTTCTTTCACTCTACAAATTCTGCTTCATATTTGATGTGGGTGGAAGATACCTGATGCTCAAGCTCTAACCTCGAGCGTCCTGCTGTTAACATGGCCACGTTGGCATATCGAAGGTTTGTCAACTCCATGTATTTAGTTAAGTCTTGGATCTGCAAGTCCTGGTTCTTAATTTCTGCTTGGTGGGTGTAGGCATAAGTGTCCAATATGGCCCCCCAATCACTGTGCTGGGCATTGATGTTGTTGATTTGAGCTTCGGCCATATGGATCTCCTTCTCTAGGATTTTTTTGTACATCCCCACCTGATCACGGAAATGCTCCTTCAGCTTCTCATGTCATTTAGCCTCATTCTGCCACGTGCTAATTTCGATGGCTGATTTTTGTCGAATAGCATGCACCTCCTTCATTGAGAGGGTTCGATTTTCTCTGGCTAAATGGCTTACATCTCAGTTAACCCGAATAAATTATTCTCGTAGCTGATGAAAGTGTTCATTGAGAACATTATTTTGTTTCTCCACAGAAGTTAACTGAAGATTATCTGCAACCAATTGCTTATTCTCTTCTTGCAAGGCCTTCAGTGCCTTAATATGCACATGAGTTTGCACCTTTGCTATGGAGGCATCCCAAGTGGAAGTCTCCTTCTCTTCTGCCACCTTCTTATTTTCCGCAATTAGTTTTGTTAGTTGCTCGATTCTAAAATTATCTAGCTGGTCTACGGGAACCAATCGAAAAGGATCCCGCTGTGCTGCTTGTAAGGCTATGAGCTGCTCTTGTAATTTCTGCACTTCAGCTTCAGCATGCTCTACCCTTACTTCGGATAGGACCAGCTTCTCCTTTATGGAAATGAGGTCTGATTGAATTGCCATTACATCCTGGGGGATGTCAAATAGGGACGTCAAAACTTATTCTGTTTGAAGCAATCTGTCCAATACATCCTCATGTTCCGTAGGAGTCATTGAGGTTCCAGCAATAGTTTGAGCATATTGTGCTCCTGAAAGATCTACCGGTGGCACAATAGGTACATTGAAAGACTCTTTGATGTGATGAGTGACCACCTCAGCAGCTCCCATGACATCCTGGTGTTGCATGACCACCATAGTGGCCCCTTCACCAATCTCTAACTGAACTTAAAAAGATGCCGCATATCCAAAGATCTGTTGTGACCATCTACTTTCCCCTCCTCCTATTTGCAGTAACAACTCACCCCATGTACGATCTACTGAAATCGTAGGCTGGTTGGCATCATCGATGACATGGAAGAGATTGGCGTCATCACGACTTCCCCAACTAACCGTCTCAGCGATGGCCCTCAGATGGCTCATCGATGGTCTATAGTCTTGTGGCGGTGGCTAATCCTGGCCTGTGCTGGGTCCTGCTTCTTGTTGTTGGCTAGGACCTGTGGCTAGAGGTTGATTGGGTCCTACAAGTTGAGTTGTAGGGGATCCAACCATTTCTTCTTCATCTTCTTCATCTGGTCCCAGCTCTTTGCCAGTGCTCTTTCTTGGAGCTGGCACCTTTAATAATTCAGCATACGAAGCATTTTTGGCCTTTCGGAGGACGTCATTTATGTATCCTCAAATGCCAGCCCATCGGCACAGTTTTCTGATAAGGCAGGGAAAAGGGAGTGCCATTTTCCTTAACTTTCGTTCCTCGAATCGCCTTAGGATCTCCATCAAATATAGATGGGGAAGGTTAGCGTTAACCTTTCCCATCAACACTGCACATCCTCTTTCCGTGTACATTGATATTCTATTCAAACCTTTTGTGGGGAAGAGGTGATAGGTTCCGATTTTAAAATAAACTCTCTCTTCTGTTGTCAGCTCACCAAAAGCTTTATCTCTGCCATAAGCCTTCTCTAACCAATCTTTTCACACATCAGGGTCTGATCGGATGGATAACCGAGCAACATGGGGGCCTGAGTTCGGAAGGTTTAACACCTCCAAAATTGCCTGTGCAGAAAAATCTACTGTCACACCACCGATGTTGACTGTGGTGCGTTGCTCCTTATTGTGCCAGAATAGGTATGTTTCTCCTAAGTACCAGACACCTTGTTTAGAGAGGATAGGCCATAAGGAAGATCCTTTGAGGTGATCCCTAATAGCCTCAAGAGCAAACTCTGCGAAAGATTCAAACTTGAGTTCCATAATCATCGAAGCAATTGTGGACTTCGTGTGAATAGCCTGAACACATTCCAGGGGCAACGTGAGTTGTTGTCCCGGTTCAGGTGCAGGAGTTCCTCCTTTTGCCTACCTGGATCGTATGGTAGGAGGTTCTTCTTGATGGATACTGAATGAGTTCACCTCCTATTCATTATGTTGTCTGGCAGGGCCTTACCTTCTACCTCTCCTAGGTTGTTTTGCTCCACCTTGGATACGACTCTTCTGCTGTGAACGTTTCGGGGCCATCTGCAATCACATGGGCCAACGTTAGTAAGGTTGTTTTCAAATTCAAGTTATACCTTACTACATGCCATTAATTGAAGATATTATGTTATTGTGTGATCGTGCCCAAAAATTATGATAATGGGTCCTATGACTTAGGTGGAATTTCAATTTAAGCTCCCGGTATACTTAAGGTTATATGAGTTTTGGCACAATTTGTCTAAGTGTTAGTATTAATTATCCTAATTGATGTCCTTTGGGCAATGACAAATTTCAAAAAAGTTACGCACTTTTCGGCAAGTGTCTCTCCCCTAAAACTAAACTGAACACTCCGAGTTCAAGTAGGTTCAAACGGAATTAAAATCAGAGTACCAGTGCGCGAGATATAGGTGAAAAAGCAAGGGACACGCAATCGTAAGTCGTAGAGAAAAAATTCAAAAATTCCCCACGTGTAAATGGCCAACTGATGCGAAATGTTGCGGTGGGGATTCCTATTTATAGGAAAATAGGATGTGATATCATGTATAGTACATCGCATACACGATATCACGTGGGACTCAATATCGCGTACACGATATCTCATCCCAACTAAGGTGAGACACCTGAAAAAGGCCGAATTTTTAATGATTTTTCTTGAAATTATTAGTGTAAAACGAGGACATTGACAAAGATTAATATATGCAAGGGTAATTACATGAATTCAAGAGGCACTTGAATGATAATGATGTGAATTTAACAATTAAAACTTTGGCGGTTATGAAGAAAAGGGAATGTAATGGTACATTAGAACGTTAAAGTTTTGAGGGTTAATAAATGGGAAAGAAATTTATGAAAATTAAGCTGAGGGTAAGAAATTGTGTGTTCTAGCTAAAGAATTAATGAAGATTACAACAAAATTAGATAAGTGGATCCTTTCCAAAGAAGGTTTCAACCTATTATGCCCTTGTGTAACCACACTTCAAGTGTCCGTGGGCACTAGAAGGGTTAGATGTAATCCGCACTAACTTCATAAAACACACACATGTAAATATCACCGGAATGAGATGAAAATTTTATGTTACATGGGACACGATCTACAATTACACGAACAGTGAGATGAGACGAAGTATAGAAAGGGATCAGAGAGATTGGGACATGAGGTATCTAACTCAGGGCACAATGCATCCTGCATGTAAAATATGATTAAGGTGTCATTAACCCATCGTTCCAAGATTAGGACCAAGTCCATCTTTCTAATCAATGACATTGCATTACTTCATCCCATGGTGAACAACTATGAGAGTACCATAACAACAAGGCGTATGATCACTTGGCATTTAGTACAAGGGAGGAGTGATTTTTGTTTTATGGCACTTCCTTTTTCTTTTCTTCTTTTTTCTTCTCCTTTTTTTTTCACTTTACTGAATCTAGGGAAGCCACCAACCTTCAGGCATGGGTGCATGTCTTTCTAGTGGGACCCCCTAGAATAGATTTTGAATTTTGAGTGCCCTTTTGATTACTCTTACTCCCATTTTTCATTAGATCTACAAGGATCTTAGTACAACCATATTGCATGATAACATCCACAGATGTCACCAAAGAGAATCCACAAGTCCCCTTGATGTCACATCCTAATCATTCCCTCTTTGTCCATCCTTCTTCATTCTCGGTACAATAACACAAAATTAATTTTAAGTTTTTAGAAATTTCAAGAATATCACTATACCCTCGAACAGAACCTCTTTATTTATAGAGTGGATGAGTGGGTGTAGTGGGCTCACTGTTTCAAATAATTGATCACTCATGACTTAATAACATAAAATACATCTCAACCAACGATCCACATGAGTTTTTTATTCATAGATGAGATTACTTACACAAACATGAAAAAGACAAACACACAAACACACAAACACACAAAATAAGATAAAAAGATAAAACAAAATGTTGAAAAATGAAAAACTAACAAACAAAAAGTTGTAAAATTAAAGAAAATGAAAAATATTTATTAATCCTTCTTGTTATTGAAATGGGGGATATCCCCCATAACTAATCGGTTGACTATGGCTAGGATTAATAAATGGAAAATAAGGATCCTTGCATATTGGAAGTATTGGAACCGGTCTATACTTATCCCCTCGGGGTTCACACACTTGATTATAATAAGCATAGTAGGGCACTTTATACAATGTAGTTCCCGGATAACGAGTTGACCCACTATGGTGTTTATGACCGTTAGATGGTATGCAAGGATTAGGATGATGCCTCCCATGGTTGTGTTCATTGGGCCTTGTGGTTGTTGGAGTGTTAGTTGGTGGCCCTGATGAAGTTACATGAGGCATTGGGTTCGAAGGTAAGGGTGCACCACATTGTTGGACTTGTGCTAGGTTGGAAGGTGCAGTGGCCTCAGAATTGTGTTGTCCCTTCCTATGGCCATGTTTAAAGAAAGGACGCCTTTGATGTTGAGGAGGCTCTTCACTGCTATTAGTAGTAGTAGCACAAGTGTTGTTCGTGGGTTGTGGTGGTACAAACACCTTAGGAATAGTTGGTGGCATTGTGGAAGGAGGGAAAGGATGAGAATGTTGAAAGTTAGGAGGAATGTAAGGTGCGCAAAGTGGTGGTTGTGTTGGAGGTATGGGTTGATAGTATTGTCAAGAATGGTATTGTGGTGAGATAGAGTATGGTGGCCCGAATGGAGGAATAGGATGTTGAACGTGATAAGCATTTGGATTCGGAAAATGTGAAGGGTGCCTCCAGTCTAAGGATGGTCTCCCCCACGACTGGGATTGTGGCCACTGTGATCAAACATAGTATCTTTGTACTAACTCTGGATGTAACGTGTTTCCCCAATGCTCATGTAGATGTAACAGTATTGGGCATTGGCCTTCGGGGTGATCGTACAAGCATATGTTGCATTCATATGTATGATTGGAAGTTGAGCGCTTATTCCCTTCATTCTTCTTTTCCAAATGTCTACTATTTTGTCCTACTTCTTGGGTTGTCAAAACTCTATCTCCAATGTTGTTAATAAATTCTCCATACTTTTGATACATCCATTCCAACATCTTATTAATCTTTGCCTTGGCTTCTTCTAACGATTGTTGTATTGGCAAAGATGATGTTTCCACCTTGAGATTTGTTGAT
>MNCI01021918.1:46714-225288 GCA_015680685.1 Gnetum montanum
GGGCATACGTTCCTAAGGTCTCTCTGGTTTCATTACGTAGCCCATCAATGATATGGTACATTAGCCTTTCCTCGGAAAACCTATGGCATGCACAGTTGTTTAACAGTGCATAATACCTTTCTAAGGCCATGTCCAAGGGTTCATGTTTTTCTTGTTTCCATCCTTGGATTTGTTTCCTCAAGGCTAACACTCTTGCGTAGGTTTGATATTTTTCGTTAAAGACCTCTACCATTGTTGACCAGCGTTGTATTGAATTTGGTTTTAACGATCTATACCATACTTTAGCTTGGTCAATGATTGTCATAGGAAAGAGCTTCAGTTTTTTCGAACTATTATCAATTTTATTCCATCTGCAAGCATCGTAGAAGGCTAGTAAATATTTATGCGGATCTAAGTCATAGCCTCCTGAAAATTTGGGAAAGTTGTTTAAATCGAGCCTGGCTAGTCGGCTCTCTTTACAATGCCTACGCGAGATTCGAATAGCCTCTTGTATTTGCGTTAAGCTTGTAGTGGCCAGTGGGGGTTCATCATCATCAGGTAAGCTAGGCCTTCGTGTATTATGATTACGTTGTTTTTGTTCATTCTTATAGGAAACTCCCACTTCAGGTTGTACACTCCAACCTTCATCGTCATATAGCTCATTGGTTCTCCAATGAATTTCCTCACTAAGTATGGCATTATTATTATCTTATAGGAGAGGCATTGTTGTGTGTGAATTTATGTGTGACTTTTAGTAATTATTTCTTCTTTCTAAGAGATGTATTGTTAAGTTCTTTACAGTGACCTTGTATGATATAACTAATCTAGATAACTAGCACCATCCCCGGCAACAGCGCCAATGATGAGTGGCAAGGTATCCCTACACTCAACCATATGAAATGAGCGTCGCACGCATGATCTGGTTGAACTCTGCAGATGGACTAGTTGTGACACCTAGATAGTTAGCCTTAGGTCGCAGTTCACTGTCTTCCCACCTAGACTAGTTTTGCATATGTCACGTATGGTTTAGTCTAGATGAGGTGTATGATGTGTTCTAATTCTAACGCTACTCCTGATGGNAAGCATAGATCCCCCTAGCTACACCACTAGGCTACCAAGCAATCACACTTAAATGTTTGTAATCAAGTCATACTCGTTCCACTTCTAGGAGTTTCAGGGTGAGAAACTAACCGTGATGAGTAACCGATTCCTTAACTAGCCGTACACACCCGTAGATGCTCGTAGTCAAGTCGTACTCACACCGTGCTACGAAAGAAATAAATAACAAATAAATAACCTAAGTGAATGCTGCAATGATGAAGTAATCTCGTTCTTTATTGCCGGTCATGTGCTTGTCCAAGTACAGCACACTCGAATAAAGACACCATACAATTACATTCACCACACTGCAGGCAGACACAGGAAAAAATCTAACTCTGGAGGGATCAAACTACCGAAGATTCCGTACTCAAAAATTGGGATCCTGAACAAGGGAGAGACGCATCTTATTTATAGACATGGCGACGGAATACGATATCATGTACGCAATATCGTAGGGAAAGATGCGATATCGCGGGGGATGTGATATCGCGTCAGCTGCTATATCGCGTACGCGATATAGTGGCCTATGTGAACCGTGTCTCATCAGCACTCAAACCTTCTGATAGGAAAAAATTTCTCAAAGACCATGGCTATTCGAAGAAGAGGATCATCTGGAAGGCTAAATATTTTCTGGAAGGAATTAAGGCCTTCTAGTGGCAAATAATTTCTTGGAGATTATGGCTTCTAAAAGGTAGAGGATCAACCGATAGTAAGGTTAGGTATATTGCAAGGGATTGCAAAATAGCACTCTTTGAAATGTATAGTGAAACACCGTGAAAATTTCAAGGCCTTGGCGGTTTAGCAAAAGGCTAGTGATTCAGGCGAATGCTCACAATGAGGCGTGGCACAACAAGTTCCTTTTCAGACTAAAATCCTATCCTGCCATGCTGTGCGATGCAGCATAAATTAACTCCAGGATACAGAGTAAAATGATGGGTGCATAGTGGCAAGCTTTCAACTTTGCAAATTATCTATCTTTTGAGAACCTTAGCTTTTTGGCATATTACACTGCATTACACAACATGGCGTAATGCAGCATAATGTTAGAAAGCAATCTGCCACAACATCAAGGATGGAAAATGCCCAAAAACTTCAGCAACACTTCAATTTTTTGCAAATGCGTTGTTTTACGCTATGAAGCGTAATCTAGTGTGGTGCAACATAATCTAGTATCGTGCAGTGTAATACAGGCATAGACGAAAATGGCATAGTACAAGCATCAGCAGTCCATGCAGCGCAATACGCTCTCCAGCATATTATAGCGTAATTGAGAAATCTCCTATGGCCAAAGCTCCAACAAGAGCAGTTTACACTGCATTACGCTTTAGAGTGTAAGGTGGTGTGACACCATAAGCTTCAACAACCATCACATCAAGTCAATGGCATTTTGCAAAATCGGGACACGTGTCATCTAAACTGTGTCTTTCGCTTGACCCTAACCTTATAAATGCTCTAGTTGACAAAGATCGATGTGGAGGAAAAATTTTTTCCTAAGATTGAATGAATTTTCTTTGTGAGCGATTTTTCCCTGCCATTGATAATCATTGACAAATTTTAACAAGAGAACAAAGAGGATCAGAAATTGCAAGAACATCGAAGGTAATTGGCAAGGATCTTTAGTTAGGAATAGCAAGTTGACAGACATTCTACTTTGGGGTCGACTTCCTTGTGCACAGATCTGCTAGAACGAGGTAGATTGACCTTTGCTTGCTTCATCCTTGAACAACTTTTTTGTTATTGATACATGCTTCACCCAAATCGAAGTATACCTGTAATAGTTGTATTCAATATATTTTGTTCATGAGGTGAATCCCAAATCTCGGGATTTCCCATGTTCTAAATCTGATCTCTTGTGCCTCATCTATACGAATCTTGCAAATCGTCGTAAATCTATTTCGTCGTTTTCAACTACTTGCTAAGTTAACAATATCATATCTTCCTGTAAAGATCTATCATTTTATTATCCAAATATCACAAAAATTTTTACTGATCAATTAAGTCCCTATCTGATTGACAAGACCATTGAGGGCATCTTGGATTTGTTTTCTCTCCAGCACGATCCTCGCATGGATCCAAGGTTAGAACTATGTATGCGAACTTTCATTCGGTATTTCTAATGACTGACGTTTTCTGTCGTTACAATTTTCTGGTGCTAGAAGGAAGTCCTTCATATTCGATCTGCATTTTATTGGTAGTCTTGTAAGTTTTTTATACCCATTGTCAATCAACATAAATGTAATACCTCGAAGGTCGTTTATGAAATTGTGTGGTGCAGATCGGTCGCTTCAACGATTCCTTTAGAATCCTACAAGATAGAAATCCCAAATTATTATCTTAGCTCACCTTTGTCCTTTTGATCTTTACTTTTATCATCATTATTTTCAAATCATGTAAAAAATGGTTACATCAACCATAGTTGTTGACACTGCCAGCCTTGAGAATCCCTGGATCATGCAAGTCACACTTCCGGTGGTCGGGCCACCAACTAGTCCGATATGACCCTGCTGCTCCCTTAGGCTTCAAAACAAAGAACCTGAGGGACAAGCTTAGCACAAGGAGCACTACAATTTCCTCTATGCTAAATTAGCAGCAAACCTACCTATGTATCCACAAGAACTTGAGGAAAAAGGAGAGTATGAGTTCATGTACTACAACAAGAAAAAATTTATTCCTTCACCTAACGCTAATGTGCCCCTGACAGATCAACAAAAGTGGATCCTAGATCAAATGTTGATGGAAAATACATTGCCAGAACCACTAGAGGTCTTGTTCCATGATGAAACATTTCACGATGGGCAAGCTGATCTAGAATCTCACTCTGAAGGAGGCAGTCATGCTGATTTCACCATGGCCCCTCCCTCCACGACGTCCCACATAAATCCATTATTCATGGTTACCACACCTCTGACATTATCCAATACCAATCAAGTCCCACATTCACCACATTTACATTTTCTCTCTTTGACTATCTTCCTAGGCGACGGTCTATCACAGATCATTCCTCAGCAAGTGCAATTACCTAATCTACCTCATCGTGTGCCTGCACCTACGTCGCCACACGTACAGCAACACCTATGTCACAATTACCTACAATACCAACCTTGCTCCCAACTCACACGACTGAGATGGCTGCCACAGCATGGTGGACTCTGAACATGTCTTTCGTTGTGCATCCTATGGAAATAGCCCATCATCCCCATTTCCATAGCCAGGTCCTGAGGGTGTTAAACCCCGTTGCAGGATCCCTGTTTGTGCCCCCAGCTACACAAGTAGCATATCCTATGGCATAGTTGATAGTGGTCACCCCATCCGCACCACCTACCGGATGGTGGATGCCACAAGCGACACTGCCTGCCCAGACCATATCGATAGCATAGACCATCAACCAACCTGCCACCTCTGTTGCACCACCTGGTGTAGCTCTGCCTTCCATGCCACAAACGACCTTATCGTCTATTAGGTTGTACCAACCTTTCCAGCTCATTTAGACCCTCACAGAGGAGGTTAAGCATCTCAAGGCTACTAGTTCTGACACAGTACAAGTCATGGATTTCTACCATGATGATCCTATTAGTCTAGTAGTCCCTATCCTATCACTACCACCAAGGATGCCCCTTCCCCATTTCAAAAAATACAATGGGGAAGGTGATCCTAATGCCCACCTGGTCACTTTCAGGTTAGAATCCTTATTACTGCAACAATGGCCACATACTATAATCCATGTTTTTTCTATGTCCTTAATGGGTAAAGCTCTAGACTAGTATCGAGCCCTCCCACATGACTCCATTTCAACTTTGGAGGAGCTGTTAACTCAGTTTGTGACCCGTTTCAAGTATAACTTAAAATAGGAGGTCACACTAGACCAGCTCATGGGAGTCAAGCAAGACCCACTCGAGTTAGTCCAAAAGTTCATACAGCGATGGAGCGCCACCTTGAATGAAATCCGTGAACCCATCGTGGAAGCCCATATAATGGCAATCTTCAAGGGTGCAGTTAATGACTTTATCAAGTCTAAATTGTATTACCTCGCTCCTCGCTCCCTTAGCCAAGCCTTTGCTTAGACTAAAAGTATTCAAGATGTAGTGGAGGCTAGCAAAGATTTGACATATGTGGTCTACAAGAATGCCCAGAGCAAAGGTAAGGAAAAAGGTAAAGCCACGACAACAATAGTTGCGGTGGTTGCTGAAGGGGCCAAGAAGAAGAACAATAACAGGAAGATGTCCATAGAGCCTGCTGAACCAACAACTAGCTCAAACAGCGCTAACCAAGACATTCGTTCTACCCCTGAAGAACCTTCACAGCTGAGGCCTAAATTTGAGCATAAATATCGCTCAAACTATGCAACCTTACCTATAAAGGCTTCTGAACTCCTCAAATAATTACTAGGAATTGGCCATATTCAACACAAAATAGTGTCCAAGGAGGCTCTAAAATGCCACAAACGCCATTCTGAGCTACTCAAGAACCCTTCTTTGGCCCAACCTAATGAACCACTAGTTCCTAAAAACTTTAAGTTCGACCGGTTCTGCGACTACCACCATTTGTGTGGCCATGACATGGACTATTGTTGGGCATTAAAGGATGACATTCAGGATCTGATAGATCAAGGTGACTTGATCTTAGATAGCAGTAGTCCAACACACCTAGAAAACCAGGCCATGCATGTGTACCAAGACCCGTTGAATGAAAATAATGTAGGGTACACAATCAACATGGAAGGGGCAGAGGGTGATAATCAGGCACAATCAAAATGGCCTTTCATTTTGTGAGCACATCCTCACTCACCCTAAACAACAAGTCTATCAGTGCCGACGAGTGATGCTCCAAGGAAGCCTTTCTTCCTCCGAACTCTGTCTCAGAATACTTCTTGACATCCCCCTATCATTAAAGCCATGGTCCAACCTGCACCCACATCCAGGGCACCCTTAGTCATCAGGGTGCCAAAATCATCAACTACCCCTCCTTTGCAGGGGTAATCTTATAAATCAACCTCTCCTACTATTGATAAGACCAAGCATCCTCTTACGCTGGGGTTTCCAAAACCTCAACCCCTCACTTCTGTACCTTCAGCCCCACTTACTAAAAATGACAAGGTCATACGAACACAACTATCTCCTCTTGACCAAAGGAAATGTAACCCTTGGCCAAATGTCACTCCTCCTCGTGAAATTCACCTCTTAGGAAAAATGGGGGAAGAAAAGGGTGATAAAAAGCTCAATCATGGGCAGGATCTCTTCGATGCCCTAGCACAAGTCAAACAGGCTCTGAAATAGAAAAATACAACATTGAGCCTTTATGACTTGCTCATGACATCGCAAACACATTGTGAGGCTATGGTTTGCAAGCTAATGTTCATACCTATGGACGAAAGCCTGCCAGTAGATGAAGAAGCAATTCATTCTATCATACTTTCCCCCATTGCTAAAAACATTGATCCTACCCTGTTGACCTTTCACGACGAATCCATTAAAGACAATCCTGAAGGTCAGGTGAGAATGGCGCCCATGCTCATCACCATCCAGGTCGGCCAACACCGAATAAGAAGGGTACATGTAGATGATAGGGGGCCACTAATGTCATCCCTTATCCCATAGTGGATAAATTATGCTTGATCGATCAGATCAGTCCTACAACGACATCATGCTTGAAGTCGTTCAACAGGGCACAAGTGCAGGTCAAAGGGACAATCCACATCAACTTTGTGGTAGGGGATCAATTTACCACAGATGCTACTTTTATCGTCATCAAGGAGATGCCTGGATTCAATTTGATTCTTGGGAGGTCTTGGTTAGTCCAACTGAGGGTAGTTTCGTCACCCATTCATCAAGAGATCCATTTTCCCTACGCAGGAGGAGAAGTGGTCATCCGCGGTGACGAAATAACACCTCAGGCTATTAATAACATAGAAATGAAACAAGGGTTAGAAATCGAAACGCCTAAGAATCAATCCCTTGTCCAAATACCCAAACAAGCCAAAACAATGGCTGATGACAACCTAACTTGGGCTGAGCTACTATTCCAAGGAGAAGATGGTGACGCAAAGGAAAAGGACCATAAATCTCTCCATCCTTATACACCATTAAAGATCAAAGCAATTAAGAAATGGATGCAAAGTTAGCCAGTAAACGATGTTGTCTGACTATTACAGTGCCATCATCTATTCTATGCACGCTTACAAATTATAATTTATGCATGTTTTTACACTTTCCACTAGCTAGTCTCATTATGCTTATGTTTATCTTCATGCTTCATGCTTATGTTTACATTTCCAACAGTTGTCTTCCTTACTCCTGATAATCAGGGCCCGAAATGACCTTAAACTAGTAATTTCATTTACACTTTGTATCTGAATCTCATTTACGCTGGAACCCAAATTTCATTTACGCACTATACTTGAATCTAATTTATGCTTTGTACCTCGATTTAGTTTACGCTTTGTACCTTAAACTATCTATGACCTGAAATGGCCTAAAACTAATCACAGCCTGCCATGGCTTAAAACTGGTGACTTAATGTTTATTTGATCCCTTCACTCATATACCTAGGGCCCGAAATGGCCTTAAACTATTCAGGGCCCGAAATGGCCTTAAACTATCCAGGGCCCAAAATGGCCTTAAACTATTTGGGGCCCACAATGGCTTTAAACTATCTATTTCAATCACACTTTACCCTTGTACTACTCAAAGGCCCAAAATGGTAGTAAACTAACAATTTTGTTTACGCTTTATGTTTGAACAATTTAGTAGCCTGCAATGGCTTCAAACTAGTAACTACATTAACGTCACACTCTTAAAACTAATCATGATTTACCATAACATCAAAACCTATGATCCTACTTATACTTTACATAAAATGAAAAAGAACCAACAAAGAAGACCATCAAAGTCAACACCAAAATTTGTATCAAATACATTAAAAGAAAAAATATTGTCTTTTGTTTCATTACACCACAATAAAATTCGAGGCCAATTTAGCCTCGCTACGTGTCTCCCTTGTTACCATTATCTCCTCTATCCTCCAGTTCAACTTCCACTTTAAGGAAGTCATCCTCATAGGGTCCACCCTTTGCATGAGGAACCCCTTCGTAAGGGTGGCCCTCTTCGTGAGGCTCTTCAGTAGGGGCTACTCACCATGACATCAACTAGCTTCATTACGCTCTATTTCCTGTAAACCCTCTTCATGGGGACCACCACCTTCGTTAGCTTCATCTTATTGAGGACTCTCCTCAGGTCGCTCTTGTGATAAGACATGATACATATATTAACATCATTGTCAAAACTAGGTATAAAAAAATGCAATAAAATTGCAACTTACCTGTGATGATCCTGCATCCGCAGCAAAGGGTACTTGTTCTAAGCCAATCCACAGACGTTGCATGATCTCATCCTTGGTGAGCTTAGACCAAACCCTATCCCCTAGATTAGTTCCAGCCTTGACCTTCCCCTTTTCCATGGGAGTCCATCGGGGTGGTTCGGGGAAGAAAGAAGGGATGGTAGTCTCACCTCCAGGAAGAGTCACTTCCCTTTCTGGAGAGGCACTCACTGTCACTTATTCTTGAAACTTCTCAAATTCTTTGGAAGCACTAATAACGCCGAGGAACAACCGAAGGGACTGAGCCTCAATGGTAGAGTCCTTATAATGTTGACAATAGGCAGCGCTTTCTTGTTTGTAGACCTGTTTATGATATTTTTGCATCTGCCCCCACTCTTGGATACTCGTGATAAAGTCTTTCCAATCCTGGTTCTTCTGAGCTAGGAGGTCCATTTGCATACACTGCTCGACCAGTTTGCGACTAGTTTGGACATTGTTCTTGACAACACTCCAATAACGGGTGTAGTCAACAATAACTGTTCTCCATTCCTTGCTTCCCATTCCCTAGACTTGCAAGAATTCATTTCGTGATCTTAAATCCCCAACCTCATCATGTAGAGCCACCCTCTCCTTCTCCGACCTTTGCAACCTCTTCCAAAGGTCCTTATTTATGCTTTGACATTCCCATAAGGAGCGAGTTGAATGTACAACACATTTAAGCCTCTCATCATAAATGTTGCATGGCACGATGGTCACTTCTGATGAGGGTTCGGTGGCATCTAAATCGATAGGCTCTGACGGATCCCATCTGAGGCAAGCTCCTAATAACATAAAATAACAGTTTGGCATAATAAGGTAGCGTAATTTCATAGTAAAATAATTTTTGCATAATGACTGTAATGTACCAGCTTTAGGATCAATTCGCTCTAAGTAAATGATCATGTCTTGAATGACCCCTTCCATGAAGTTGAATTTATCAGGAAATTTGCCCCAGGATCGAGTTCCCACTATTGCCAAGTGTACACTCTGGTCACCTGTTACGTAGAATACATTCCATATGCAGATATGACTGAGACATTACGATGACTAATACAAACTTTAGAACTTTTCTAGAGTCTACTATACTATAAGAATTAGTTTTAGCAAGTAACAAACCACTTTTCTTATCTAGTTCCAGCCGAAAGGACTTCAGCATCCTCAACTGCTACTTCCTCTTCCCGTGTAGGAGCTTGTTCACTCCTCACCTTATTGATTGGGGCCTCCTCTTCTGAAACTGAGGCACCTTCTCTATGCTGTAAGACTATAGCCCCTATTTTAGGGGTCAACAGTTCCACAAACCTTTCCTTCACTATAATGCAACATAGCTAGCTAACATAAGATTTCACTTTTGTTCAATGAATATTATGCTATGCAATAGTGTCTCTACATAAATCATGACCATTAGTATATTTCAGCACTTACCACTTGGAGGATTACTCCTCTGAAACCTAATTTGCATTTTCTTCCCCACGCCACCCGCTGGTTCAGCAGATTCCTTGGTCAAACAAGGCTTTTTCCGTGGCACTAATGAATCCAGTATCTTGGCAGCCAGATGCTTCCCCCTTGATACATCGCTAGTGTAAGAGGGAGGCACCCCACCCATGCTATCTTGGCCTTGCATTCTAGGTGCCACCATACTTCTAGTTGTTACCAATAATGACTCCCTGATCCCTTCAGGAGGGTCTTGCAACTGGATAGTGTCAAAGATATGGGAGATCCATGGTTTGAAAATCTGACTGTGATCTTATTGCACCCAAGCCCCATTCCTCTGGACTACTACAAATTTAGAAAAATACTATAAGTAGGCTATGAAAAAGGCAAAATGCACGTTGAAATGGGACTCAAGCTTCTTATGAAGCCTAACCATCTCAACGCGCAAGCCTTCGGCAAAATAGCTTGCCCAATTGAATCGTGTCCCCTCCTCTAGGACCTCTCGCATAATTCGAGCCTACTCGATGATGAGGAATCTCCCTTGCGAGAGTATCTTAGGGAAGGCCCAGGCTCATAAAAGGGGATAAATAGTATGGGCTACAGCCAACATGATCCTTTCAGCAGGGATTCCCTTAACTTCCTTCTTAACCCCTAGCCACTCCTCTATCTCTTGCTGGTACTTGGCACTCCTCTTTAATTTTTCATCTATAGAAAAATAATCAAAGGGAACACTAAAGAGATCAGCAAATAGTTGAGCATCAATGTCAAAATTTACGTGCACATTATGCATGTGTATGCAGAGATGCTCAGCTTCTTCGCTGAAGGATTTAACTAGGGTCAACATTTCTCCTGTAGTAGCATCAGAGGTTATGGCCAAGAAAAGGTCCATCAGTCCAGCCTCCTGAATGTTATTGGTTATTACAATTGCAGCTGCTCTATGGCCGAGCCAATGTTGGACCTTCTTTATATCACCATAATGGAAGAGGAGACTGTTGGCCTTGCGATCGAAGGCCATGATCGTAATCTCCCATGATTCCCTGACTACTAACACAAAAAAATAGGTAAGTCAACATCAACTGATAACATTGATGTAATTCATCATCATGATAAATCTTACTAGGCCCAAAAGGTAAAAGAAACAGAGGAATTTTCCTTTGCACATCTGCAACGCTAAGGGGAGGGTCCAAAGTCCACTCCCTATCCAGCCATCTCAGTTTCTTGCATCTAGAAAAGAAGTTGGCATAATGGGTAGGGTATTCTGGGATCTCGAACACCATTTGTTCCATTTCGGCAGCCCGTACATTGCTGATAGAGGTAAACTCCCCTATAGCCCTTTTGGCTAACGACAATGTATCATTATTGCCCAAAAGACCACTTTCATTGATGAAAAGTCTACACCAGAGACAATCCCTTTACTCTCAACACAGATTTAAATAGTAGTTAGCACATTACAATACTGCAAAGCGAAATAAAACTTACCCGCCTGCATAATGGACAGCACTAGGTGGATTCTGAAATTAGGTTGTGAGATGACGAGCCATGAACAAAGTGTTATAGGTGTGGTAGCAGTTAAACCAAGGCATCTCGCAGATCTAGCTTAAATGCCTCAAAACCTTGGTGCTCTATTTATGGTCTTGCACTTGCACAGTTTCGATCGCACCATCTGATAGAAATGCCAAGATGCTCTGTGTTGAACCAACCAATAGCATCTCTAAAATAGTAGTAGCTTCATTGCCTAGTAGATGCAACCAGATGATTATGCTGTAATTATGGAGCAAAAATTGCAAAAAATCCTGTGCACCCCTTCAGAACCATACCGCCTCCTCCTTTATACAAGCATGAGGAGGAGGAACATTGGCCGCGGGAACATGAATGCAGCATAGAACGTCCACGATGTTCAAAATGATTAGGATGAGCTTTAGCATAATACTGTAGGAAGAAAAATGTATTACTATCAGACAAAATATTTAGGTAGAAACATTCATCATGCTACACTAGGGTTCGCATGATTCTCAGAAAATTATAGAGTACACTAGAGACGCATGACCAAAATTGCCCAAACCTTTGCAATAGCTCAAGGTCTGTCCTTGAGAATGGTGATGAAAGCAACACTGTGTATTACCCCATCATACCAGATAACTATTAGAAACAATAAAAAAGAAAAGAAAACAGGACTCCAATTACGCCACGCATGGATACAGTACTTCAATTTTTTCCAGCGATACACTAGATCTACACAACATTACTCCATACTCCCTAAACTTTTGTAACAATACAAAGTCTATCAAACCGGAATAGCCTAGCTCACATAAAAAACATTAATGCCTGGCACAACATGTGTGTTCGAAATAAAAATGACTACGATGCTATAACAAACGTGACAATAGTGCAAAAGGGTAGACGATGACTTACCGGTTAAGCGGAGTAACTTCTCGAGCCTCTACTCTGGGCTGTGAAGCCCGCTGCAAACTCTCTTACACTTCGTCAATCCTGGCCAACTTGGTATTCTTTCCTTTGACCTTTGGTGCCATGGCTGTAATCGAAAAAAATCTTCGTAAAGTCGTCTGCTCACACCTTGCTTACGCTCCCTTCTTGCTATAGCTAGATCCAAATTCGTGATATCGGTAACCCATTTTGAGTATGAACCACTGGTTTATAAACAAAATTCTTGAGACTAACTAATTCTTTCTATTTGATCGACGCAGAACTTTCCTGAAACACTAGTGTCAGTATGACATGGAATGCGAAGATCAAGGCATTAATTTTGCAGATATCACACGAGTTACGGTCCGAAACGACCTTAAACTAATACATATTTTATCACCTCGTAATTTGGTCGCATTAACTATGGTTTGTACAAACTTTCAAATCTAATTATTTCGGCACGCTAGACACGCCACATTACACCTTTCATCCTATTTCATATGCTAGCATCTAGGAAGCTTAGCTCATCATTTATTTTTACAAACTATGTGTATTTGTAACGGTCCACTAAGACCTTAAATTGGAAACTTCTTTAACATGTAATTCTGACACAGAAATAAATAGAATTTTATCATTTAACAGATTGGCAGAAAAACAATGTAACAACTTCCATTTTTGGTGATTCTGTAGGGCCATTCACAAATGGACGCAGCTTTATCCATAACCTTAGTCTTGACAAGGCCACATGGGAAGATCATTAGAAAATTTGATCATATGCTAGTAGGATTCAAACCTTTCCCTTTATGATGCAACCATAGCAACATTGAAAACATCCCCAGACTAGCCAGAACATCTGGCCCGAACACTCGACCTGGAGGCTGGTAATGTAACTGAGGACCCTCTCACCAAGGTCCCTATGGTTATGCACAAGGGTGAAAATAAAACTCTTAGGGTTAGTTCTTTCCTAGACCAACAGATGCAATGTGACATAACACGAGTTCTCCAAGACAATGCTATTGTATTCGCATGGTCATATGAATACATGCTAGGCTTAAACCCAAGATTAATACAACACAACATAATCTTAGACCCATGCATCAAACCAATTAGATAGAAGGCACAAAAGATTAGGCTAGAAATTGCACTGGCAGTGTGTAATGAAATCACCAAGCTATATCAGGCTGGTTTCATTCACACGGTTGATTACTTAGACTGGGTGTCCAACATTGTAGTTGTTTCTAAGAAAATGGGAGGCATACACATCTGCATAGACTTCTGGGATCTTAACAAATCTATGATTAAGGATAATTTCTCGTTATCAAGTATCGACCAATTGATCGACACAATAGCGGATCATGCGCTCTTGTTCTTTATGAATGGTTTTTTCAGGCTATAATCAAATTTGTATTAACCCAGAGCACCAATTTACCATAACATTCATGATGTCCTAGGGGACCTTCTATTACACCATGATGCCTTTTGGGAATGCTAGAACAACTTATCAACGAGCCATGACATATATCTTTAGGTATTATCTCTTAGAGAGATTGAACGACTATGTAGATGACATAGCTGTCAAGTTTATAAAGTCAAAAGATCATTCAGAAGATTTGGAGTTAGTCCTTAAACGATGTCTCAAACATGACTTATGGCTCAACCCAAGGAAATGTGTATTCGGAGTCAAAATCAGATGCATGTTGGGGTTTGTGGTATCAGAGACTGGCATCCGAGTCGACCCCAACAAGGTTAAGGCCATCGTCGATTTAATGCCACCTACAAACCTCAAGGAACTACATGGGTTACAGGGTAGGCTTCAGTTCATTAGGTGGTTCATTTCAAAGTTAACAGATAAATTACACCCCATGCAACATCTTTTGAAGAAGGGTGTTAATTTTGAATGGACCAATGACAGCCAGCGTGCATTTGATAATTTAAAAGAAGAGCTACAACATTTACCAATGGTTTTCCCACCACAAAGGGATCGACCTTTCTACATTTATCTAGCTAACTCAGATGTGTCTATAACTACATTACTTTGCCAAAAAAGGAACGATGGGTCAAAAGTTCCTATTGATTACCTCAGTCATGCTCTATTTGTGTATGAAACAAGGTACAACTAAGTGGAGTGTAACTGTTTGGCATTATTTTTTGCACTTAAAAAATGTAGGCATTATCTTTTCCTTAGTCAGGTCAACATAATTTGTAAAAGTAACGTTCTACGGGCTATCTCCAACAACTTGTATGAAAGTAGTAGGATAGCTCATTGGAAAGCTATCATAGTCAAGTTAGATTTACATTATGTTGGCCAATCATCCACCAAAGGCCAGGCCATAGCTGACCAATTAGCAACATCGCTGATTAACGATCAAGCTACAATAGAGTCAGAATTCCCAAATGAACATGTACACAATTTAAGCCCTATATCAATAGGCCTTGAAGTAACTTATACTTCAACAGAGCTTCAACCACTAGAGGCGGCAGTGCCACCACCATTATTATGCTTTCTCTTGAGGATGTGCATCCATCGACTTACCACCTGACCTTCCCTTGTATGAACAATGTGGCAAAGTATGAGGGGCTCTTCAGAGGATTGTTGACAGCCCAAGAACTTAAATTTCAACACCTGGAAATCCAAGGCGATTCGATGCTTATCATCAATCAAATCATAGAAGTCTATGCTTGCAAAGCTGTTCACCTGCAGCCCTACTGCAATATGGTTAAAGATCTCCTGAAACAATTTGAGACAATCGACGCCCAACATGTGCTATGTAACGAAAATGCTATGGCCGATGCACTGGCAACAATGGCACTAAACGTGCCACCACACTTGCTTGCCACTTGGCCTGCTTGAATGTAAAATGTACAGAGCATGTCATTCAAGCGGTGCATATTTCTTCATTAGATGCGGGAGGAACATCAGAGTGGTATGACAACATTAAGACTTACCTTCTACATGGTGAACCACCACACGAGCTAACACATACACAAAAGGACGTAGTGTGCAAGTGTGCCAAGAAATATGTCATCATTGGAGACAGTACTCTCTGTAGATGCTCCTGTTGGTACATTTGGCCATTTCATGACGTAGGCTTAAATTAGTTGAGAATTTTTGGAGAAGTAGCTAAATTTTTAGTTTGAGAGGAAAAGAATAAGTGAACAAAAGGCATTCCTTTAATTTAAAAAAAATATTGGAGCACAATTCCTATAGCAAGCTTACAAAGCCCTGCTGATAAGTACAGAATCACCAATGTGTTGTTCTACCTTTATAATTTATTATGATCCATTGGGATTTACGGATGAATAGCCTGATAATTGCAAGTTCAGCAGTTTGGTGCAGGGTGAAGTTATTTCTCCTGTGAAATTCAAGAATATATTGTTTAAAATTTTGTGGCTAAGCATGATATTTTTCTCTGTAATAAAAAGGAAAAAGTGGAATTCTGCAAAATGTAGGAAGTGCTCCGCATTATTGTAAGGGACCATGGTATGTGAACCAAATTTCATAGTACCAATCAAAACTGAGTATAGCAATCCATTATTCCACATCACAATTCCAAAGAATACGCACCTTGCAAAAAGAAAAATTCATGTAAAAAGGAAAAAGCAAGATTATTCAAGGGTTTTGCCAACACTTTGTCACTGGAATTCCAATTCTCTATGACCATTTCTACCTTGTAAAATATTAGAAAATAAAAATAAAAATCTGCAATGATGAGAGTGAGAGAGGGCCTCTGAAATGGCACTATGTATAGAAAACGTAGTAATAGAAAATGAAATGCCTACACAACAATAGAGATGGGCTTGTTGATTATGAAGAATTTGTAGCTGCCACCTTCATGTTCATCAACTGGAGGAGCATGATTCTGAGAAATGGCAGCAATGTTGCAAAGCTACATTTTAGACATTTGATATTGATATTGATGAAAAGATAAGCTTGGTTGAGTTCCAGAGGCTTCTGAGGAACGTAGCACATAAGTTGTAATTTGTTTTATACATATGAAGTACGACATGTTTACATGTTTGAAGAAAATAGTACTGAATCGAGTTGTTTTGTTACATACATAATCGTCAATGTGCATCCTATGTGGGTTGGATAGAAACTTGCAACAATTCTCCCAAGGGGAAAGCATGCCAAATGAAATGTGGGTATTTATTTAACAATAGTGCTGTACAGAGACTTATTGAACATGATGTGCCTGAGGAGGATGCACAGGAATTCGCACAAAAGGAGGGTCTACTCTTCTTCAAGACGTCAGCCCTGGAAGCCATTAACATAGAGGAGGTGCTCTTATGCACTCTCATGGAAATCTACCACATCATTAAGTAGAAGGTCATGGAATTCGAGTAGAACGGAGGGGAGGACGGAAAGCCTAACCATGCTGCACTCATAGATACCAAGATCATCATCCCTGCACTAGACACCGACATGAACATGCCTCTCAAGAAAGGCTCCAACCGATGCTACACACAGTGACTGATCCATTTTGACTAAACTTTGCTTCTCTGTTGTACCTTTTTTCCAATCTTCATCTTTCTCAATAGGTTCTAGTTTAGTAAGATTTTCACGTTGGTGTTGCAGTGCAGATGAGGAGTCACTTTTGATGAACTTGCGATGAGTAGTCATTAACAGATTGGCTACCTGGGTGATTAGAAAGGTTCTATGAAGCCTGCGTGGTTGTAGAAGCAAGAATTATTTCATCAAAATTGAATTCTCCTAGTTATGGTTCTTTCAATAAATATTGATAACCCTATTTTTGCGGTAATTGAACTGGACTACTCCGAGGCCGACCAAGATTTGATGGGGCAAGTAGTAAACGAGTGCCTGGAGGTGCAGATGGACCTAGTGGGATCCTCGTATGTGCAGATAATTTTGTTAGTTACAAGAACCAAGGCCATCCTAATTTGCATGTGGTTATTCCCAGAAGAAGTGACCTACCTCACAAGCGTGGATGTGCATGACCTTAAGCCCACATGGCCTTAGCAATGATTTTTTTTTTAAAAAAAGAAAAAATCATAGCTTCTACTCGATTTCAATTTGTAAGATTTTTTAAACATAAGAAGAGGGGCTTTATGCTTTAAAAATAAGGGATTTATGAACATTTGGTAAATATGAATTTGTTCTCTATGGGAATTGTGGAAGTTATAACTTCCTAGCCTTAATCCCATGATGTTTGTAACTACTACAAAGGCCACTTGTCAACTACAACCTCTTTATCTCCAAAATAGGACACTTGTCAACTACAACATTTTTATCTCTATGGTGGTTACAACCACCCAAAATTGTTGTAACTTACCTAACTTGTTGGGCAAGTAACCTCCTAACTTGTTGGGCAAGTAATCTCCTAATTGGTTGGCCAAGTTACTTGGGAGAGAAGTTAGGTGAGATATTTTTGAANAAGAAAATATTTTAGCCTCTTTTTCGTAGTCTTGTGAGTTATGTTTTATTTTTATTTTGTTTAAATTATTTAGCTAGTGGTTTAGATAGTATCATCCTTGTCAAGTAATTTTGGGATTTTTAGATTTCTCTTATTGTTCTTGTTGCCCGATAGAAATTTCTATTAAAATTTTGCCATAGAAGTGCTTGTGTTTAAAAGCCTTAAGAGCATTTTAGTATTAAATTTTGTTGTTGTGCAACGTATAAGAACTGTTATTGGGATTGTTGTAAGAGAGCCTCTATTTGTAGTCACGCTGTTGAACAATTCAGTAGTCAAGAGGGTTCAGAAAATCTTTGGTATTTTGATGAGACCAGAATAGCTTCTTTTTATCTTTAAAATAAATGTCCATGGTATTTCAATCAGAAATTGTCAAGTCTTTCAAAGGTTCTGTTTGAATGCAATCGTTGACATCTATTATCTAGTCAAAATGGAGTCTTGTATGTGGTAGTTTACGCAGCAATTTTTGGTAGCATAGTAGGATTGTCTTGAAGAAATTGCTTGTTTGAGCCTTGGAAGTTTGAACAATTCGTAGATATTGAATTTAGAATAGCTTTATTGCGAAGTGTTTACTTGTGTCATTTTACCTTGTTTAAATATTTTAGGTCTACACAAATCTTCTTTCCTTTCTTTTCTATCTATTTCCATTGAATCTTGCTCTATTTCTAGTTTTCTTATGGAACTATCTCTTTCTCTAGGGAAAATTAGGAGTAGATTTGTGGAGTTGTGCTCAAATGTTTTTGCAAAATTTTATTTGTTACAAGTAGGTATTATAAGGACTGCATAGATTAAGAAGTTGAACAAAATAGGAAACTTTCAACAACTCATAGTACTTGGCAAAGTTGGCTGAATCTCTTTAAAGTAAGTCATTTGTAGTTTACACACAATGCAATCGTTACATTTTTTACAACCGCATGCCACAACAGCACAAACACATACTCACATTAACTACTGAGTTTATTTGGAGGTATCTGGGCCTTGGTGTTGCCAGAGACCAGCATAACCTAAATCCTGTTCGAGGACACTCGTTGGCAGTCGCGTCCCAAATGGTCGCCAATAGCTCCTTCGATGGGGTATTGCTCAACTGTGTCAATAATTATTAAGCACAAAAAATAGTTAGCGAAGTCCATGAAGGGTTGTGTAGAGGACATTTAGCCCCAAAAGCCATGGCTGCTAAGATCAGACGTCTAGGGTACTACTGGGCGTACATGGAAAAAGTTTGTCTTGTAAAGGTTAAGACGTGTGACACGTGCCAACATTACGCAAACCTAATACACGTGTCGCCAACCGAGTTTCATACTACATAGATTACTTGGCCATTCCAATGATGGAGACTAGATATCATAGGTCCCATCGTCCCTAAATCTTTCGTAGGACACAACTTCATTATCATCATCACTGAGTATTTTACAAAGTGGGTTGAAGCTATCCCCTTATGGAAGATTACATCTCAATAGGTTTTCCATTTCATCTTAGACAATATTGTAACCAAATTTGGACTCCCTATGACTATTGTGACTGACAACGGACCATAATTTAGTAGCATAGAAACCAAATATTTTTGCAATAATCTTGGTATCAAGCAATATTTTTCTTCACCATATTACCTGCAAGAAAATGATCAAGCAAAAGCAACAAACAAGGTAATCATTAATTTGCATAATAAGATGCTCAGCAACAATAAAAGGCGGTGGCATGAAAAAATCCTCTATGTGCTATGGGCATATCGTACGACCTACAGAACAGCTACAGACAGGATGCCCTATAGCCTAGTCTATGGATCCGAAGCAATGTTGCCCTTGGAATTACAAGTTTCCTCATTGCAAATGGTCCTCTCCATGGTTATAAATGTGACTCAGCACAATGAGTCTAGGATCGTGGATTTAGACACAGTAGAACAGAAGTGCATTCAAATGCTTGACGCCATCGAAAGATATTAGGATAAGCAAAGACAGAAGCACCGACACAATCCACACCAACGACCAACCAAGAAAGGAGACTTAGTTCTCAAGGCCATTCGTGAACTAGGAGGTAAGTTCTCTGTAAACTGGGAAGGCCCTTTCTTGGTCATCGGCGCATACAGAAATGGAGCATTCAAGTTAGCAAATATTGATGGCAACGAGCTACCAAATCCAGTGAATCATCTGTATCTAAAGCGGTACCACATCTAAGTATTAGCTCGACTCAAACTCAGGTAACAAACGTCTGCTACGACATAAAACTGTCAAAGTTGTAGGCGTCCTCTACGCCATAAAACTAGTAATTCTTGAACACGTCTGCCAAGATGCTAAACTGGCAAAGTTTCTGACAGTCCGCCATGACGTGAAACTGGCAAGGTAAGCATACGTCTGCTGAGATGCTAAACTAGCACAGAATTGTCCCTAGGTCATGACATAAAACTAACACCCATAGCATGGTCTGCTAAGACCATAAAATAGCCCTTCCACCATCCACTACGATGTGAAACTAGTAGATCTCAGTCTTCCTAGATGTTAAACTGGGACCACGGTCTGCTAAGACTTAAAACCAGCCACAATGCTCCACCAGGACCCAAAACTAGAATCTTTCTATAGGAAATGCATGAAGCAAGTGAGCATGATCACTCCTACACTGCATCCCTACCAGATGAAGTGGGTAAGTCGTTGGAATAGATGCAACGTCATTACCCCATCGGCATCCTACTGATTCCTCGGACATGCCGAAAGGCATAATACTGACCTCTCAGAGATGTTGCTACAATAGCCACTTCGTAGTTGTAGCTTCTGGGATCAACTTCACTACTTAGGGCCCTGAAGAAACTACAGTCCTCCATAGTCTCAGCAGCCTCCATCCATCGCCGTCACCAGATTCTGGCTTAGCAGATTCATCTAACATGTTCTTTGCACAGTCCTTGAGCAAGATGAATCTAACTATTGACATCAACTTTGTGAACCGCAGCATCAACATTGGCACCCTTGCTCCTAGCTATGGTCCCTATTTCAATGGTCTACATTCTCCTTGTCACTTTTAATGACACTTGTTTCAACAGCCTCCCTCCTTAGTGATTAGGACGTTTGTTTCTAGCTCCCTATTCTTTGTTATGTTTGGCAGGTTACTTGTTATGATAGCGTTGATCGAGAACACTCTCATTGGAAGGTGAGGTGTTATGGCATTTTGAGGTTGCTACTCAGACTAGCCTAGCTACTTAGAAGTGCAAACCCTACCTCTCCCTCCATCAGATGCTTTACTGTGTTTTCCTCTTTCCTTATCCTTACAATTATCCTTACCTTCATCTCTGCTTGTATAGAATGTGAGCATTAAGTCAATCCTTATGCATCATCATGTTCACAAATAGGCGTAACACAACTCGCCTTTTGGGATGCAATCTGCACTTTAAAAAAAAAAGAAGCACAAGGGGTAACACTTGGCAAAATGGATGTAAAACAACTCATCCAGGCTATGCGGGCATAACACAACTCATCCTTGCAAGCCTCCCATATGTAGTATGCTGACGTAACCTTTTGCAAACACATTAATGAAAGGATGTAATGACTTGTTCAGAAAAACTTCATGTTCATGTATTTGAGTCTTCCCTGAACCTACCATCTCTAACTTCTGTAAGATCCCTTCTATACCCTATGGCGCTCCATCCTCGCACTTCTAAGTTTGACAGAACAACATTTGAGTAGTCTCCAACAGATGTTGTTGATGCTTTTACCTTTCCGGTGTTTCGTATTCTTTCTCGACATCTTTCGAGCAAGCCCTCTAAACATCAACAAATAGGGGCCATTGAAACACCATGAAAATTTCAAGGCCTCAGTGGTTCAACAAAAGGCTGATGATTCAGGTGAAGGATTGCAACGAGGCGGGGCACAACAAGTTCCTTTTCAAACTAAAAGCCTGTCCTGCCACACTACGTGATGTAGCACAAATTAACTCCAGAAGACAGAGCAACAAAACAGGCACACAACGACAAGCTTTCGACTTTGCAAATTATCTATGTTTCGAGAACCTTAGCTTTTTGGCATATTATGTTGCATTACACAACCTGGCGTAATGTAGCGTAATGTCAGAAAGCAATCCACCACAACATCAAGGATGACAAATGCCCAAAAGCTTCAGCAACACTTCAGTTTATTGCAAATGTGTTGTTTTATGCTATGAAGCGTAATCTAGAGTGGTGCAGCATAATCTAGTATCGTGCAGTGTAATACAGGAATAAATGGAAATGGCATAGTACAAGCATTAGTAGTCCATGTGGTGCAATACGCTCTTTAGTGTATTGTAGCGTAATTGAGAAATCGCCTATCGCCAAAGCTCCAACAAGAGCAATTTATGCCATGTTACTCTTTAGAGCGTAAGGTGGTGTGGCACCACAAGCTTCAACAACCATTACATCAAGTCAATGGAATTTTGCAAATTTGGGGCACGTGTCATCTAAATCGCATATTTCACTTGACCCTAACCTTATAAATGCTCTAGTTGACAAAGACCGATGGGAAGGCAAAAATTTCTCCTAAGATTGAACGAATTTTCTCTGTGAGCGATTTTTCCATATCATTGATAATCGTTGATAGCTTTTAACAAGAGAACAAAGAGGATCAGCAATTTCAAGAACATCAAAGGAAATTGCCAAGGATCTTCAGTTAGGAATAGCATGTTGATAGACATTTTTCTTCGGGGCTGACTTCCTTGTGCACAGATCCGCTAGAACGAGGTAGATCGACCTTTGCTTGCTTCATCCTTGAACAGATTTCTTGTTATTGATACTTTCTTTAACCAAATCGAACTGTGCCTGTAATAGCTGTATTCAATATATTTTGTTCATGAGGTGAATCCCAAATCTCGGGATTTCCCATGTTCTGAATCTAATCTCTTGTGCCTCATCTATACGAATCTTGCAAATCATCGTAAATCTATTTCATCGTTTTCAACTACCCGCTAAGTTAACAATATCATATCTTCTCATAAAGATCCATCATTTTATTATCCAAATATCAAAAAAAAATTTACTAATCAAGTAAGTCCCTGTCTGATTGACAAGACTGTTCAGGGCACCTTGGATTCGTTTTCTCTCCAGCACGGTCCTCGCACGGATCCAAGGTTAGAACTGTGTATGCGGACTTTCATTCGGTATTTCCAGCAACCAACATTTTCCGTCATTACATATAGGTTCATCTGGAGGGCACTCAAACCTTTCAATAGGGAATAATTACTTAAAAACTCCACCTAAACTAGACTTCTAAAATGTTTTGTGCCTTTCAGTAGGTTAAAATTACAAGAAGTTTTCATCTTCTACCTAAACCCAAAACCCAAAACCCTAAATTAATGCTATGGTTTGATCCCAATGTAACACAATGTTTAAATTAACATCTAACATTAAATCATAAATGAAAATTACATACTCTATCTAATAATAAACATGAAAAATTTTATGCTTCTTGTTGTCCTTCTTAGGTTTCCTAGTTATCATACTTAGCCTTCATGTAATGACTATTTATAACTTTTCCAATTAATACTAAGTTTACAACAAAATTGATGGTATCCCAAGAGATTTCTGTGCCTTGCGTAGTAATTTTTAGTCTTGGCTTGTATATGTTCTTAGTTGTTTGATTTATCAAACATGAAAACTTTTACAAATCCTAATGTCATAAAGTTTCCAACTCAACATACTTAATTATCATCTAATGACTATTTATAAATTTTAAAATTAAATACTAAGTTTACAATAGAAGTGTTGATATCCCAAGAGGTTATTTTGCCTTGGGTGTTAATTTATAGTTTTTGTTATTATATCTTAGGATTTTTTAATATGCTATTATTATTGCGAGGTAATCCTACTCACAGTGTATCGTAGTTCATGTACTAAAGTCTCCCAAAAGGTGTCGTGCCTTCTAGTTGGGGTAAATTTCACATATTTTTGAATTTCTAAATGGTCAAACTATATTCTAGCTCATACTTTCTAGAATGCTAGAACCATTAGTAGGGATTTTCCCCTTCAATTATTTTGTAATTCCTATGTGATATCCCCATATAAGGCTTGGAATTAAGGGTAAGACTTCTTTGAATGTTATCTGATGTTATGTAACCTAATATTCTCTAAGAGCTACTTATTCTAGGTTTCCATTTACCTCATTATGTTGATTTCTTGTTTTAACATTGTTGTGTTTTAGTTCAATCACTTCATTAGAAAGCTTTTATTCAATGGTCAAGACTTCATTCATGGGAGATTGGTTCTCAACTTTAGGTAAGTTGAAGGCTTATGTTTTCTCAAGGTTAGGGATAGAGGGTATTAATGTAGGGACACCTCTTCTAATCCTTTTGTTCTACCCTACGTACTATGTATCTTTTTGAGTGGATTTCATTGAGGATGATTCTTGGATGTTTTGGCATGTTTGGAGGTATTTTTGGCTTATTTTGATGAGTTGAGAAGGTTCCAAGATCTATGGGGACTTGTTAGAAGACATTCAAAGGCTTCTAACATCAAAATGAGCACTTTTATTTTTGGCACCTTTAGAAGAGACGTCTCACTAGAAAGAGAGATGTATCCCCTAAAGAGTAGACATCTACCAAAAATAGTAGATGTCCCAAAAAAGCTAGAGACTGCATGAGAAAACTTTTGAAAACACTATTTCAATTTGGAAAATATCCAAAGAAAGATGAAAATAGTCAAGGAGAAGGTGAGAATAATTGGGAAACATCTAACGAATCTCAAGTTGAGTTGAGGAAAGGTTTCTAGGATTTTTACCTTCTAATTGCTTATAAATATTAATGTAATTCATCATTTTAAGAGTTGAAGTACCAAGTGTTGTAGTGCCAAGGGCCAAAGTGCAAATGCCATTGAAACATTCAACACCCCTTATGCTCCAAACTACTCTTAAGGGGATAAAATGAAGTGAAGAAATTGGAGGGTATCATGAAACCACATACATGACCCATCCATATGAACCTATAGATGAGCAGTTAAGGAAGTTCAAAGCCATGGAGGTAAGACATGAAAAATATAAAGAAAAGATAGTTAATTTTACTATTATCTTAGAGGATCTTGATGGAGATGCATTCATTGCTGAACAACTCCACCACAATCATAAGTTCCAATCATAGACACCTATCATTCTAAACTAGCAAAGAAGCTCAAGAAAGAGGTGAAAGACTCAAGGTACAAGTGGGAGTCAAGGCCAAGAGTTCTTGCTAGATCCAACAAAGATGAACATTAGAGGACAAACCAACATCATTCTCCTAATTTCTCATTTTCATCCTCATGAACATTAGACGACTTTGAAACAAGGAGGTGAACATTTAAGCAACATGATAGGGAAGAGAGGAAAACTCATGATTTCCATAACCATCATGATCATTATTCAAGACATTTTGATTTAGAAGGTGAAGAATATGAGTATCATAGATGAGGAGATCACAAAAATCATGAAAGGAATGAGCACAAAAAGAGGGTATTACTACAATAGAGCACATGAACCTCATCAAGATGATGAACCCCTAATGATAACTCATAGCATGATTAACCTCCAGGAAGCTATTCACATACCAACCAAGCACATGAGGGATAGTTGAATTAAAAAGTTAGATATCAACAACATGCTAATATTTGAAGGTGGTTATAATGCTAATCCACAACATCACCTTCAAGATTTCCACAATGCCTTTGTCCTAAAAAACATTGAAAGTGATTGACAAAAGTTAAAGTTGTTTCCCAGAATACTTTTGAAGGAGGCCAAGAGTTAGTACAGGTCTCTAGAACCTAAATTAATTAAAGGATGGAGTATCATGCTCAAACTCTTTAATTAAAAATATCAAACTTATTCATGAGTTTCTAACATAGGAAAATAGATCTAGGGATGGAAGAAAGGGACTCATGAGACCCTTGATGCAGCAATGGGAAGATACCATTCACTATTGCACAAATGCCAAGGCCATAGATTTTCAGCAAGGGAACAGCTCAGGCACATTGTAGATGGGCTACAAAGAAAAACCAGAGATACTATTGGGATTTATGTCCAAGGCAGGTTATTAGAAATGACCATCCATCACATATAAATACTAAACAACCAAGTGAAAAAGGAGGAAAGTGAGCTAAGAAAGAGAGAATTGGTTGAAGATTATAATAGAGATCCACTAATTTAAAAAAGAGATGCACAAGTCTATAATACACAAGAGGAGGAAACCTTGGATCAGGCCATCCAGAATATGTGGGATTTTGTTGATGAAAAATCTGCAACTACATTAAAAATTATGGAGGAAAGAACTAAGCAAGCCTTTGGAAAATGCGAAGAAGAGGAAAAAAAGAGTTTGGATAGAAAGGAAAATTTGCTTTAGTGGCTGAGTGCTCCATAGATAAGGAAGGTTGCACTATGTGTTGGTATGAGCATCCCAAGAGATGTTGTCCAATTATGGCACATCTACAAGAGACAGGGTCATACACACTCAATCCCAAATTTGTAGATGTCCAAATGGTTATCTTATCCTCAAGGTAACTACTAATAGAACCTCCAACTAATGTATTATCCTAGTGGATATTTGCCACAACCATAGGAGCATTATTATTAGCAATGACAACAACCTCAATCATGGGCTATGCCACCATCACACCAAAAATATCCCTATGGATGGATAGATTCATATGGATATTTTGTGCAACGTCTAGTTTTACTTGGTAATGTAGTTGCTCAAACCCCACAATATTATCCAGTAGAATACCATAGATCAATGTTGCTAAGGATAGATCCAAACTCATATGTACATTCAAAAATAGATGGTCATTCTAATCAACACCTAAATCCACTACCACCAATGCTACCTTCTATTATGCATGGGGAATTACTGTCACAACCATAGTAGAAGAATTTTACTAGGGTGGTTAATATGCATGAGGAAATGGTTACCTATGAATCTCAACCCATTAAATGATCATTCTTTGAGATGAGTCTAGAAAAGATTCAATGGATGGGGAACATGTCTACTTCTATCCCATCTACATCTAGTCCTTCTCAATGTAGCAAGCTTCCAACTTCATCAAGTTCAAATGTCACAACTCATTAAATTAAGACAAGGTCTCTTCCACAAAAGAAAATTGATCTAGAAAGTTCCTTAGTTTATCTCTAAATAGCAGGAAATAACCATGCAAAACTCTACTAAATTTTTGGTTTGGATTAAACCTAATATCTCAAGACATGTATTAGGCCTAGAACCTACTACCACTAAAGAGAAGTAACATTCTCTTAGAGGTTATAGACTAGTCAATCATAGTTCCACTTGGACAAGTGGATGATGTGATTACTACCATCAGTGGTTGGTCCTACCCTACTAATTTTCTAGCCATTCACAAGGGGAAAAATAAGGAAGAAATCCTAATTATCATGTAATGATCTTGGTTTAGCAGCATGGATGCTAAGCTTGGAATTCTTGACTTTTCCTTCAAAATTTCCAAGGAAGATGAGGCTAAAATCATACATAGATGAAGAGTTCCATGTATCGCATACAACGATAATAGGTGTTGTTGCATGTAAAGAATCTCAGATAATAAACAAGAAGATATCAAGGCATGCAATAAATGTGTTGAAGCAAGATGTATGCAAAATTGCCTATATTTAGTAGCCACCTAGCAAGAGGGAATCCATTGGCTGATTACCAGTGAAGAAACTTAATTTGAAAAGTACATGGAACTAGAAGAATAGATGATTAGTACCTACATTACAGAAAATGATAAGTTAGAATAGCTAAGGAAAGGGAACTTGTACCCTCAAATCAATCAATAAGAAGAAACAAATTGGGGATACTTGAAGATCCCAGACATAATGAAACCAAAACTACTAGAATTGAAAGCCCTACTAGCAACATTAAAATCTACATTTTTGAATTACAAGAAACTGGTAATTATCAATGATAATCTAGAAAAAGGATAGAAAAATAAATTATTGGAAGTGCTTAACAAGTGGCCTACAACATTCATGTGGTCTTATAATGAGATCATGAGAATTGATCCACAAATTTGTTAATACCATATCTATACTAATCCTATAGTCAAACTAAGACACCAACCTTAATGAAGAATCAATCCTAAACTAAAGGATGTAGTCAAGAAGAATTGAAGAAGTTGCTAAAGGTAGGATTTATATAGCCTATTGCAAATAGTGAATGGATTAGTCCTTTAGTGATTATTCCAAGGAAGGAGGGAAAATGGCACATCTACATTGACTTCCAAATGTTGAATTCTACCATGTTCAAGGATCACTTTCCTTTGCCATTTGTTGACTAGGTCCTAGACATAATTGACATAATTGTAGGGCATGAGTATTATATTTTTCTAGATGGGCATAGTGGATATAATCATATCCACATTGCACCTAAATATTATCAATCCATGGGAAGCATTTGCTTACAAATAGATGCCCTTTGGTCTTTGCAGTGCACCGGTTACCTTTCAAAGACTGGTATTAAGTATCTTCTAGAAGCATATAGGTAATTGTGTTAAAGTATTTGTGGATGATTTCTCCATGTACGGGCTAGATTTCAAACAAGCACTAAACTAGTAGGAGCATGTACTTAAAAGATGTGTTGAAATAAATTTGAAGCTTAACTGGCAAAAGAGCCGTCTCATGGTTTAGGAAGGCATTATGATGGAACATAAAATCACCTAGAAGGATATAGAGGTAGAGATCAAAATGATCAAAGTCATCCAAAATATCACTCAATGACCACAAACAATGAAAGATGTAAGATCCCATTTAGGACATACAGGATACTATAGGAGGTTCATTAAAAACTTTTCAAAGATAGCTGAACTACTTGTAGTACTCATGAAGAGGGATGCATCTTTCGAGTGGACTAAGTCATATGAAAAGGCATTTGAAGCTTTGAAGAAAAAATTAGTTGAGACACTAATCCTCTAACCTATGAATTGGTGAAGGCCTTTTCATATCATGATTAATTCTTCTAACTATGTAGTTGGTGCAGTATTAACATAACTTGATGATTAGAAAAGACCATACTACATACACTATGCTGGCAAGAGCATCATTGAAGCATAATTAAATTACAACACAACTAAAAAGGAGATAATGGTCATGATGTACACACTTGAGAATATTAGACATTATGTTCTCAATTACCAAATCTATGTCCACACTGATCATAGTGCTATCCAATTTCTTATGAACAAACCAATGGTTAGTCCTAGAGTGATAATGTGACTTGTGATTCTCTAAGAGTTTGACATCATGATGATTGATAACAAAAGGAACAAAAACCATAGTAGCTAATCATTTTTCAAGGTTTAAATGGGATTTAGCCAATTGAGTGGAACCTTTATTAGAGCAATTTCCCAATGAGGATCTATTTACTAGAATAGTAAAGGTGGTAGATTTGATAGGGAAGCCATGGACTATAGAGTACCTGACTTATCTAACAACATAAGAGCTTCCTATTAAATGGAGTAGAAAACAACATGATCAATTTCTCCACAAAGTAAAATAGTACATGGAAATCAATGGTAATCTATACAGGATCTGTGTATATGGACTCATTAGATGATATGTGCTAGAATGTGACCAACAGAGAGTTTTACAGGATGCCCATGAAGGCCCATGTTGTGGCCACTATGCAAGGCACAGAATAAAACTCAAAGTACTGATGGTAGGCTACTTTTGACCTACTTTGTTTAGAGATGCCCACATTTTTTCTTAATCTTCTAAATGTTGCCAACAGGATGGAGGAATTATGGCTAAATATAAAGGGCCACAAGATTGGATACAACCACTAGAACCTTTTGATATCTAGGGAATTGATTTTATGGGGCCCATTCAATTGATGTTAAATAGAAAAGTATATATTATTGTGACTATGGATTATTGCATAAAATGAGTAGAGGGCACAGTAGTAAAAGACTGTACAACAAAGACAACTACCAAAATTTTCTAACAACATGTGGTGAATAGATTTGGAGTACGAAAAATGCTTATATCAAATAACGAGAATCGTTTCACTAGTACTAAATTTAAAAAACTCATGCAAAAACTTGGGATGAACCATAAGCTAATAACAACATATCATCTAAGAAAATTCTCAAGTTGAAGTAGCTAGCCACAAACTTACTAGATTACTCACTAGGATGGTTAATAGGTTTAGAAGGGATTGGAGTACTAAGTTAAATGATTCTCTATGAGCCTATAGGACATCTTGAAAACTACCTATAGGATATACACCATATGAGTTAGTCTATGGAAAGTTCCCAACACTCCCAATCTAAGTAGAGCTTCACACTTTAGCTACTACCAATGAACTTGATCTTAATTTGAGCTTAGACCAAAAGGAATATCTAATAAACTTGAATCTTCTAAATGAGAATTTTCTAGTAGAAGTTATGAGTAGTGAAGTCGATAAGCATTACTACAAACTTAGGCATGATATACAAATAAGGAATGTAATCATACAATCAGGTGACAAGGTCCTTTATTATAATCCTAGTCATTTACCCCCCAAAAGCTAAGTTTCAGATACTATGGGAGGGACCATATATTGTACAAGCTGCTTATTCATCCAATGCCTTACATATCCACGACCCATCCTGTCCACATAATCTTATGCTTGTCAATATCCAACATGTTAAACCATATTATGAATGTTCCAAGGAGTCTACCCAACCTACCCATTAGTCTTCTACTTTTTCCATCTTCTGTTTTCTTGATTGTAATAATAGTCATGGGGGTGTCAATTTAGACCTGTAGCTACCTTATTGAAATTTTCATTTTCTTTTCATTTTTCAAATTCTTTAATGATTTCTTATTCTTTGATTCTTTTCATTTCTTAAATTTTTGACATTCTTTGATATATCTTTCAATTCTTTGAAATTTTCCATTCTTTTAACATTTTTCATTCTTTACACCTTTTTACAATTCTTACTATATTTTTCATTTCTTTCATAATTTGTTTTAAAAGCCTTTGTAAATAATTTTTCTTACCAATAAGACATGTTATGAATAAAGGGAAGATGTAGTCCAATAAGGTGAAGATTCCTCTATGTCATCAAGTCATAAGGAACTAATTATTTAAATAATGAGCCCATGTCATCCATCCATCCATTCCATTAATAATAGGTTTTTTTCATGGCCATAATGATATTCATTTCCATCATACAACTAAGAATAAACTTGTGATCATTATGCTTGGGCCAAAAAGTGAAGAACCAAGTGGAAATGAAAAGGGTGTGACATTAAGGAGATTTGTGGATTCTTTTGGAATATTTTTGTGAGTTCTATCATGTTGCTAAGGTTGTATTACATCTTTGTAGATCTAAGGAAAAATTGTTGTAAGAGTAAATTAAGTGTTGCCTTGAAAGGTTGACATAAATAAACATAGAAGAGAACAAAATTAATTTTTGGGGGTTCCACTGGAAAGACATGTTACCCATGCTTGAAGATAGGTGGCTTCTTAGAAATCTAAAAATAAAATAAAGTACCATGAATAAAACTCCCCCCTTGGGAAATATGCTAAGTGATGATACTCCTTGCAACATTGATAGTCTTACAATTGTAATTCCAATAGATGAAATGATGTGATGTCATTGAAATGTGGTTTAAACTTGGTCTGAATCTTAGATAGAAAGGCTAGTGATTACTTTGACCACTAATAAAACATAAGAATTCATTATGACAATGGTAAGACTACTCATGTCCCATTTTCTATAGTACCTTCTAAGTCCATCTCATCTCATTGTAAGAATAGTTATAACTTGTGGTTTTTGTATAACATAGCATTATTTTCCCAAGTTGGTTGTGTTAACATGTGTGTTTTGCTAAATAGGTATGCATTACATTCAACTTATTAAGTGCTGAAGAACACTTTTAAGCATGGTTATACAAGGGCATTAAGGGTTGGAGGCTACTTTGGGAAGGATTCACATATATAAATATTGTACCTTATACCTACCAACTGATTCCACATCATCTTGAACCTTCCAGCATCAACAACCATTAATAAATCTTTCCATATCATTTACACTATTTATTCTAACAACATGGACTCATTACCCTTCTTATCCATCTTATAAACTTTCGTAGCCTGAGATTCCTTCCTTATGAACATTTAATGACTTCTCAAAAAATATGCATATATCCATCATCGAAATCCTCTAAGTAACCTTTAAACCTTTGAGACATTCAATAGAATTATTTTCTATCCTAAAAACTTCATGGAAAAGTCAAATTTTTGGGCTCCAATATCAGGTCCCCAATATTGAGTCTGCCTTGATATTAGATTTCCTATGTTGAATCCCAAATATTGTGTCTTACAAAAAGTGTAAGTAAGTGAACACTTTTCCTCATTCTTCTATTTGAGCCTAAAAATATTTTTCTATTNGACTTAGAAGGTACTATAGAAAATGGGACATGAGTAGTCTTACCATTGTCATAATGAATTCTTATGTTTTATTAGTGGTCAAAGTAATCACTAGCNGTAACCTATTTGATCAAGAAGTTCTCATCTTAGTCATAGGGGGTGCTAGTGAGGAAAATCTAAGTCATTTTTTTGAAATATCTTAACACTTGGAAGGTATTTTAAGAGTAAGGATTAATAGAAACTTGAAATTTTTAATGAAAAATCAATCATATTAATTCCGTAACACTTACATAATGACTCTTAAGGAACCATAACCATCATTAGAAGCCATGAATATGAACAAGAATAGATAATTGTGAAGGGTTATTAGAAAATCAACATTTATGGAAATTTTTTTTTGGAATTTTTCTAACTCTGCAATCACAATAAACTAAGAAATTAACATAACTAAGGATATGAGTAAGGTATGGAATTGTTAAGAATATATGAGAATACCTTAGTAATTCCAAACCCTTAAATGATTACAGATGGCCCCAAAGAGAGGAGCATAAGGAGGACCTTGAAAAGGTGCAAGAAAATGACCAAGACACCAAGGTAGAGACCAAACCAAATGATAAGAACTAAAACATTATAAATGGGAAGCCCAATCATTCAATATCCATCAAGAAACTCCTACTATAGGAAAATTAGCCAAAGGAGAGGTAGAAGAACCATAAGTACAAGGACAATGCCTCACATTGTCACAAGAGTACCTCGAAGCTATTCAAGAAAGATTAATTCTAACCTTATGGAGATGAACTTTGGCCCATTCATAGAATCTTTGCTAGAAGCAGTAAAGGAATAACTTAAGGAATTATCACTATGGCCTATCCTATTTGATAATGGCAAATGGTACCATGGAGAAACTTATCATTTCTAGCATAACAAAAAATAGGGCACTATAGTCAACATTGGGGGAGTCTCTGTCTCATACTCAGTCAAGGAGATAGCAAAATCTTTGAACAAACCAAATGAAAGGGGTAAAATAGCATATCTATTCATAAGATTAGGTGCTAAAACAAGGAAATTATGGCTAAAACATGCATATGGCAAAGAAGATAAGGGATATAGTGAACTAACTCTATTTTAGAATTGGCACCTACCACTTGTTCCCAACCAAAGGACTAAATAGGTTATTTACTTATGTAGCTAGGGGAATTGAGATCTTGCTGGGGAAATACAATGCAAATATTGTACAACTCTACTTTATGAAGATTCAGAGGTGGCTTGAAGAAAGAAAGGTAGGAAAGACAACACTTCTAGTTCCTTGCCTTATCAGGAAGCTATCAAGCAAGATGAATAGGATACACCAATCGTGTTTCCAAGAGAGCCTAGAATGCTTCATATGCTAAATTGCTCAAAATAGCATCACCCAGGAAGAATTAATATGAAGAGCAATAAGAATAAGAGAAATAACAACAATAGTAGTAACAAAAACTATAAGAATAGTAGCAACAGTAAGTCCCACCATCACCATCACAAGATTACAAGTTGCCAATGAGTCCTCTACAATATATTGTAGAGACTATTAGTTGGGGAACAAGAAAGGAAGCCAAGCTTTATAGAGTTATAGATAGTGCCATATAGTCTACAGTTTTAGTAGATCTTAGGAGTGGAAAAATTTCATTGCAGTTAGGAGGAGAGGACCAATGGTCACAACAAATCTTTGGGAATGCTACATCATTCCAAGTGGTGTTAAAGACTAGAGAAGGAGCCATAGTAGTGGCAATGCAACATTAAGATGCAACAAGAGTAGTAGAGGTGATCATTGATCATATCAAAGAGTCTTTCAACATACCTGTTATGTCACCAAAAGATCTAACTAGAGCCAAAGATGCTTAAATGCTACCCAAAACCTCAATGACTCCTATTGACCATGTAGATGTGCTTGATAAACTATTGTAGACTATGCAAGTAATGAAAATACTTTTTGACTTCCCAAGTGATGTCTCTATAGTGTAGTTAGAATTAATTGCTACCAAAGCAAAACTAGTCAAGTCAGAAACTAGGGTAGAGCATGCAGAAGAAAAAATCCATAGACTCCAAGAATAGCTTGCAATCTTAAGAGCTGAACATAGAGATCCCACATTGTTTGTTGCACCCAACTAGGTAGATCAGTTTACGATAGAGCATATGAGTAGCCTAATTAAGAAGAAATAAACAAATGGTAATGGAGAAGAAGAAAGTAGTGTGGAATGCCTTCATAGTAGAAGCATAAACATTCGCATATGCTAAGGCACTCACCATAGTTCAAGAAGAAAACAAACAACTTGTTGCCAAAAATATGAGGTTGTCCACTATAGAAAAATAGAAAAATATACTAGAAGAAAACATCCACCATTTGAGAGAACAATTGGTGAGGATCATCCAAGACATGAGCTACCTTGCAAGAGAAAATAGAATCCTCTTAATGAAGGAGGTACATGGCATTTGACAAAACTTATCTATTAAAATCAGTATGTGGCAGAATAAGGCAAAAAACGTGAAAGGCTCAAGGAACACTTCTATGATCAGGTGACCATGTACAAGAAAATCAACAAGAAAGAGATCCAAATGGCCAAACATAGAATCAACTCCATATTAGTACAAAATCCTAACTAACATTCCATATTGAACAATTGTGCCCATTTTCACCAAGTGGAAGTGAAAAATAAAGATTTTTAGATCAAGGACCTAAAAGGGCACATGTGTTTAGCTAAAATTTTTTATGTTAACTTGGCCATGTTAATAGTAGGCAGGCCCAGAAATGAGCTAGGATAGCCAGTAGTAGCCACATACACCCTGTACAAGAAAGAGTTTGCAGAGTCTAAATATGCCTTACAAAAACTCCAAATGGAAAACTCTAAATTAGAAGTAGTGAAGGCTAGCTACCAAGGGAAAAAATACATTGTAGTAAACCTAGCAAGAAGATTGTCAAATTACCATGAATTATGTGAAAAGGCCAAAGCACTGAAAGAGTAGAGAAGGCACTTTGTAGCATGGTCTATTCAGGCTAATCAAATGTTTCCATAGTTGTCGTGCCCATGGGATGAACCTACTTAATCACACATTGCAAAATAAGCATGGATGATACATGACCCAAGAATGGAGGAGGAAAAGCTTCAAGCACTCCTAAATCAATACAAATTCCAGAACCCATGCGATAAGGGGAAGCAACTAATGGAGGAGCCACCACCACCAAGAACTACCTAGACTACATCAAGCTTCATCAAATTTTATTTTTTGTCAAAATTTTCATGTCATATATTGTGTAAGGTTTTTGTAAAATACCATTTTGGAATTCAAGAGTCATGTATATATCAGTAAATTTCATGTGAATCTACCTTTCAATTTTGTAAGCACTCTATTCTCCTTTTTTTCTAACTTGAGAATGAGTTTTTAGTTAGTTGTGGGGGTATGATAAATCATGTCTTTGATCGACTACGATATGAAGCATCTAATATTAGAGCCATAATATTAGATCCTCAATATTGGGGCATAAGCTATAATGTAGATATCTGATATCACAAACATGTGTGGGCCTATAAATATGAGACATAGGTGCACAGTCGAAACAACTTTTCATTTCATCTATAGGCAGACTCTTGTAGTTTGTTTTCATAGATTTAGTGATATAAAGTGAATGCCCATAGTGTGATGTTAAGTAGTTGTCCAAATTTTTTATTTGAGTGAAGTGTACTTTGACACAGTTCATGACAAAAATAAATATTGAGATTATTTTCCATCATTACAACATCCACTTAGCTTTATTGTTCTACTTAGCATAATTCTTATTGATTCACTAGTTTAATCAATTACATTTCTATGTGCGTTACTTGTTTTGTTCATTAGTAAAGTGGAATGAGTATGAATGGTTTTCAATGTTAAGTGTGATTGTTTGCTAACCCAGTAGTGGTTTCACTTGATTTTCATAGCAGTGAAATCACTCGATAATCCTATTAATGGTTACATGAGCCTAACGCATATTTGACAAGCCAGGAATGGATGCTCATTGCTCTAGGCTAGACTAGACTGTTTTACCATTTTCCTTAAACTTAGAATCATTTTCACATGTTACCATTATAGCCAGGAATTATGGCCTACCAACATTAAGTTATCATATATCTCACTAAACGCTAAATCATACATAGATTATAGTAGCTCCATGTGGGAAGAAAATGATCTCGAACTTGAACCAATTACTAGCATATTTCCATCGCCTTGTCCATGGATTATGGTTAGGCTACATGTGAACACTTGTATTTTGTATGGTTGGGTGTTGGATTACTCCACCACTCATCACTATCCATGCCAAATTTATTTGTGCACTTCATCACTATTGAGTATGGTATGAATTTGTGACTACCTCCTATCCTTCATTTTCATGGTAGAGTTATATCATGCAAGTACCACTACTTGGAGTAATGGTAGGGTGCTTGTTGAAAATTACATTCTTAGTTTAAGTTTATGTTTCATAATCATGATATATGATGTTTTATGCACATTTCAAGGATTTAGTGTTTATGAATGTAAGCATGAATGATTTTCCTTAATTTGTTAGAATTAAAATTTTCAAATCATAGTTCAACTCTAATCCATGTTTATATGCTCAATTTGTTATAAAATTTGAAGGTTAACAAGTCCTTTTTAAGGATTTCTTGTCAACCCATGAATTTTGGCTTAATTTCATTCAAACTCTTATTGAATTAAGTTATTTGCAAGCCTTTTTTTATTGAAGAATAAAGGATGCATGTTTCTATGTTAAGTTCTACATCATTTAAATGCATGTTTTCAAGTTTTCATGAAGATCCCCATGTTTTCTATATTTTTATGTGGTGGGGAATTATTCCTCATTTCCTTATAAATTAGATGTAATTTTTCTTGTTAATGTCTCAAACAGGTTGTTCATAGACTTATTACTATTTCTTTCTTTCTTTCCATTTTTTAGATCAATTTGTTTGTAAATTTCACCCTAAAGTTATTGTAGATCATTTTCTGTTTTAGGTTTTAGACCATGATCTCATTGCAGATCATGTTCATTTAAACCATGATCCCACCATAACTTGTGGGAAATCTAGAGCTTAACCACAATCTATGGTCTACTCATGGTCAATTATAAATTGAAATACAAGGGATAACAAGGCCCAAAACAACCACCATGACTAGACTAAGGCCTCTAGATTAACTTATCATCCATGCTAGGATTGATGTTATTAATTTTGATTTAATTGATTATATTATTTCTATGTTTCTTCACCACCACAATCCTTGGTCAAGGACCGAAACATCATCATGACCATTACACAACTTGTGGTTTTCATAGCCTAGAGTTTTGCATAAGTTTAATTAATTAATTTAATGAATGTGTTTAATTAGTTAATACTATCAAATTAGTTTCAATAGGACATTTCTATATTCAGACACTAAATAATAGGATTACATTATTATTATTAAATGGTTATTTTCTAAAATAGTGAATTAATTTCATTAAGGGTTTTATAGTATTCTATTAGTTATTTACTAGATTTATAGAAAATTAATAAGGGTGTTATAGTGGTCTTACTAATTTTTACCATGAGTCAAATAACTCAAGGATTTAATCTCCTAATGTTATAAAGGATAAAACTCAAGATGAAATTCTTATACTTAATATCAATGCCTTCATTATGTCTAATGAAAAATTCAATAGTTCTATATCTATTGATTTTAATGCCTTAGATTATTTAACTAGTAATTTATCTCTATTCATCATTATATATCCTATATCACATCAATATAATCTAATTAATTAGTTTAAATATATAGATAATGTAAAAATATCTTTTGTTGGAAAATTGAAATTATCTTTATCCTTAAGAAAATATTTTTTTATAAAATAATAGGTTTTTATCTAATAGTAATCACCATGTTGACTTAAAGATAATGTATAGGAATATGCCATAATAAATTTGTGTTGATGTTCAATAAAACTGATGAACATTGGCAATATATCTAGAGTTATCCTCATTATCTTATTCCTTAAGCCATTTCTATTCTCGAATTTTCAAACAAATTTGGAAGACATGGTGCAAGCTTAGTAAAAATTTGAATTACAATCATATTAGACTTGATGAGTGGTTGAGGTACCCCTATGCCCAACCATACAAATCATGAACCACTCACGTGCAATCTAGTCAAATTCCCTAGACTCTCTAGTTTCTAGTACACTACTCTTCTAGGAAGTGAACCTTGTCCTAATGGTTGTTTGTTTTCTTTCGAGTTACACTTTTGAACTACAAAGGTATGATTAAATGTAATCAAGCCATATGCTTTTTATCATTTTATGTATTATGATTTTGGTGCTTAAAGAGAGAGATGAAGTAAATTGAAAACTAATCTAATCAAACTATTTAACTAATCTCTAACTAGTCCTAACATAAGCATTCAGTCCCACTTTCCATACATGTTTGGAACCATGTATTCACTATTGGGTTACCAAGTGCTATGCTACTAGGCACACCAAGTAATAATGCTATTGAGATTACCAAGTGAATATATGTTATGCTTGAAGTGATTATACTTATGTATTTAATCTATTTAGCTTATTTGACTTAATCACTTAATTATCTTAATTACTAAGAAACATTGAATAAATAACTAAATTCTTTAATAAAACATCTAAACTATCCAGAATGTTGTAGGGTTTATTAAGAAGCTCATCTTTATTGTTGCATACACTATCATGCTTAGGTACAATAATGCTTGAAAAAAGATCTGTACACTCAATGACTCCTACTATAGGTACTTGAGAAAATATTCCAACTTTCAAATGTAAAAACTATAAGAGTTCGATTACTACTATGAATTGAATGCCCATAAACATGGTTGAGATCTTGTATTTATAGTTTTTACTCTAGGGCTATGTTGATGGGGCCCTATAGATATAGCAAATACTATGTCAATAGGGCAACAACACATAAATGGGGCCTTCTCAATGGGGGTCCATTGACAAGGATGCATCAACAGGGGCCTGTCAATGTAACACTTTGATGCTCATCATACCCCCTCATAGCTGAATGAAAACCTATCCTTGAGTTCCTTTAAAAAATTGGGAATGTATGAGATTATTAAATGACTCTTAAAAAAACAAATTGATTTCACAAATTTAAGTGCCCAAATGTAAAGATCAACATATTACAAAAGTTATGGTGTTCATGACACAAAATTGGACACCATGACATGACTACATAAAAACTAGACAACACTTCCTCTGATGGCATGAAGGTCATGGAGAAGATTAGATAGTCTTAGGTGGTAGTAGCTCCTAAGGTTTTGAAGGACCTTCACCAGCTTCAGACATGTGTGGTAGTTGAGGCGGCTGTGGCTATCCTAGTATGGCTACAACCACTAGTGGAAGGTAAAAGGAATTTATTAATGCCTTCATCTTCTCCTCCTTACTCTAGGGATCATTCACAATTCATGCAACATTACCAATGTGGGGTAGAATGGGGACATCTCACAAACAGGGAATTATTGGGAACATTTACTTTACATTGATAAACTAGGCAGAAAATTGTTTAGGCTCGATATCAAACATCCTAACTAAATTCTATAGCTCATGGTAGTCATTCATCCTCCTATCTAGGTTCTTGGTAGTTAATCATTGATAAGTGAATTATTCCTTTATAACTTCGATTTCAACACTTGCCATTGCAAGTTTTTTCTTTGTGTATTTGCGATGCTTAAACTTAGCCTCGTATAACAAGTATAAGCTGGCCACCTATTTCTCAAGCTTTGACCATGACCATTTGGCAATCAACATGCCCAAATACTCTATCATCTCCTTGATTTGCAACTCCTTCATGTAGATTTCTACTTTGTTGTAGGTGTCTATTCCATCAATCATGGGCACCAAAAACTCTTTTTCTTACTAGAGTTGCTAAAGGATTTCAGTCATTTTTGCCTTTGTCAACTAGATATGTTTTTCATGTACTTCTTTTTGTAGATCAACCTGTTCTTTGTAATGGTCCTTAACTCTCTCAAATTTGAGAGCCTCTGATTTCCAAGTGGCTACCTCAATCATAGTTTTTTTGGAAAAGCACATAGACCTTCTCCATGGAGAGATTTCTATTTTTTGTTGTCAATCTCCTCAATTTTTTGTTTACTCTAGGTAGTTGCTCCTACTATTAATAGATGAAATTAGTTAATTATTACTTGTGTTCATCAACATTCTGTAGGTGATGGTTCTCTACCATCAATTGTACATTCTCTTAGCAAGTTCGATTCAAGGCCTTCTAAATTTGGTGCTAAGTGGCCTCTACCAAGGATTGATAGAACACTAATGTCTTTATTACACCCTCAAAACCTTTTAGTTTGGTGTGAATCTATTTCATAGCTTCATATCTTGTGAACGCCAGGTTGAGAAATGCAAGATTGGTAATCTAGACTCTTAATTTGACAACTTTAGCAGTCAAGCATTCATTTATCTCCTTGGTTTTTTCAAGTTGCCCCTCCAATATTATGTTCTTTCTTCTTACATCAAGAAGCTCCAACTAGGGTACAATAATATTGTCTAGAAGGTTAAAGACATCTAAAAGCAGTTGTCTAATTCCTACCAATTGGTCCAATAGTTCTTCATGCTACATTGCATTTATTCTATTGCTTGTGGTTCTTGCAGACATCTACACATCCTCAAGTGTAATGACATCTAATGCACACGTTGCAAGTACGTTGAGCATTTCAAAAATCCCATCAACAACCACTTCTACTAATGTATCCTACCCTTGGTGCTATGTCAGTAGTATAGTTTCCCCCTCATCCTCCTCCAAGCACACCGATAAGGTCACATCATTCATAGTGATCTCTCTAGCACTCAAATTCGACCGTACAGGTAGCTACATTCTTTGGGCTAAGAAAATGGATTTACCTCCACCCATCAAACTAATTATTTAGGCCACCTTATTAAGGTGACTCATTATTGATCTATAGTTGGATGGGTGCTCATCACTCATACCTGCTCATTACTCTTATTCACTCAAGAGAAATTCCTAGTATTTGTGCAACTATTGGGCAATTGTAGCGATGTTTTGCACAATTTTTTGAGTGAGAAGTGAAGGTGGTGGTTGCTACTCCAATTCTTGGATAGTTCTTGCGAGCATCATATCCTTCATCATTTCTACCAAGTTGGTAGCTAGAACAGTTCTGAAAGTATTATTAGTGTAGTAGACTATTCCTTCCTTTCAATAGGATTTTCTAATGATGCATGGAAAAGGGAATGCCTTTCTTCGACTTTCATTTTATTTAAATCACTTCTCCATCTCAAGATAGATCAATTGTGGAAGGTTGGTAGAGAATTTTCCACTCAAAGCAATCCATTATTAGGTAGCAAAGGCAATGATTTTTCTTGGCCTCACCATGGGATTGAGGTGGAAGGATCTAATCTTATAACGAATCCTCTTTTCTTATGTGAGCATGTCAAACTCCTTGCAATCAACGTCATAACATTGTTGTACCCATTATTTCGTAATACTGGGATCCACCTAAATTACGATCTTAGTAAGACCTGTCCCCATTTCTAGCAACCCAAGCACTACAAAAGTGGCCTACACAAAGTAGGACATTGATATGCCCTTGAATTTTACTATTGATTTGGGTTACCTATTATATCAAACAAGAATGTCTCTCCCATTTGCCACTTCTTGTGGAAGTGATGATTGGCCACATGGGAGAGGCCTTCAACTGGTCCTACACTTCTTTTGGTGCATGCTCTAGGAAAGAGCCATAGTTTAACTCCTAGAGCACTAATTTTTTGACCTTCCTTGATTTGATCTAATTTAGGCAAGCCTCTATTAAGGTCACCTCAATATTTACTGCTTGTGTTGGTGCATCATCTCGATGGGAGTGTTTTGTTGCTACTGCTAGTTTTGGAATCTATCTGATAGATTCCACCTTGGCCTCTTCCCTAAGAGGACCCATGGCGTAGGTTGTGAGTGGTTCTTCTTGGGGCTATTCTTACCCCTTCCCATTCTAGGAAATTTTCTCTTAGTTGACATAGTCCTGCTTCCTGTGTGTGCTTTTCTTTTGGTGCCATTTGTGGTCACAACACATCCATGGATTAGTAGATATAATGTGTAACATTAAATTTTTAAATACCTTTTCTTATTAGTTAGTAACACTTTGACTAAGGTTGGACCATGGTAGATTGATTATTTTATTAATTTTTTATTATAGATGTCATAAAAGCTTGTTGAAAAGGTTTAACTCTTGTAATTTAGTGTTTAACAGTTGATTTTTCGGTTAAACCTTTGTGGGGGTTAGAAAAAATCACAAAATATTTTTTGTCAAAAATGACACATTTGTGGGCATCATGACAAAGAGCTTACCTTCAATACTTGTAGGGTTGAAGAATAGAGTAATTTGGCTAAATAGTTTGTAAGTTACAGGCTTTGGAAGGTTCTGGGCTCTGAAAAATCGAAAAACTCCCTTGGCATTTGTGAAAAAATGTAAAAATTTTCAAATGGGGTTGTGCATATATATATATATATATATATATATAAAATTTTTCCCTTATGCCAATGGGGCCTTGTATACGAGTCTACCTCATCGATCGGGCCCTGTATATGAGGCCCATACGCAAAAATTTAAAATTTGATATCTCAAAAAATATAAGGAATTTTTCAATGAGATTGGAGTTCATGAAATCCCAGAAAATACAAGAATATGATAAAATTATTTAAGAGGATCTTTTAAATCTCAAAAATTAAAAAAATTGATGGAAAATATATTTAGTGAATAAAATTTGTAAAGGAACACATGGTGTGATGTAGAAGATGGATGTACAAAGGATTTTTTTCATAAGAATGTCTATGGATAAGGTACTTAATGAATCCATCCAAGAGATATGCAAGTGGGTCCTCCCCATAGCAGGCACATGCCTTTTTTTACCCTTTCATAATCTTAACCTAAGGAGTCTATGGGCCCCATAGGTGATTAATGGTGGATGAAAGTTAAGGACTAAAACCTGGAAGATTCTACCTAAGAATTCAAATATATCAGACCAAGACACAAAATTAAGAACATGGACTTTAGTAGTAAGGTGAGTTACGGATAGCATAGATGGATGATGGAGAAGATAGAATGGAATTCCAACTAAGGTCATAAGAAGTCCCTTGTGGAGTTTGTGTTTAAAATGACCTGAGAAGATCCATCCTTAGCATAGACAAAAATCAACCTCTTTCAGTGACTTTGCATCACCACTCTAAGATTGATTTGTCTCCTCGAGACATAAGAGTGCTTCCACAAAACAACCATCATTCCATAAAGAGAAGAAAAAAGTAGGAAGTAAGAGAGGGCCTTAGTTAGAGGGGACCTTTAGGCATGGGTACCATGTCTTTCTAGTCCCATAACTAGTGCTTGTAGCTTATTTATTTGTATAAGGGATGTGCTTTAAATTTCATCATGTTCTTTTTATTTTTTAAATGCTATTTATTTTATTTTTTTGTATTTTTTGATGAGAACCACACCAGAAAAAAGACTTTATTTGACTTCCTGTTAGTAATTGGAATGGAATGGTATGAAGCTCATGAAAACACTCGAGCATCTCAATAGAAGAGTACAAAGAGTATTGAGTTCCCTTGAAGTCACATCTTATGCAAACCTTTGAATCTTTCCTAATTTTGGAAACTACCAAGGTCACAAATTTATTAAAGTTGATTTAATGAAAGGGATCACAAACTTCCAAAACAAGGAAAACCATAGAGTTTGTGGATGAATGGATGTCATGGACTCACTACTTGTTCCATGAAAAAGAAACCATGACTAAGTCATTAGTACAAAAATTCAAAAATAAAAACCATACATTAGCAACTAAAATATAAAGCACAATCCACCATTAGTAATAGCTATAGCACCATTGTGTCATGTGGCAATAAAGAATTTTTATTAGAAAAAATAATGAAAATCACAAACAAATAAATTAAAATATATAAGAAAGTTTAAAATACTCAAGAAAAGTTTAAATGTACTAATGATGATGTAAAATAAAAAATGGTGTAAAAATAGGAAAAAATTTGAAAATCAAAAAGGTATAAAATAAATAATGTGCAAAATCAAAAACATAGAAAATAAAAAATACAAAAATTTAGAAGCCATATGGATGATTAGCAATGATGACCATCTTTCACATGGTTGAGTTGGAAGAAGGAGACCTAAAAAATTGAGCATGGTGTTCTTTCCATTGAAGTAGTTGTTGCACTAGCTTTTTTGGGTTGATAGAAATATTTCACAAGTTGGATGTTGAATAACTACTTTTTATTTGGGCTTTTAGGTTTATATATTCTCATGGCCCCAAAAGGAAAGGGTTCATCAATTATATAAGATCCCTCCCACAATGTTTGGAATTTAGTTTTTTGAGGTACATGTGTGGGGTTTCAATAGAGAACCTTATCTCCTGGTTGAAATTTTACTTTCCATACTCTAAGGTCATGCCATTTTTTATTGAATGCCTTGTGCACTTCATTTAAAGATAGTTCCACTAATCAATTTTTATCTAGCATGTTGAGGTTGATCAATTTTTCCTTTTATGCTAGACTTAGGTCAAGGTTCAAGTCATAAGTTGTTGAAAGAGCATAGAGCTTAGATTGGACTAGAAGTATTTGAAGTTTTTCATACACCAATTCATATGAAGAGTAGCCAATAGGAAGTTTCTATGTTGAGCTATAGGCCCATAGGGCATCATTGTGTTTCATGCTCCAATCTCTCATATGTTTGCTTATGGTCCTTATTAGGATCTTTGTAATCTTTGTGTTGGTGACTTTTGCTTGAGCATTGGCTTCAAGAAGATAGGATGTTATTAATTTATGTTCAACCCCCAAGCATTGCATAAGTTTTTCAAAAGTGGCACTAGTAAAATGAGTTTGATTATTAGAAATCAATACATGTGGCATCCCAATCGCATTTACAACATGTTGTTGTACAAATCTAGCTGTAGTGGATGATGTACAATTGGTAACAACTATTGCTTCTACCCATTTAGTGCAGTAGTCAACCACTACAATGATGTATGCATTTTCATTGGACATGGGCCTGATGGAACCCATGAATTCTATGCCCCATACATCAAAGAACTCTAGTGGTTGAATCCACTATTGAGGATCCTACATTCATGTGATCATCCCACCATCTAATTGATAGCTCTCACAAGATCAGACAAATTGGTGGACATCCCTAAAGATTGTCAGCTAATAATATCCTACCATCAATTATGCACCCACAATGATTCAAGTTGTACAATGGATATAATATGGATGTTTCTTATCAACCAACTACATATAAATAGCTCCCAAAGCATAATTAGATGCATCTATCATTATATGAAATGGCCTAGACCAGTTTGGTGCTTGTAGAATTGCAATTTCTATGAGTTTTTACTTTAGTAGTTAGAATGCATGTTTGCACTCCTTGGTCCAAACAAATGGAGAATCCTTCTTTGTAAACTCGACCAACAGCTTTGTGATCTTAGAGAAATTCTCTATAAATCACCTATAGTAGCCAGTTTGTCTAATGAATGATTAACCATCTTTAACTATCTATGGTTAACATGTGATTCCTTCGATGACCCTTATCTTTTCTAGGCCTACCTCAATCCTTACCTAAATAATTTTGTGTCCTAGTACTATGCCTTCCCAGACCATTAAATGAATTTTCTACTAATTGAGCTTGAGGTTTGTTTTAACACATTTTTCAATACCTACTCAAGGCAAGCTAGGGCTTACTCAAATGTAGCCCCATAGGTAAAGAAGTCATCCATAAAGACTTCTATCCTGCTATCAATCTATTGATGAAAAATATTAAAGACTATCCATTGAAATATTACAGGGGAATTGCGTAGATCAAATAGCATCTTACAATATGCAAAATTCCCATAGGGAGTTGTGAATGTTGTCTTGGCCTGATCTTCTAGCATAATCTAGATTTAGTTAGAGCCACTATAACCATCCAAGAAGCTATAATAGCAATGCCCAAAGATAGTGTCCAACACTTGGTCCAAAAATGGCAATGGAAAATGCTCTTTAAATGTTTCCATATTTAACAACCTAAAGTCAATGTAGTCCCACCACTTTCCATCTTTTTTATTTGGCATAATTACGAGTGGGCTAACCCACTCACTATCTACAATGGGATAGATGAACTCTACCTTGAGGAGTTGTTCTATTTCCTTCTTGATGATCTATTTCAACTTGTGGTTTAGCCACCTTTGTGGCTACCTTCTTAACTTCATGGTCAGGTCAATGTAGATATGATGCTAGCATCTCCTTGGATTAATTCCAATCAGTTCAGGATGTGACCAAGCAAAGGTTCTTGGTCAATTATTGAAAATCCTCAATAACTTGTCTTTTTGTTCAGGAGAAAGATTTGCTTTGATTATAACCAACGTTATGTTATTTAAAAATGCATACTCAATGTCAACTGGTAGATTTTTTAACTCTATAGGCTCCTATTTGAAATTTTTAGGGATTTCCAACTCTTCCCAATAGGTACCATCATCTTCATCATTAGAGAGTTGGTGATGAACTTGCTCAAGTTTATCCATGCCTTTGACATAAGCACATGTTAGGATCTTAGTAGGTTCCATACATAATGTGTTTTTGTTAGAGTTACCTATCAACCACTAGGTACCCTCCTATTTGTAGCTATTGCATACAAGCAACTTTGGATATCTATTTCATATGCACATTGATTGCATGCTTTGATGAATGTGCTTTTAATGGACCATATTTTCTACATGCAATTACACCCATTATCACTATACATGATGCATGGAATATGCTTCTTCTCTAATCATCCAAATTCATTTTCCTTAGAGATTTTCAAGAAGAGGTCCCTTATGCCCATTCATGCATCAACCATGCTTAACCAAGCCATTTCCATAATGAAGGGGAGGTCACCCTTGTAGTTTTCTACCTTAATCACTAGAAAATTGGTAGAGTAGGACCACCCACAAACGGTATTTGCAATGTCCTACATTAACCCCAAAGGGATAGTGATTGACTAGTCTACTAATTTCAAACAAATGTTGCTCTTTTAGAGAGATGGTAGGTTCTAGGCCTTGTACATGTCATGGGAGATGAGATTGACATCGAAACTGGAATTAAGAAGAGCCTTGCATGGCTCATGTCTAGTGATTTATAAGTAAATAAGAGGACTTCTTGAGTAAGATCTTTTTGTGGGAATATTGCTAGCCTTGATCCAATTCGAAATAGCATGAGTTAACATCACAATGTACATTTGAGGTGGCGTTTGTTTTGAAGGGCACTCAAATGTGTTTGATGTAGAGGATGAGGGTGTTGGAGATATAGGGTGACCAACCACATTAGGTTGTAAGTGTTTGGAAGAACTGTTAGGTCAAAAAAAAGAGGATTGTTTCTTAGATCACTTGTCCAAACCACTTAGCTAGAAGGTTGATTGTGAATGTATAGCCCTCGTAGCATTTTGTTGTTGCGGCTATGGGAAAATTTTGCCCTACATGGATGAAGTAGAAGGTAACTGGGTTTATGGAAGAGGGGTGTGTGTAGAAGGATATGGAGAATGGTATGGATATTAGTGTTCCCCTCAAGTAGATGGTAAATGAGTTCGATGGTACTGTAGAGGGTAATAGTGATGCTAGAATGAGGCATGGCTAGAAGAACTTTATGGAGAGATAGGTTGTTGAACATACTAGCTGTATGGATCTAGTTGTCTATAAGGGTATTGCTATCTTGGAAATAGCATTCCCCATGACTATGGTTAGTACCATTGTTGATATTATTCATATGGTTGTGGTGGAGCTCCACTTGGATAGTAAGCCTATTGTTGTTAGTGGAACTACCTTGGATTGCCCTAACGATAAGGCAATTGTCTAGGTGCCTGCCTCCATGCTAGTTAAGGATTAAATGCATACACCCTAGATGTTTGTAAGTGAAACACCATATGGCAACATCCCTTAGGATATTCATATTGAAAAATGGCACATAGAACAACACTATCAGAGTCTGTCTCCACAACTTCTTCTACTATAGAAGCTTTATCCTTACCTCTCTGGTAGGCATATTTAACTTCTTTCTACCTCTTGCAATCTCAATTACTATTCCACTCTTTGTATTCTTTAGCAATCTTCATAGTAATTTGGAATTTTTCATCTAAAGAGTCCCATAATTTGTCAACCTTTGTTGAAACATCAAAAATAGATTTTTGGATGGGCATGGTTTTCCTATTCACCACTTCGTCAAGTGGTAACTCCTCCTCATCACAAAATTTGACCTCTCATTTCTTGATGGAAGTATCCCTATTATATTCTTCTATACTTTCCATTTTTCGCAACTCATCTTCTTATTTTGAAACTTGCTCTATTAGCCTCTGTATCTAATGAGCTCTTAGTTTGGATAATCTCCCTTGGGTATAAACCACAAGAGTTCTTTTTGTTTTTACTATGAGCCCATCTATGATGTGGTAAAGTTATTCTCTCTAAGAATAACCATGGCCAAGGCATTAATGTAAAACCCATCGAAGCATCCAAGGGTTCATGTGTTCCCTATTTCTAACCTTGGATTTACCTTCTCAAGTTGAACACTTTGGAGTATGTTTGATATTTATCATCAAATAGTTCCAACATGGTACTCTATGTATAGATAGATTCTAGCTCCAAGGATAGGTACCAACCTTCTGCTTTCTTAATGAGTGTCCTGGGTAATAGCTTGCATTTCTACCAATTATTCTTGATGTTTTGTAAGGTGCAAGAATCGTGAAAGGCTTGTAGATAGTTTTATGAATCTGAGTTATATCCCCCCTAAAATTTTGGGATATTATTTATGTCTAAGTGCTTGATTTGACTATCTTTCACATGCCTAGTTGGAATCTTGACTACCTTTACAATGTTAAGCATACTTCAAGTTGCTAACAAAGGCTCATCATCATCATTATTTCATTGTCACCAATGATGTCCTATGTTATCCCTTTGATTATTGTGCGCATGATGATTAGTATTATTGCCCCTCTACTCACCTCCATCATGATTATTCCTCTTGTGGTATCTTTTAGAACCAAAAGAAGTAGAAAAAGTAGATGTAGATGAAGAGGGTAGAGAGGGAGAAGGACTACCTTCACCATGATATCTACCAATTTCCATTCAGCTATCATGGCCACATTCATCAATTTTCTTATCATCTAGTTGGTTGTTGGATTCCTTGCCTTGACTGCCATCTTTTCTTGAACCTGAATTATTGATTATATATTGTAGATTCAAGGCCACATACTTACTAATAAAAAAGGGTAAGAACATTCATGCTAAGAGCCCTCAGAGAGAATGTCCTTGTTATTGTCTTAGTTTACTAGGAATAAGGGATTTGTAAATCATTTTCCCTTTGCATCCTCATGATGCTTCTCCTAGTATCAATCTCACCTGCATTATGTTTCATTGGGATGGTAGTCTCGAGTGTCATAACCTTGCATAATGTATTTCTCTTGAAGATTTGAGATGCCTAACTTCTTAAGAGTTTGAAGTAGCATCACAGGAATAGATTCATCAAGATCCATTACAATGTTGCCTTCCATATCATGCCATCATAGTTGCTCATCTTAATTTAAGATGAATGTGAAATTAGGCACATATTCATCTAGATGAGTATATATCACTTTGCATTCTTCTGGGACCATCGGTTTCATATCATTTTTCCTATGAGAAGAAGAAGACATTTTGCAAAAAAATAAAATATTTATGTGATTTTGTGATTATATAATTGATAATGATGTTGACCTTGGGGTTCATCCACTGATATTAATGAAACAGCCAAAAAAATTTGAAGTCATTCTCGCTTCATCAAGCCTTGCAATCTATGTAGCACCATGAAAGTTCTTTAGAAGGAGAATAATCTGAGTCCAGGCCGACTAGTTCAGCAAATTTTCTACTTTGGGCATGAACAGGCCCTATGGGTCACCCTGCCTGTCCACCCAAGTAGCCTGCCTAACCAACAACCTACTCAGAAATAGTGTGTGAAGTTGGTAGTAGCATTCTGGATGCGTGAAATAGTTTGACAATTTTTCTAAGTCATGAAGTCTGCTATGCTACGCTATGCCCCGCTATGTAGCATTGCAAGCTTTAGAAAGTGATTACATAACAAAGTCCCATGCTATGCTACAACGTGTAGCATAGCATGGCAATAGTAGCTATGCCGCCAATCCCCTCGCTCAACCTTAAGTCCTTCCACAATGTCCCTTTCCGTCAGGAAGCGATGGACCATGTCTGCTGGTATTCTATGCTGAGCTACATGGTATAGTGAGGCATAGCAATCCTATAGAAAAGACATAAGGTAGCCCAAAAAGAAGATTCAACAAGTTTACAAGTCTCACAGAAGCAAAGTTTGTGAATTAGCAAAGCTTTCGTGACCAAGGCCGGTTGCTACGCTATGCTACGCTATGTAGCGTAACATAGCATAGCAAGCATGCAAAACACATGTAGCCGAATGCACGATAAGGTGCTATGCTACACCAAGCATGCTACGCTACAAAGCATAGCAAGGCATGTGGGTGGTTGTGACATCAATTCACTTCACCTAATTGGACCATTGGAACATGTCTCCAGACGTTGATGGCACAATTATGGCATGGTAGGTGTGCATTTATAGCATGATAGGCTCACATTACAATGGTCATGGAAGTCCAACGGTCATGCACGACATGTGCAGCACAAACAAGTCAACGAAGGCCCAAGGTGTGTGGTGTCTAAATCATCCCTTTTGCATGCCCTTGGTCCTATAAATACCCCAGCAAACAACATTCAAAGAATACCAATGGGCTTTGGAAAAACAACATTCAACAAGGGGTTCACATCTTTCTAAGCAAACAACATTCAAGGGGTGGGAACTTTTTGAATTCCAAAAACTTCTCCTCTCTCTGGCATTATAACATCTAGCATTGTAAGCTCTTTGTTTGACACTACAAATAGTTAACATTTTTAGCTAACATTTTGTTCCACCCTTCTTCTACCACCTTGGTAGAATCCCCACATTATCAACTCCAAGAACACAGCCTGTTTTTCTCTACACATCTTGGTTACTCTCAGGATCTCTACACTCCGCCACGCTGTGCAATTGACTGTATCCTCCCTGAGAAAGAAAACTTGTACCTTCGGAGCGGTGCATTTTTCTAACTACATTTTACTTTTTTTCTTGCTTATTATTGCATTTTTCACTGTCTTTTTTGCTTTATTTTTTTCCAAGAATTACTTTGCATTTTCATTCCTGTTTAAAAATATATGTTACAAAAGCTATATAGACACCAATTAAGTCCTTGTCTGATTGACTAGACCGTTCAGAGCACCTCGTATTTGCACACATCCAGCACGGCCCTCCCGTGGGTATGGGGTTGAGATTGTCGTGCCTGTCGACTCCTCGGTGTTTTCCAGCCACTGATGTTTTCGGTCGCTACAATTTTCTAGTGCTAGAAGGAGGGCCTTTTGGTGCCTATTTCATGTGTCACGGTAGTTTTTTGAGCCTTTTGCACCATGATATGCATAAGCGTAAATGTGACACCCTTAATGGTTGTTTATGCTTTGTGCAGTGCAGATCGGTCATCTAGACGATTCCTCCGGAGTCCTATAGAACACAAGGCCTCCAATCACTAGCTAACTAGCTCATTTTACAGTAGTATCGCATGCGTTCTGTACCCCATCTCGCATGGTATAGAGTGGTTGCTTCGACGGTCCCTCAGGGATCCTATGAGATGCAAAGCCTTCTTGATCGCTAGTTAGCTTGCCCATATTATGGTTGTCTTGCATGCGTTCTGTACCCCATGTCGCGTGGTACAAAGCTATCACTTCAATGGTCCCTCGGGGATCCTGCGAGACGCAAAGCCTTCTTGATCGCTAGTTAGCTATCTCATCTTACAGTAGTCTTGTAAGCCTTCTACACCTCGATATGCATTAGCATAGACTTGACACCCATCTATGGTTGTTTACATGTCATGTGGTGTAGATCGATCACCTCGACGGTTCCTCACGAACCTTATAAGATGTAAAGCCTCTGACTACTAGTTGACTTGCCTTCCTATCTTACGGTAGTCTTGCACGTGCTCTGTACCTCATCGTGCACTGGCATAAATGTGGCACCCTTTCGTAGTTGTTTACGCTTTGTGTGGTACAAATCGGTTACCTCGATAGTTCCTCTGGAATCTGGCAAGACGTAAAGCCTTCTTTTTGTAGATTTTCAGTCTTTTTGTTCCTTTCTTGCATTTTTCTATGCTTTTTTGCATAACTACTTATTTAGCAATGGCTTTTTTAACTACCGCTGTTAAAACCTTCAATGTGGAGGTGACCATCATGGTTCAAGGCACCATTGGTGCTGAATAATCGCTGAACCCAATGCTAGAAACACGTCAATCCCTTAGGATTCAAAACTAAGGACTTGAGGGATTAGCCCAACACCATGAGCATTACAAATTCCTTTATGCAAAGGTTCAGGAAAACCTACGTTTGGATGTACATGCGCTCGAAAGAAAACGCAGATTTGAGTTTGTGTACTGTGACAGGAAGGAGTTTGTTCCCACCCTCGACGTTTCCATACCTTTGGCATAGAAAAACCAGAGGTTGTTGGACCAGTTGATCTAATTAGCTCAGCTTAGAAAGAAACAAGATACAGCATCCAACGAGGATGATGCCTTTCAAGATGGATAGGAGGAACTCGATTCTCAATCTGATGAGGGAGGTCAAGCCAATCCCATTCCTGTCCCGCCTACCCATCCATTCTAGGCCAACTCGTTGTCTGTCATTGCTCCCTTTGCCATCATGTCTACACTTCTACAGCCTACAACTGTGATTGCAATGGGTAGCCATGCCACATTCCTAGCGTATCATCGCCCTTATTCCCCTATTCAGCAATTGTACCCACACAAACTGTTCATGAGCATATCCCTGCAGCATGTAACATCTTGATCATGGCTACCCTACCTCATGTTCACACTGTACCTACTTTGCAATCATACATAACTTCCATGCTGATTTCTACAATAGCATCTATTCCATTGACCATGGTGGGACTAGGCCCATCCACGTGGTGGACCCCATTCACTTCTTCGCCTATTCTACAACCATCGCAAATGTCTCACTATGTTTGGCCTCAGACCTACCAAACCTCGTAGATGGTACATCCTAATACTAGGCCATGGTCTATTCCACCGGTAACTCAAACAGTCCATCCGGTGACTCAACCTACAGTTGCTGCTCCAACAGCACCACCTACCAGGTGGTGGACAACACAAACGACACCTTTAGTGGGGGTGGTTCCAATGGTGCAACCAATGGGTCAAGCCACTACCCCTGCCACGCCACAAGTAGGGGTTGCTTCGGTAATTCCCCAACCATCCACAACATCGTAGGGTCTAGATCAAGCATTCTAGCTTATCCAGACTCTCACTAAGGAAATAAAATGCTTCAAAGTTGTTGGGTCCAACATGGTAGAAGTTATGGACTTTTACCAGGACGACCCCGTCAACCTTGCAATCCCTGCTTTGACATTACCCCCAGGGATGTCCATCCTACACTTCACAAAGTACGATGGGGAGGGAGATCCCAATGCCCACATTGTTATGTTCAGGTCTGAATCTTTGCTATTGCAACAATGGCCGCATACGATCATTCACATCTTTGCCATGTCCCTAGCTGGGAAAGCCTTAGATTGGTACCATGCGTTGCCACGTTCATCCATTTCAACATTGGAAGAACTCTTGACCCAGTTCATGACAAGATTCAAGTACAAGTTAAAGCCAGAAACCACGTTGGATTAGTTGATGAGATGAAGTAAGACCTGCTAGAACTAGTTCAAATGTTCATTCAATGTTGGAGTGCAACCCTTAACAAAATTCGTGATCCCATTGTAGAGGCCCACTTGCTGGCCATCTTTAAGGGTGCAGAGAACAACTTCATCAACTCTAAACTGTAGTACCTTGCTCCTCACTCTCTTAGTCAGGCCTTCGCTCAAACTAAGAGCATATAGGACGTGGCCAAAGCAAGAAAGGACCTGACCTACATCTCTTACAAAAACACCTTCACAAAGAAGGACAAGGGTATGGCCCCTACAACCACAATGGTCGCTGTGGAAACCGAGGCAAAGCCCAAAACTAGCAACAATAGTAGCAAGAATAGCAAGAAATCGGTCATACCTATGGCTAACCCTGTGCCCAAAAAGGGCCACGTGCTACAACCTTCCGCACTTACACCCGAGATATCTACACAAGCCAAACCCAACTTTGAGAGCAAAGATTGCTCAAAGTACACCCCACTACCTCTAAAGCCTTCAGAACTCCTGAAGCAACTGCTGGTAGCAGGATACATCCAACACAAGCACATGTCAAAAGAAGGAAACGTGCAACATCCATGCTACTGCGAGCTCATTAGGAACTCCTCTTTGGCCCTACCCAATGAGCCACCAGTTCCTAGGGGTTTCAGGCTAGATAGGTTTTGTGACTACCACCAACAGTGTGGTCACATCACAGATTATTGTCTGTAATTGCAGGATGACATCCAAAGATTAATTGACCTGGGGAAGCTGGTGCTGGAAAAAAGCAACCCAGTACGCCCTGAAAATCAATCTATGTATGTCTACATAGATCTCCTCAATTCCAATAATGCCGATTACATAATCAACACCATCAGCATTGACAATGATCCCAGGCCACCCCACTAGCAGCGTAGTGCACCAGCACCACCAACGGTTAGTCCAAGCTCATAGTAGCCATTCATCCTAAAAGTCCCACCACGGGCATCCACCTTTGCACTACCTGTTGGTAGGGCCACACGGTCTTGTCAATTAACACCACTAGCTCTATTCATCATCAAGGGACCGACATCTTCGACAACCCCTATACCGTGCAACAAAATTGAACAGCCTCCTTGCCCCACGAGGAGAGAAGCCCACTTGGTAGGCGAGACATCGAAGGGAAGTACCATCAAGGGTATCCCTAAGCCTATGCCTTTGCTCCTGCATCTGCACCTTCATCACCAAAGACAAAGGTCAACACGATTACGTAGCCTACATTGCCCTATCGACAAGGATCTGAACCCAGATATAAAGTCACCCCTCCCTGGGAGATTCGTCTTTTGGGACAAATCGAGGAGGAGGAAAGCATCAAACAAAGGGATGACCAAGACCTTCTAGACACCCTCACACAGGTTAAGCAAGCTCTAAAGTAGAAAAATGCTACATTGAGCTTGTACGATCTAATCATGACATCTATACCACACCATGAGGCTCTAGTCCACATGTTAACAGTAATTCCGGTTGACGAGAACATGCCAGCAGAAGAAGAAGCGATCCACTCGGCCATGCTTCCCCCTGTACCTACAGAGCCCATGCCACCTCAGTTAACTTTTAGTAACAATTCCATTAGGAAAGATCCCGAATGGGGTCAAGTGATTATCACACCTCTTTTCATCATAATTTGGGTCAGCCAACACCTAGTTCGAAGGGTACACGTTGATGATGGGGCTGCCAAAAATGTCATTTCCTTTCCTATAGTAGACAAGTTGGGATTGGTCGACCAGATCAAACCCATGATGAAGTCATGTTTGAGGTCCTTCAACAGGGCATACCTCATAGTGAAAGGCATAGTTCACGTAAACTTCGTAGCAAGGGACCAGTTTCTCATAGACGCAACATTTATCATGGTTTAGGAAATGCCAGGTTTAACCTGATCTTGGGAAGATCATGGTTAGCACAACTTAGGGCTGTCTCCTTGCCCATACACCAAGAAATCCATTTACCATATGCAGGCAGGGAGGTGGTAATCCGTGGTGACGAAGTCGCAATGCAAGCAATCAGTAACATAAACATGGAGCAGGACTCAGAGGTCACAACCTCTAAGAATGAAATTTCTACTCATGCATACATTAACCATCCAATGGGAGGGTCAACCCACCAAGCCAACCTCCAACTCAAAAATGCATGGGTTGAGTTTCCCTTCCAAGCGAAGGACAATGGTGCGAACGAGGGCCCTGGTGAAGCACCTCAACCTTATATTCCAATCAACCCATGACAGGTCAAGAAGTAGCTATGCATAGTGTAGGAACCTTGCTGCTTCCTGCCTAGTTACCATACCTATACATTCGCTGCTTCTTTGCCTTGTTAACATGTCATCCTTTTGGCATGCTACGCTACGGCCTGAAATGTCCTAAAACTAGCATTGTTGCTTTTCACTTTTTTTTTTACATATAATCTTTTAGGCATGTTACGTAATGGCCGAAAATGGCCTAAAAATAGCATATTAAAGCATTAAAACCTTACATAATACGCAAGTTAACCCAAAATAAATTTCTTTCTAAAGTTTTTCATTTTATTCAAAACTTTCGCCTATTGGCAATGTTTTGAAAAATTTCAAAATTTCAACATTTCTACATTTCAAAATTACAAAAAATTTCAAACAAAAGTCCCATGCTGTCATGGGTTGTCTCTAGTCTTCGCTGCTCACCTCTACTTCACTTGCTTGTGCATCATCCCCCCCTGCGTTGCCTTCTACCAGTTCTTCATTCCCTCCCTCTATGGGCCTTGCACCCTCATCTAGAGAGTGCATCATAGGAATGAGGTAGTCAGTTAGGGTAACAAATTGAAGTTACAAGATAGCATGAGCATCTACACAGTAAAGTGACTAACTTGAGAGGGGCCTATGTCGGTCTCCAAGGGTATCCAGTCTAGACCAAGCCTGAGGCGATGCCAAATCTCCTCTGTCGTTATGTCCATCCAATGCCTATCGCTAGGTTCGGCATCTACAACAACAACCCTCTCCCTTTCCATGGTCGTCCATCTTAGAGGTTTTGAGGAAAGAGAGGCAATTGCGGTCTCTCTTATAGGAAGGTCCACTTTCAATTCAGGAGACTTCATAACCTTTACCTACTCTTTGAACTTAGCGTAGGCCTCAAAAGCATCGATGGAATTCATGAATGTTTTGTACGTGAATGCCTCCATAGCAACATCTTTGTACAATCTTTGATGGGTCTCATTCTCCAGCTTGTACATATGTTTGTGGTCTCTCTGGGTTTTCACCCATTCAAAGACCTTGGCATTGATATCTTTCATGTCTTAACACCTCTGGGCTAGTAAGTCCATTTGCATTTGCTATTTGACTATCTCACGAGTAGATTCAACGTTCTAATGAACGAAAGTCCAAAATCTGGCATAGTTGTCTACAGCCTTACACCAGTCCTCAAAGTTAGGGTTACGGTTCATAAGGAACTCATTCCTCAACCTGAGATCCTTCACCTCAACGGCCAAATCAGCCTCTCTTTGCTCAGCCCTTTGGACCCATTTCCACAAGTCCTTGTTGATGTGCCTATAGTCCCACAAAGAGCATGCCGAGTGCAAGACACACTTGTAAGCCTCAACAAACATGGGAAGAGACACCTCAATCACATCAAGTGAGAGTGTAGGCACAGTGCCAACCTTCATAGGTTGTGTTGAGTCCCATTTGAGCTGAGAGTCTGTTCGACATGAAGAGCATAGTAATCATGTTAGCATAGCAATATCAACAAATTCAAAATTTTTAGCATAGAAACATAAGGGAAGTTGATACTACTACTTACCCACATGAGGGTTCACTTGTTGAAGGTGTTTGATCATGTCATCGACAAGTCCCTGCACGAATTGGATGGGGTCCCACGGCATCAACAGTAGCACCTGTTACATGATTAATCATGTTAGCAATGGCCAAAATGGATTGTAATAAGGCAGATGTCCTACCAACTCACCAGTGCCCGACTACGGTCTTTCTTCTTGCTAATGCAAGATGATTGTAGTAGCCTCGGTGGAGGGCCCTGCCAAGTCCATACAAGCCCCTTCTTCATGTGCTCATGCCTTTTCTTTTAGGAGACTAGTGTATTTTTCATTCAAGGGAGACACCTCTTCATCAGTAGGAGGAGGCTCCCTAATGACAAGAGCCCCTGCCCTAGACACAGGAGCTCCGTTATTCCTGATCAGGGCCCTTTCCTCCAAAACTAGGGGCTCCATGTCTTTATTCGTTGCCCTCGTCCTAAGGGCTGACACTTCCTTTTTAGGTTCCTCTTCTTCCTCTTCTTCCTTTGCTAGCAAAAAATCATGTTTACATTGGTTCAAAAAAAATTAGCTTAAAACAGGCACTACACTACGCTACACCACCTAACACAACATATCATAGCAAACAATAGCAAAGTAAGCATTACACGAAAGTGTTTACCAATGGGGGGCTACATCCTCTATAGCTTAAGCCGCAGTCTTCATCCCTCCTCCTCCTCCACACGAAGGGTGTTCCTGGCTGGGGGAGGTCTCTTCCTTCATAACTCCTTGGGCACAGTCTCGGCTATGAGACGTTCCGCCCACGTCACACTACTAGCTATAGCAGGGGGCGTCTCTCCTACATTGTCCTGGCCATGAATGTTGTGAAGCGCCATATCTTTAGTCATTACAGACAATGACTCCCTGATCATTTCTGGAGGATCCTGGGCTCTCATGGTCTAGAGGATGTATCGAATCCATGGATTGGGAATCTGGTCACGATCTCACATGGCCCAGACTCCATCCTCTTGGAGCACTAGAAAATCTGTGATGTGCTTCAGACAACCTATGCATAAGGCATAGTATATGTTGGAGCGGGACTTCGTCTGCTCATGGAGTCCCAAAATATCAGCCTACAAGCCACTACATAGGAAACTGGCCTAGTTGTAATGTACCCCTTCCTCCATAACCTCTTGCATTATCTAGGCCTGCTCGAGCCCCAGAACCTTCCCTTGGGTGAGCAGTTGGGGGAATGCGTGGGCATGAAAGACCAAGTAAATCCCCATGGTGGGTCCATCCTTAAGCATTTCCATGGGGAACCCTTTTCACTTCTTGGCAAGCCTCAACCACTCCTCAATATTCTTCTTCTAAAGAGTCAACTCCTGCTTGCTCTTCGACACTATGGGGATGCTATCAGAAGGAACGTTGAATAGGTCCATAAGAAACTGGTCATTGATTTCAATAACCACTCGCATGTCCCGTACGTATGTGCGAAAATAGCCCATCCTCCCAGAGAAGGAGTTGACTAGGGAAAGCATCTTGGTAGTAGGAACACTTGGATTCAAGGCCATGAACAGATCCATAAGCCCCACCTATCAGATGTTGTTGAGCAAGGAGTCCGGGGCCCCTTAGTTTAACCAGTGCTGGCTCGCTACTACTTCGTTGTATTTGAAGTAGATGTTTTCCCCCTGCGTCTTGGCAGTTACCATTGTCACCTCATGAGGCTTCATCACCCCTGCAAAAATTTTCACAAAACATACATAGCATAGCCATGCAGAAAATAAAAGGATTACGAAAAAACACTTGAGCATGCGATACCTACTATTCGACCCGCCAGGTCTATATGGCAACGAGAACAATGGGAGATCAATTAGAGCTTTTTCAACTATGACCTATTTGAAGGGTTCTTTCCACTCCTTATCCAGCCAACCCTTCTTGTTACACTAATTCTAGAAAGTATGAAATGCACTTGGGTAGGTGTGGTATTCTCCCCTGCAGTGACCGATCACACCTGCCCGCAGGTTCTTGGCAGAAGAAAACTCTTGCAGGGCTAGCTGTGCTGTACCCAGTAGACCCAATTAGTCATGAACCCCATCATCATCAATATAGAACCTGGTGACAAACACACACTGTTAGCATTTGGTCGATATGGCCAACATTGCACAACGTAGCAAAGCGAGGTTGCCAAACTCACCTGCTAGTACAATAGATAGTCCCCTGTGGATTTTGAAAGCACGTCGACATGTAATGTGCAAGGAATAATGTGTTGTATTGGTGGTAGCAGTTATACTCTGGCATGTCCTAGATATAGTCCAAAAGCCTCAACCCTATTGAGTGTTGGCTAGATCCCTCTCCTTGCCTGCTCATGATTGCCTCGTCGGTAAAATATCTTAGGATGCCCCGACTTGCCCTTGGAAACATGGCTTCTACTATGCCGGATGACTTCTTATCCTCTAGGGAAGACCAGAAAATCATACTAAAGTGGCTGAGAAGAAATTGCAAGAAGTATTTTACCCCTTTCTGAACTAGACCACTTGCTCTCCCAAATGTATCTGGGGAGAAGGGGCATTGGCTATAGGTCTGCTCACATGGCATAAGACCCCTCTAATTTCCAAAATGATCAGCCTAGACTTTGGTCTCGTCCTACACAACATAATTAGTGAACCTTAGTATCATACTTAAAGGTGATACACGTGCAACATAGCAACGTCTACCAGTCCATAGATATAGCATAGCATAACCCTATACCCGTACATAGCGTAGCAAGGGTGTGAAAGCCTAGCATAGCAAGAACATGCGAATAAGCCTAGCATAGCAACAAAAAATTTGATGACATGCCTTGATAAAACATGTGTCACATTGCCACATCACACATGGCCTAGCGCTTCCAAGGGTTTTACGTTACAGCATGATAGGATCAAGCAACTTAAATTGCCCTATCCCCCACAATTACAACCACCGCGGCGGTGGCAGTTTCAGCTGCCTTGCATGCAACCATTATGTAATGTTTATGCATCTACCACGACCGAAATGATGACTGTGGTGATGCAAAGGCTAAAATAATGTGACCATAGGAAACACAGGTAGCAAAAAAAATAGGATTCAAAACAAGAGTAGAAAACAGCAAAAAGTGCAAAGCAAAAAGGCGAATGAGACATAGTAACCTATTGGGTCAACGGTGTGCTCTTCCGCATCACAACGCATGCTTGTGGTGCATGCCCTAGGGTCTTCTTCACCTCATCAACCTTTGTAAGTGCCAGATGGGTCTTAGGAGCCATTGTCCTACTAGCATATCTACACCTTTTGCTGTGAAAACTCATCTCACTAATCAATTAACGCAATTGCTTTGCGCTCCAAAATCGCCTTATGCTCCGATGTGGGTTGTGCGCTCTTACGGTAAAAATGGTAAAATCGTTAGGGTCTAACCCCTATTTATGGCCTTAACGATAAGAGGAGGGAAACTTGCCACTCTCTGTCTCCGATTAATGCAGAGTGCACCGTACAGTGTATCATGCTCGCCACGACATTGTAGCATTATTAGCATTAAAGCCTTGACATGCTTCAAGCCAACTGTTTTCTTTCCTGAAAACAATATATATATATATATATATATATATATTTTTCATTATGGGTCCGAAAAGACCTTAAACTAGTAATCTTAACATAGTTGCACCCCTAAGGGTCCGCAAAGACCCTAAATTAGCAGTTTCAATCCATGACATTTGCAGTCCGCAATGACATTAAACTAATGATGCCACATGCTTACATCGGCAATTTTTGCATCTGCTCTCACATGGGTAATGTGTCAATTTCTAGTGGTTTCATGTTTTTCATGCCTACAATTCATATTTTTCGCATTAACGCTTTGGCACTTCTCACACTCATAGTTCTCCGTCTCACATGCTATTATTTTTCATGTTAAGATTTTTCATATTACAATTTGGTAGTTCGAGATGACACTAAACTAGCAGTTTGGCATTTGCATGTCGACAGTTATATAGCTTCATACGTTTCATCAAAAATTCTACACTCTTATGCCTTGGCAATCTGCCATGACCTTAAACTAGCAAGCCTTCATTCTTACATTATCACACTTCACAAGTTGCATCTCATCGCTACTTTGCAAATTTTCGTTACACGCAATCTCTACTAACTCTTAACTAGGATTTCATCTTATGATGATAGGTCAAGCAAGAGATGGGAATCCATCATGACCTTTCCATGCCTTTAACATTAGCAGGACCATAGGGCAAGCTCACAAGATAGCTAAACTCCGACATGATCGACTAGGAGTCAACCACATCTAGCACTATAGAAGCCTTAGAAGCATTCCCAGATTGGCCCAAACATCTAGTCCAAGCCCTATACTTAGAGGCTAGGGATGTAACCGAGGACCCTCTTGTCAAGATGCCCATCACCACATCAAAGGGGGAGATGAAAACACTAAGACTCAGCTCCCTCCTAGACACACAAACACATGAAAGTGTAGCTAAGATTTTGTAAGACAACATCGATGTCTTCGCATGGTCATACAGCGACATGCCGTGTCTGGACCTATGGCTGATTCAGCACAACATCATCCTAGGCCCACATGTAAAGGCAGTCAAGTAGAAGGATTGCAAGGTTAAGTAAGAAATCACACTAGCCGTGAGGGATGAAATCACTAAGCTATAGCAAGCATGTTTCATCTACGCGGTTAACTACTTAGAGTGGGTGTCCAACGTCATTGTGGTTTCGAAGAAAATGGGATAAATACAGACCTGTATAGACTTTTGAGACTTGAACATGGTAACGATCAAGGAAAACTTCCCACTTCCAAGCATTGATCAGCTCATCGACACCACGGTTGGCCATGCTCTGTTATCCTTCATGGATGATTTCTCTGGATACAACCAGATTTGCATTAACCCAGAGCACCAACTGTCAACAACCTTCATGATTCCATGGGGGACCTTCTACTATATCATGATGTCCTTCGGGCTCAAGAACACTGGAGAAACCTACCAGCGAGCCATGACTTACATTTTTAGTGACTACATCCTAGAAACACTAAACGATTACGTGGATGATATAGCGGTCAAGTCCAAAGTGGTAGCTGACCACCCACATGATCTAGGGGTAGTCCTAAAATGCTGCCAAATGCATGAATTACACCTCAATCCTTAGAAATGCATTTTCATGGTGAAAACCAGACACATGTTAGGGTTCGTAGTATCAGAGGCCGGAATACGGGTGGACCCTGACAAAGTCAAGGCCATCGTCAACCTAGCACCTCCCACAAACCTTAAGGAGTTACGTGGTCTACAAGGTAGAGTACAATTCATTTAAAGGTTTATCACAAGGTTGATCGACAAGTTACACCCCATGCAACATCTTCTAAAGAAGGGGGTTAACTTCGAATGGACAACCCAGTGTCAACAAGCCTTCAACAACCTAAACAAGGAACTCTCACACCTCCCAACTATGCATCCGCCACAAAGAGATAAACCCTTCTTTATCTACCTCGCCACCTCAACACATTCATCGCAGCACTACTATGTCAGAAGTGAGATGACGGTTCTGAGATACCAGTGTATTACCTGAGTCATGTGCTAATAGCACACAAGGAAAAATACAACGAGGTGGAGAGGAATTTCCTAGTCTTAGTGTTCGCACTAAAAAAGTGGCGACATTACCTGTTCCACAGCACGACCAACATCATTTGCAAAAGTAATATACTCCGGGCTATTACTAACAACCTATACGAAAGTAGTAGGATAGCCTAATGGAAGGCAATAACTGTAGAATTTGATTTACACTATGTAAGTCAATCGTCGACAAAGGGTCAAGCCATAGCAACCCAACTCATGGCCTCACCAGTTGACGACTAGGCAACCATAGACCCCAAATTCTTGGATTAATACGTTAGCAATGTCAATATTATCCCATCACATTTTGAAGCCACCTTACACTTCGACGGTACTTTAACCATGCGAGGATGTAGCACTGTAACCATCATCACATTCCCCTCTAGGGAAATGCATCCATCCGCTTATCATTTTGCGTTCCCTTACACCAAAAACATGGAAGAATAGGAGGGGCTACTCAGAGGCCTCTTAACTGCCCAAGAGTTGTGCATACAATACCTGGCAATCCGGGGAGATTCACAACTGGTCGTGAATCAAATCATTGAGGTCTATGCCTACAAGGCTATGCACTTGCAACCCTACTGCAACCTAGCAAAAAACCTACTTAAGCAATTCGCAACCACCGATGTGCAACACATGCCACACAATGAAAACACTGTGGTAGAAACCTTAGCTACCCTTACGCTAAACATTCCATCACATTCCTTGATAAACCTACCATCCTCAATTATAGAGTGCATAGAGCCTAACACTCAGGCTGAACACATGGCCTCTATTAGTGCTGCAGATACCTAGGAGTGGTATGCAAACATTAAAGCCTATCTACAACATGGCGAACCCCCAAGTGGATTGACACCTACCCAAAGAGATGCAATCCGTAAGCATGCCTAGAAATATGTGTTCATGGGAAATGATGCCCTGTGCCAACCTTCCTATGACGGGATATTGTTAGCATGCGTGGGCGGCAAGCAAGCGCAGAAGGTAGTTAATGAAGTTCATGAAGGGCTTTGCAGTGGACACATAGCACCTAGGGCTATGGCTGCAAAAATTAGATGCCTAGGGTACTATGGGTCCTACATGAAGCATGACTGCCTATTGAAAGTCAAGACATGTGACACGTGCTAGAGATATCAAAATCTCATACACATCTCACCTACAGACCTACATCCAACACAAATCACATGGCCCTTCCAATGATGGGGACTAGACCTCATAGGGGCTATCACGCCTAAGTCCTTTGCTAGGCATAGCTTCATTATCACTACCATTGAATATTTTACCAAGTGGGTGAAAGCTATTCCCTTAAGGAAAATGACGTCTCAGCAAGTCTTCCATTTCATCCTGGACAACATCATGACAAGGTTTCGGCTTCCAATGACTATTGTGACTGACAATGGACCACAGTTTAGCAGTACAGAAACCCAATCCTTCTATAGCAATCTAGGCATTAAACAATCATTTTTCCCCTTATTATCCATAGGTGAATGAGCAGGCGGAGGCTAAAAATAAGTCCATTATCAATTTGTTGAAGCGGGTGCTTAACAACAGAAAAAGGTGGTGGCACGAGAAAATATTCTATGTCCTCTGTGCCTATAGAACGAGTTGCAGAACTGCAACAAGTAAGACCCCTTATAGTCTCGTTTACAGATCTAAAGCTGTATTGCCTCTTCAGTTGTAGGTGCCATCGCTCCGAATGATCCTATCCGACATCGTGAGCGAAGCCTAGAACAATGAGTCGCGAACCATCGACCTCAACTCAGTGGAGGAGGAGCACGTGCAGATGCTGAGATGCATCGAGCACTACCAGAGCAAGAAATGCCAAAAACATGGTGCAGACCCACATCAATGGCCAATCCAAAAGGGAAAGATCGTCCTCAAGGCCATTCGTGAGCACATGAGCAAATTCACAGCCAATTGGAAAGGACCTTATGTGGTCACTAAAGCCTTCAGGAATGGAGCCTTCAAGCTAGTGGACATGGACAGCAACAAGTTCACCAACTCGGTGAATCACTCGTATCTCACGTCGTACTATGTTTGAAGCATGATGGTGACAATGAGCACTGTCCTCTATGATGATAAACTAGCAACCACACCAAGCAGCGTCCGCAATGACAATAAAATAGTAGCATCGAGCAATGTCCACTATGATGTTAAACTGGCGGCAACCGTCTGCTACGACATAATACTAGCACTATTAGTCCACTATGACTATAAACTAGCGTTGCACATCCGCTACAATGATAAACTAGCAAGTACAATCCGTGGGGACCTTAAACCAACATAGCAGTCCACTGGGACTTTAAACTCGTACAGAGTCTACCAGGATCTTAAACTGGGTTCGCATTGCATCCCCAGCATGCACCGGCACAAGATACACATTGAATGAGTGGGCACAATGCTAACATGTGGGTGGGACTCGTGGCTCTAGAATGTAGTTCACAATCTAATAAGAGCATGGTCTAGAACACACGCGGTGCCACCACCCTTGGCATAATGCTGATCCTTTGAAGACATCGTATGGCATCACATTGGCCCTTCGAACCTACAGTCGTCATGGCCCATCTCCCTAATGGTAATGCCTAGGCTAGTTCCTGCATTTGGAGTACTAGCAGCATTGTGGCCCAACCACAATATTGTTGCTCTCCAGTCCCCTACCAATGTCTCGACTTACATGACATTTAGCTATATGGTAGCTGATCCCATAGCTAAACTGATCATGCATGCCTTTGGCAAGGATTCTAGTGCATCCGCATCCACAACAACTCCCGGCACCTCAAAGGCTAGCTCCTCCACACTGGTGCTTCCAAGGCCGCTGCTAGCCTTCCTGCTTTGGGCATCTCACACCAGCGACGGTGCCCAAGAGTTACAACAATGCTAGCAGCCAACAAGACCTTTGCCCCTATGGGAACATCTTGGTATAGTGGAAAATACTATAGTGTGGCGAAGCAAGTGCCTCGACCAGCATGACTACTTCAGAGTGCAAGTTCAATGACGTGCATAACACAGCTCGCTGCATGGAACACATGTGTAGGGAGGTCAAAACCCTTCACGAATGTAATGCAACTCATCCTGTGAAGGAAACACTTGACCTACAAGTGGTTGAAGAACAACGTTAGCCAAAGATGAAAATGCAAACAAGCCCCTTGGAGCATTCCGACAAGGGACTCTGCTAAACATCATCTTTGCTCTCTGCCTTAACCTCTGCATGACCAATGCAACACTCTCAAGTGTAGCAAAGTGACGTCTTGACACTCACCAAGTGACAACCTTAGCATTTTGTTATGATGTTCTGTATTCTTTGTCAATGTCTCTCAAGCTCGTCCTCCAGACATCGACAAAGAGGGGTCAATGAAACACCATAAAAAATTTGAGGTCATTCTCGCTTCACTTGGCCTTGCAATCTGCGTAGCACCACGACAGTTCTTTGGAAGGAGAATGCTCTGAGTCTAGGCCAGCCATTTCAGCAAATTTTCTAGTTTGGACATGAACAAGCCCTACAGGTCACCCTGCATGTCCACCCAAGTAGCTTGCCCAACCAACAACCTACTCAGAAATGGTGTGCGGAGTTGGTAGCAGCATTCTAGATGCGCAAAATAGTTTGGCAAGTTTTCTAAGTCATGAAGTCTACTACGCTATGCTATGCCCCACTATGTAGCATAGCAAGCTTCAGAAAGCAACTGCAGAACAAAGTGCCATGCTATGCTACAAGGTGTAGCGTAGCATGGCAACAGCGGTTATGCCGCCAATCTCCTCACTCAACCTTAAGTCCTTCAACAATGTCCCTTTTTGTTAGGAAGCGGCGGACCATTTCTACTGCTACACTACAATGAGCTACATGGCGCAGCGAGGTGTAGCAATCCTGCAAAAGAGATAGAAAGCATCTCAAAAAGTAGAATCAGTAGGTTTGCAAGTCTCATGGAAACAAAGTTTGCTAATCGACAAAGATTTTGTGACCAAGGCCAGTTGCTACGCTATGCTACATAGAGTAGCATAGCGTAGCAAGCATGCAAAACACATGTAGTGGAATGGACGATAAGGTGCTAAGCTACGCCATGCATGCTATGCTACAAAGCACAACAAGGAATGTGGGTGGTTGTGTGACATCAATGCACTTCACCTAATTGAACTGTTGGCACACGTCTCCAAATACCAACGACATAATTATGGCATGGCAGGCATGCATTTACAACATGACAGGCTCACATTACAACGGTCATGCAAGTCCAATGGTCATGCATGGCACCTGTAGCACAAACAAGTCAATGAAGGCCCAAGGTGTCTGGAATCCAAATCACAATTTTTGCATGCCCTTGGTCCTATAAATACCCTAGAAAACAACATTCAAAGGGTACCAATAGGCTTTGGGAAAACAACATTTAATAAGGGGTTCTCATCTTTCTAAGAAAATAGAATTCAAGGGGTGGTAACTTTTTGAATTCCAAAAACTTATCCTCTCTTTAGCATCATAACATCTAGCATTGTAAGCTCTTTGTTTGACACTGCAAACAGTTAGCATTTTCAACTGACATTTTTTTCCACCCTTCTTCTACCACCTTGGTAGAATCCCTGCATTATCAGCACCTAAGTCCACACCCAAGCACACAGCCTGTTTTGTTCTACACATCTTGGTTACTCTCGGGATCTCTGCACTGTGCCATGCTATGAAACTGACTGTATCCTCCCTGATAGAGAAAACTTGTATCTTTGAAGCGGTGCATTTTTCTAACTACATTTTATTTTGTTTCTTACTTATTATTGTGTTTTGCACTGTCTTTTTTGCTTTATTTATTTCTAATCATTACTTCGTATTTTCATTCTCGTTTCAAAATATATGTTGCAAAAGGCTATGTAGACGTCGATTAAGTCACTGTCTGATCAACTAGACCATTCAGGGTGCCCCGTATCTGCACACACCCAGCATGGCCCTTCAGCAGATACAGGGTTGAGACTGTCATGCCCGTCGACCCCTCAGTGTTTTCTAGCTATCGATGTTTTTGGTCACTACAATTAATAATATTCACTATGCATAAATAGCGTACATTTCAACAAAACAGAGTCCTCAACAATGATGTCAATGATAAGAAGTCAAGGTACCCCTACACCCAACCATATGAGTCACAAAGTGTTCACATGCAATCTGGTCAAATTCCACAAACTCTCTAGTTTTTGGTACACTAGTCATTTAGGAAGTGAACTTTTCCCTAATGGTTATTTTTTGTCTTTCCAATTACACTTTTGAAGTATAAAGGTATGGTTAAGTGTAATCGAGGCATATGATTTTAATCACAAAGTATTCACATGCAATTTGGTTGAATTCCATGAGCTCTCTAGTTTCTAGTACACTAGTCTTTTAGGAAGTGAACCTTGCCCTAATGGTTATTCGTTGTCTTCCAAATTATACTTTTGAAGTATAAAGGTATGGTTAAGTGTAATCAAGGCATATGATTTTAATCATTTTATGTTTTATGGTTTTGGTACTTAAAGAAAGAGATGAAGTAAATTGAGAACTAATCTAATTGAACTATTTAACTAATCTCTAACTAGTCCTAACATAAGTATCTGATCCAACTTTCAGTACACATCCTAAACCCACATATCCACTACTAGGTTGCCAAGCGCTATAGTATTGGGTGCACCAAATAATAACGCTGCTAGGATTACCAAGCAAATACATGTTACACTTGAAGTAGTCATACTTATGTATTTCATCTATTTAGCTTATATGACTTAATTAATTAATTATATTAATTACTAAGAAACATTAAATAAATAAATGAAAACATTAAATGCATTAATAAAACATATAAACTATCTAGAATGCTACAAGGCTTATCAAGAAGCTCATCTTTATTACTACATACACTATCATGATCAAATACAACAATGCTCAAATAAAGATCCATACACTCAATGACTCCTAGTACAGGCACTTGGGAAAATATTCTAACTTTCAAATGGAGAAACTACAAGAGTTTGGCTACTACTATGAATTGAATGCTCATAGACATGGCTGGGAGCTCGTATTTATAGTTTTTTCTCAAGGGTTGCATCAATGGGGCTGCATAGACATAGTAGATGCTACGTTGATGGGACAACACCATGTAAATGGGGCCCTATTGATGAGGCAACACCATGTAAGTGGGGCCCCATCAATGGGGACTCGTTGATGTAACCACATCAATAGGGCCTGCTGATGTGACACTTTGACGCATATTAACAATTTTAAAAGATATGCTTAAGAGAATTAGCCCATGGTGGTTTCTTTTTAATGAAGAAGCTTAGGCGACTAATATGTCTAAATTTTGTAACACTTGGAGCAAATTTGGCATTACTGCATTTTCTTTTCTACATATAAATGATAGGTGGATTACACAGAATGAAGCTTTTAGCATCTATGGGTTGAATAGAAAGAGAAAAATTAATTTCTAATCTTGAGAATCATTTAAAGCTAACAATAGTTTGTATTATCCTTTTCCAATTTTCTTTTAGAAAGGTGATAAATATGTTTTTCTTTTTAATTTCAAATTTGCTTATGATATTATTACAAAGAATGATTTTATTCATAAAAAAATCAATAGGGTTTCAAAAATACAATTATCATCACACTTTTGGATGAGCAACATGAAAGATATTTGGAGAGCTCCTACCTTTTCTAAAATTCATATTTTTTATGTTGTCTTATTCATGAAGGTCTTATTATCAATATTGGTAATAAACACATGAAAACCTTTTTCTTTTATGTTCTCTTTTTAGAGCTGAAGACTAATTTTCTTATGTATTTTTTTTCAGTAGCCTATTACTTAGCATGCTTGGAAATGGGCATCTAGAATTTGTAACAACTTTTAATCAAGCATCAATGAAGTTATTTTTTATGATTAACTTGCATTATCTACTTACTTTCTTTTCATTTAGAAATGTCTTCAACCTCTTGTTCTCTACTATATTTCGAAGCTTTGGTGTGTAATGCTATATTTTCAAATATGTCACTTTTCAACTATAGCTTCAAACAAAAATATCCTCCTAGTAAAAGTTGAACAATTAATTTATTTTCTATAATATTAATGTATTTTTGTTTTGGAGACTCAAGGATGAGAAGAATCCAAATTTTGTTGCTATTTGTTCATTATTTTTTATTGATGTATTCTTTTGTCTTTAGAGAGATTTTTCATCTTCTCTTTATAAGAAACCCTTTAGTAAAAAGTGAAAATCTATGTGGGCACTTTTGAATAATGACAAGGCCCAATCCTTTTCCTACAATAGAGGGGTAATTTTTCAAGATTAGTTATAAGAATAAAAATATGAAAAGATATCCCCAAGACCATTTGGCTTCTTTTTAGACTCTATTTGATGATCTAATATACTCTAAATATTTTTAATAATATTATTTTTCTGGGGTACTCCATCCTAGCCCCCCTACCCACCTAAAAAAATTCACGTTATCATTTTCAATCATTATGAAATGAAATGAAGCTTTATTATATTTGAAGACCCATAGGATCTATTGAATAGGTGTTACATTTTTATGAAAAATAAAGATAGACTCTACAAATTAACCAAGCACTAATGGAGGCATCAAAAACAAATGATACAAGCCTTTTACTGTAACATTATAATGTTGTCTTAAATAAGTAGTCATAGTACAAGAAAGAAATATCTTTCACTCATCTTCAAGGGCTCTTGATTTGTACAACTTACAAATGCACTCTTCTCAATGGAATTAAATGTATCTTTTCCTTTCAATTCTAAGATGATGAGAAATTAACTGAAGCTTGCTAATAACATTACAATACTTGATAGAAAATGCAAATGAGAGATAGTAAGCTTCTACATCTAGTTTATTAGATTTAACATTGTGTAAATTAAATTGCCTCTTGCCTTTTACATTAGACCACATAAGTGTTAAAACCTTCTTCTTGATTAGTTGGTGTGTATGCTTAGGATTTTTCTACACATTATTCTAAGAGATATTCCATTTTCTTAACCATTGCATCCCTTGAAAATACTAACCATAGTCTTACAAATCCTCAAGAACTTCTTTAGAGAATTTATCTTAACTTGAGATATGCAAGCTATGAGTGTATGTAATGAATTGGCACAAGGCTTCTTTTCTAAAGGTAATAAATCACATTCACATAATAACATTAAGTAAGTTTGCATATTCACCTTTACTTAGAAAGAAGAAAAGTCTTATAATTTCTATATATCTTTTCAAATTTTACAACTGAGTGCAAGTCCTCAAAACAACACATCCATACAATATAGTAGGATAGACAATAGTATAAAAATTTTGTTTTTTGACCTTCCAAGCCTAGAGTCCTAAATATTTGCACTTATTTTTGAAAGTATACAAAGCCTTGAAATATTTTGCTATTTTTTCTTTGATGCACTTTTCCTACATGTAATTGTTCATATAAATAAGACCTAAATATTTAAAAGAATTTGAGATTTTCACATTGCTACCTCCAAAATGAAAATTATAATAGTTATTTCTTATACCCCACATCATCAATTTGGTTTTTTCTACATTCACTTGAAGACTAAATGAATGGAAATAATTTTAAAAAATTTGTAATATATTTGATATAACTTCTATAGTGGAGATTAATGCAGCAACATCTACATATAAAAAAAGATTTAATACTTGGAATCCAATTTTAATAACATGACTATCTTGCCCATTACACAACCATTCCTACATTTCATCAATAAAAATACCAAAGAGGGTTGGAGAAACTGGACATCCTTTCTTAACTCTAAGTTTACTTTAGAATTCAAATTTTTTTCTCTAAATTGCTCTATAATTTCATTAATCACTTTTTCATACAATCTCTGAGTTATTGTAATCAATTCTAAATGGAGGCCAATTCTATGCAAGTGGAACAATAGTTTTATATTGATCACTGAATCATATGCTTTTGCAAAATCAATAAAACAAATAAAAATGATTTTATTAGGAATTTTCGCAGACTCCATGTAGTATTTGAGAGTAACTAAGTGATCAATAGTGGAGTAATTTTGCATGAAGCCTACTTGACATCTTTCCCCAACCTAGTTATCTTTAGCCTAAAAATTAATTCTCTTTTCTGGTAAAGTGCCCAACAACTTAGAAAAAATATTACTGACAACAATCATTTGATAATTTTTCAAATTATTTTTATACTCTTTTTTATATAACAAGATAGCTTTACTAGTTTTTCAATGTTGATTTAATCCTTTGTCTATTATTAGATTTAATTTGTGCCAAATTTCTCCATGAATAGCACATCTGACCCACTTTAATAATTCTATATACAAACTATCTAAATCTACAACTTTGCTAGATGTTATTTTTTAATACTCTCTATGACTTCCTCAAGAGCAAATTGGAGAGGTGCTTGCTATACAATAGTAGTAGAATTATCAACTTGTATTGTCAATAGTTTATTGTAAAATAAGAAAATATCTTAAAAAGAAAAATTAAATGAGGAAGAGACTGTATGATAAAAACATTGTCAAAACTATCTAGGTTCCTTTTTAATGATGTAAGCAAAATATTCCTATAGTTCCTCATAAATCTCCTTATCTTGGTTCTTATATGTCTTAACTAAATTTTATTTGTGGCCCTTATTTGCATTCTTAATATTCTACCTTGCATGCATGCAATTCTCATCAAACCAAGCCTTTCAAGAATCTTATTATTATGAATGCCTAACTTCCTATTTTTTTTGTAAGAAAAATTTATTCAAGCTCCATATGTTGTCTTTCAAAAGTTTGTTTATTGTGTTGCATTTATATATTTTTTCTTAGCTTCTATGGTGAGTTTGTACTAAAATATTTTTCTATTATTATTTTTTATTGTCTAAGAAATAACTGGAATTTACAACAAAAAATCAACATGATTATGGCAAGAGTTCACTAAAATCTTTTCCAAATTTCAACTCCTTAACAAAATAAATATCTTCATGAGAACAAAAAAGCAAATTAATGTAAGAGCTATCTTGAGGTCTTGTGAAAGTAAATGATGAAGATTGAGGAAATTTAGCAAAGCCATTGCAAATTAAAAGATCCAAATTTTTTGTCCATTCTAATAGTTTTTGACCCATCTTATTAATAGTGTTATTTATAAAATTTTGGGTCCAACTATGATCTTCAACAATGTCTAAACTCCCAACATTATGTTGCCATTGAATAATTTTTGTTTGTTGTGAATCTATCCTTGCATTAAATTCTCCACAAATAAATATTGAACCATTTGCTACAAATTCTCCAATATCTCTTCCTAAAAACTAAAAAGGATGATCACAAGATAGCTCTATAGAATTATGCATAAAATTGAAAGCATTATTCAACATTTATTCATCTTCTAACAATTGATTATTACTCTCTATATTATTATACCTCAACATGAAATATCTAGGTTAAGACATGAGGAACTTTGATTGGACTATGTCACAATTGGAAAATAAAGATATGATATAAAAATTGTTCAAATTGAAATGGTTTAATACCCATAATTCTTGGATGCAATGGAAAATAGATTATACTTGGACTAAGAAAACGTTTTTATTCACAACATCCATCCCTACACCTAAAATCCTCTCAAAATTTCATTAATGTCTTTTGTATCTCTAATTTTTGAACAAACCATTCACTCATCCACATCATGGTTTTTTGATTTTTAAATCTTTAATTTTTAGACAAACTATTCATTGATCAACATTGGTTCATAAATATAGTAGGTAGTGAATACACCTAGTTCATAAATATGGTAGGTAATGGATGTGAGAATGCATGGGTATGCATACATGGTCATGTATAATGGAGTAGTATGATTGTAGAAAGATTTTGTATATTTTGATAACTGTAACTTTTGAAACAAATGATTCAAACATTTTAACCTTATTATTGCAAGTGTGTTCTACTATACTACCCATCTTGAATGACATATAAAATCTTCTTTTGTATTATATAAATATGTGTATTTATGTTCCACCGTTATCTACCAACAAGTCCTTGATATCTCACAAGAGTGGGACCAAAGGACACGAAAATATAGTTAGGATAGTTATCCAATGAATAGTTCACATATGTATCTATGAAAGATGTAGATAAGGTTAGGGTTTCCTTTCATTTTTGAAGCTCGAGAAGTGAGGATGTAACTTCTTCCTTGTTGTGAAGTCTCAATCACTTGTTTGCACCTTTTGCGCACTGGTTATGACGAGGCATTTCTTCTCACATTTGTGTGAAAGGTTAGGGTGGGACAACCTGCTTATACGTCTAAACACATTTGATAGAACCAAACGTTGATGGTGTGCTGCTAACATGATTAGCAAAGGAAACGTTAAAGGTAAAATGCTATGGTTGAAGTGCCAAAATATATGGAGGTACTCGGTTCGTCACACATGGGTATAAAACGAGCATCAACTACCAAAATCGCAGCGGTGGATCAGTTGCTATTGTTCAATTCAACAGGTCAGGGTGAGCGCACTTTTGTTCGTGGTTGTTAACTAAAGTTATTGGTAGCTCATGCTTATTGCGTTGGAAGCCATAAATTTTTGAAGTGGCAACCCAAATACCGTATAATTTCAGTTACAGTTTAAAAGCTTAACCGGAAAACTCTAGTGAAAGTTCTCCCTATGAAAGGCGCAATGGGTTTTTCAAAGAAATGAAATATTTTAAGGATATTCAGATATCCTGGACCATGCACCCTATTGAGACCACAATGCCCACGATGCGATTTGTGGATGGATAAATGGCCCACTTTTCATAGGTATTGGTTATGTGTGTATTTTGTTATGATGGTTTTATGGAGCATTAATGCTTCCATGATGGAGGGAAGCACTAACACTACTTTATTAAAGCCTATTGAGGTCCCTTGCCTAGCCTATAAAATGTGATTTGCCTACCATCTAAGTAATCCAATTAGATGCAAATAAGATCCAATTCAGTTGCAGGCATAGGCAAGAAGATCCTCTTTGAAGCTTATTTGGAGTACAGTTCACGCTATCAAGGCTGTAATCTACTTTTAAAGTTATGTTTTTTGTTTTTAACTCTTCTTTATGCTTTTTGTTGTATCCTAATCTAGCTTCTTGTGCTGCTTTAACATTTTTTTCTACATTAAGTTATTTCTAAAATGTTTTAGTTAATTGTATTCATTATAGTTTTATAGGTTTGAATTTTTGATATCTTCAAATTTTGTAACATTAAAAATTCAACTATAATTTGAATTTACATAGCTTTTAACATTCCGCTGTAGTATTTTTTTTATTACAATTCATAATGTCGAACAGTGTTAGTGTTATCAGAGCAAGGCTTTGTTTCTATTTTTGCTTTTTCTGCAGGTTTTGCTACTCCTGATGCAGCATTCAGGCCTACTCTTAGTTTGAGCTTGCATTTTCATTGCCTGCTTGCTTGCTTTGAGTGTGTGTTTCAGTTTGTTTTGAGCTTCTCTTGAGTCATTCAGTCCACTTTGAGTTCTTGTGCCTTAGAAACTTTGCATTTCTCTCTTGATTGAGCTTTTGTTTGCACGTTTTGGTGTTTTTCTTCCTTTTCAAGCTTTGCACCCTGGATTGAGCTCGTGTTTAAGAGTTTTGGCATTTCTTTCCATTTGTTTCATTCTTTTGTTACCTACATGTAACTATATCTAATTTGGATTAATGTTTTCCTTTGAGAGTTCGTCTTGTGTACTCTGGTTTTGAGCGTCTAATTCAGTGTGTTGTCCTCGTACCTGTATTAAGGTTGTTTTTTCCTTTTAAGTGGCATGGTGCAGTTTTGAGCTTGGCTCTTTCCTGAGGTTCCCGTTTGGCTTTGAGGTTTTCTCTGCCATTGTTTTTTTCTTTGCTCATTGTTGATGCAAAAATTTGGGATAGGAGGCAGACTAATGCAGACACCCAAAAGAAACACAATTTTGTAAAGCTGTTGCCTAGGGTACCTTGCTTATGAGCACAGGTAGCCGGGGAATAGTTTCGAGTGGAAAAGAAAATGTGACTGATAATTTTAACAAACATTAAATTAGAAAAATATTAAGTTATTTGCAAGGAAAAACAACTAAAAACAAAATCATTATATTAAGTCAATGATAAACAGATAACACAAGAAAAGAAAGAATTTTGTAGAATTGTGAAGAAAAAAAGAACTTTGCAGGATTGTTCATAGCACCACCCATAGGTAGCATCAACAACTTGTGATGATGACACCATCGAGTAGCAACTAATACCAGCAACAAGAAGCAGCATCCAAGCAACAACTCTAATTACACATACAACACTACACAGTGAGTTGCATGTAGCAATAGCAACACTAATATGGAATAGGAGAAGAGAAGGGAGAAGAGAAGAAGAAGAAACATATGGAAAGCAAAAGAGAGAAGCCTAAAGAGTTTGCTTTCTCCTATTTTAATGATTTCCTCGGGTTTTATAGCCCTTACATTATTTTTCTCCTCCTTATTTTTCTCTTAGGAAGTGCAACTTGGATGCCATGTGTCTTACAAAGTGAAGCATGAGTGCCATGTCTCTTTAATGCATAGAAATTGGAGATCTTCTTTATTGCTAACCTCCAAATACTTTAGATGTTCAAAATCTTTACAACTAATCTCCAAATATGCTTTGTGATCTCAATCTCCTTGCTTTTCTCTGCACTTACACTTACACCTGTAGATGCAAAAATAAAGAAAATCAATATTTATGAATAAAATCATAGGTTTCAATTAAGAGTCATACACATATATATAGACAAATACATGCGACAGGTGTATAATATTGTAGATAGCAAGTTGTCAAAGGTGGTTCTCAAAGAGCATAGCCCAGGAATCAAAATTTATTATTATTGGCCTCTATCAAACCCACCAGAGACTGTCCATGAAGTAGTTAATATAAAAAAAATTCCCTTTTATAATCAAATAAAGGATCTGTCGGCATGAATGGTTCTATCTAAAAATATGTGCAGAAAACAACGCTGCCATATACCATATTCAAAAAGATGAAATTGAATAAACAACAAAAGCCAAAGTTGGCGGTCACAGAATAGCAAAAGCCAAACATACATAACATCCATCCATGTATGGATGCACCTGAACGTTGAACCAGAGAAGACAGGAACCATAGAAGCTCTGGAATGGAATGGATTGGAGGAAGCAACATTGCTCAATTCGTGCAGGAAGCCATTTCAGATATCATTTCTTTACACTTAGGATTCATCACATAGTATGAAACGCTAATCAGATCAAACAGACATAGAAGTAAGAAAAACTATGGAAACAAACTGACAGCACAAGAATTCAGATCTGCAAAAACTCTGCACTTCCTCCTCTGAAACTTCACTCATAGCAGAAGAAACATCATCCTCATCATTCCCCTCCTCATTAGCATCCTCTTGTTCATTCTCCTCCTCATCCTCTGCATCATCAATTTTGTTCTCAACATGTTCTGGATCATTCTCTTTTTGGCCCTCAGGGAAACACCTAGCATCAATCCAAACAATGGTTCTGACACTGCCATCCCCAACATTGATGGCCTACAATCTGAGAACATCTAGTAAAAGCAAACTTCAGCTGTGATACAGAGGCACCTCAAATACGGTAAGTCTCTATGTAAATCCTTGGCACACAGCCTCCACAACCTCTGCACACAACTCCTGCCATCCCTCACAACCATTGCTACGGTGCAGGAAGCAGACCAGGGCAGCACTATGGCAGAACCTCACATAATTCACTGGGGCTTCCATTTCCCTTGCCTCAATTCAACAATAGCATCAAATCAATGCAACCAGATCAATCGGTTATTTGTTGATCAGATGAAATAGTCCTCTTGCAATAATTTTGAATTGGGAAGAAGAAGAATTTATATAACCAGGGCACCGACAAAATCAAGGTCTATGATACAGAGCATGGTGAGGTACATACCCCTGGCAGCACTATCTAGCACTCAAAATGAACAAGCCTCTGTTCATGCTCCTATTTCTATTTGTAACAAACAAACAAAGAAGAAGAAGAAAACGGTGGTTGCATGTAGAAACCATAGGAACATAAGCCGCAGCATTGAGAGCATTTTGTGCTTTTACTGTTCGTGTTGAAAGCATGTTTCATTCAAATAAGAATCCTAGACTAGGAAATCCTAAGGTGCACAGATTTGATACACTATTACTTGACTTTAGTTAACTATTGTTTACCCTTAGTTAGGTAGGAAGTAAGGATAAGGTCCCATTCGTGAAGGATGCTGCCATTAACATCAAGGGCCAACGAAATCAACAAAGAAAACATCAAGTGTTCTATCAAAGTTTTTTTATACACTAAAGATATACTATATCATAAATGTATATATTAGTACATAATAATTATGATTATTCTTAGATAAAATATAAACCTAATATTACATGCTTTTAGAAACATACCTAAAGAAGTTAATTCAAGGATTTAAGGATTTTATTGAGGGACATAAATAGACTAAGGTACTATCTTGTAACTCTTCAATACATATGTCAACAACTTCAATCATGAGATCCTTGGTGGTTTTAGTTAAAAGAATTAAACCAATTATTATTATCATGATTATTATTATTTTTATTAAAGAACAGGAAGGAACTCTAGTTGTGTCCCATCATTATGAACTCAAAAAGAAATCACTACAAATCATGGTCAAGCATGAGAAAGAATGCATTTGCATTCCAATAGTGGGATGCTACCTCAAATTCCAACATTGAGTTATCTCACCACAATCTAGGAAGGATCACCAAATTATGGAAATAACTCAAAATTATACATGTCATCTTAAAATAGACACAACCCAAAGGACAATGTCATGCCATAAAGTCAACCTCAAAGGTAGCACCATAAAATAACATATATGTAATAGTTAATTTAATAAGATATGATTCTTATGACTTAGCCTCAAGAAATTCATTTTTAAATTTAATTAATGAAGAAAGAGAGAATTACAATGATTCCCATAATCTATAGAGTACCATTAATAAAAAAAATCTAAGTCTTGAATCGAAAAATTTATTAGGTTTACTTCTAAGGCATGTACCTATATGGATATGAACCTAAAGCTATATGTTGTGCATGATACTACGATAAAATATGATATAAATACAATATGATGAAATGCATTTTTTAAATTATGTATGATATCTAATGTAGCATATATATATATATAATGTATTGAAGTTTCTAGTGAATTTATTGCATTGAAGGTCGGTTATCTTGTAAACATTGAGGGCTACAACCTCCACAACTTGATATGGTCTTGGCCACATTGGTGAGAACTTAGTTTGGGGACCTTTTTGCCTAGAATCTCTATCTCTTTTCAAAACTAGATCACCTATTTGAAATAATTTAGCAGCATACTTTTTATCAAACCATATTTTAATAATGGTTTGATGATTTTACAAGTTTTCCACTACTTTTAAATGTTTAAGTTCAACATCCCAAAGATCATAAGATCTAGCAATGAGACTTTCATTGAGATCTAGGTAATCCAAGAGGAACTCATATGTAGAGATTTGTATGTTGATGGGTAATATATATTTTTGGCCATAAATTAGTTTATACAAGGTGATCTTAAGATATTCTTTATAATGAATACAAATTACCTATATAGCCCATTTTACCTTTTCATGCCAAGATTTCGGATTGTCATTAATGATCTTTTTAACTCCACCTAGAAGCTTCTTGTTGGAAGATTCTGCTAGTCCATTTCCTTCAGAGAATTATTCTATGATACATTTGATTATGATTTCATTATTCATAGCCCATTCAATGATTCCTATTGAGATGAAGGCAAGACTATTTTAAACCACTAATGCATATGGATGTCCATACCACATTATGATAATTTCCTCAATAAATTCAATAACCTCACAAGATGTAGCTCTTCTAGTTGGTTCGACTTCTAGCCAACATGTAGTGTAGTTAGTTGCCATTAAAATAAATTTATGTTGGCTTGATGATGATGGAAAAATGGCTTTGTTAAAATCAAGAGTCCATTGTGCAAAAGGTCTTACTTCAATGATGGATTGAAGAGGTGTTGAGCTTTTAGGATCATAGTAGTCATAGTTGGTTAGTAATAACCAGCCTTTGTAATCTTGTGAATTAAAGATTGATAGCCTAAGTATCCTTCATCATGTAAACTTTTTACCACATCATTGGATTCTTCTTTGTCTAAACACCTAAGGAGAACTCCTTCAAAGTTCTTTCTGAAAAGATTACCATTAATCATGGTGAATTTAAGGCTTCTAGATATTAGTAGTTTACACTTGTACCTAGGTAGGTCTAAATGACAATGACAAAAAGTTAAATAATATTTAAGATCTGCATACCAAGGGTCATTTAAGTGAGTTGGTGCAAATGGAACTAATTCATTATTTTTAAGTTGTAACACATGCATAGGTATGGGTTTAAGCTCAAATGGGACTTTTGGTCATTCTAGAGTTGATGCTTGGGCTTTTAGTTTGGTTAAACTAGTATCTTTTAGTAGTTTTTCTACCTTCCATTGAATGTCATATTCTTGTAATTTCATAATCCATTTGGCTTTTTTTTGGAGGATCTTGAAGTTTTGCTAGAGCAACAATAGTGGGATCTAGAACAATTATGATAATCTTCAATTTTAAAAAGTAAAATTAAAAATTCTTTACAACTTTAACTATTCCATATAGTTTTTTTTCTATGGAAGAGTATCTTAACTCATCATATTTAAGTGGATCAAACATATATGCGATGGGGTGTTCTTCTTGATTAGCTATCTCTTAAGTTAAAATGACATATACTGTATGATCACTTACAAAGAAATATAGAAGAAAATAATTTTCATACCAAGGAGTGACTAAAATAGGAGCTTCAACCATAGCTTCTTTTATAGCTAAGAAAGCAATTTTGTGTTTAGCAGTCCATCTAATGTCCTCTTCTTTGTTTAGCATTGTGTTAAGAGGTCTCATTAGTTTAGCAAACATAGGAATAAATTTCCTAATAAATTTAATCTTCCAAAAGAAAGCTCTTAAATCTTTCTTGAATATAGGATAAGGAATTTCTAGGATAGCACTAACACATTCAAGATCAATAGAAATACCTTCTTTCATCACTATGTCACCAAGGAATTTTTCACTTTGTACATCAAATATAGACTTCTTAGCATTTAATGTTACAACATATTTTCTACATCTCAAAAATATATTTTTAAGATCCAGAATATGGGTTCCTTTATCATGTGAGAAAACTATTAAGTCATCTAAATAGTTAGCTATATTTTTCTTAATCATCCCTTCAAAAGTTTTTTCCATGGCATGTTGAAAGGTTGATTCCACATTCAATAATCTAAAAGGCATTTTGGCACATTGAAATGTTCCTCATTTTGTTATAAAGGTTGTTTTATCTTGATCTTTCTTATTCACAAGAATTTGATTGTAACCTTAGTATTCATCTAAGAACCAGCACATTTGTGCATCATTTACTACTTGAAGTAGCTCTTCCATAAGTGGAAGTGGATAATTATCTTTGATGTAAGATGCATTAAGATTTCTAAAGTTAACGCACAATCATATCTCTCTATATTTCTTACGTATGGAAACTAAGTTTGACACCCAACTAAAATGTCTTACTAGATATATGATTTTAGGTTCCAAGAATTTATCAATCTTCTTTTTCATTAAAGATTCAATTTTAAGATTGATTGGTCTTAATTTTTATCTAAAAGGTTTAGTTTTAGGACTAACTAGTATTGTGTGGGTAATGATAAATGGATTATAAACTTTTAAATCTTCATAGGACCAAGCTAAAACATCCTTGAATTCATCTAGCAATATGATTAACATACCCTTTTTGTTAGAATGTAAATGTTTACCTATTTGAATAGGCTATTCATCATTTTTCTTTTTGATTAAAGAAATTTCAATTTATGCTAATACTTGCCAATCTTTTTGTTGTAGGATCTCAATATCATTATCCATTTTCTAAAATTGAGCTTTCCTAGCAATAACATTGGGTGAAACCTCATTGATAAGGATTGAGTCATAAGTATGTGAAGCTTTAAGAATCTGATTTTAAAACTCCCCTTGACTAGTAATAAATGTGTAATTTGATTATCATTCATCAAACACTTGTAAAGATAGCACATTATCTGGGATGGATTAACAATCAACCTTTTCCATGATGATTTCAAAATCCAAAGCTCCATAAGGAAATGGAAGATCAAGAGCACAAGTAGCTTATGCTAAAGCATCAGGAATGTGAATTTCATCTCCATGAACATGTTCTAATGTGATAAGATCAAATTCCTTGAATAATTCTAACACATATGTCTTGTATTCTCTCATTAAAGGATCCTTATCTTCATAAATGTTGTTGATTTGATTCACAATAAGTTGTCAATAACTATAAATATTTAACTCTAAAAGATTGAATCAAATAGCATACTTTTGTCCATAGATTAAAGCTTAATATTCAGCCATGTTCTTTGTCTTGGGATTTGAAAAATGAATGGCTTTAAGCTTTGGAGCTTCCCCATGTGGAATTAACATAATTCTAGCACCACATTCTCATATTTATGAGGCTTCATGAATCCAAAGTATCCATGTGTATAAGTTATTGAAATCTGAAAAGTAAGCTCTTTGATCAATAAAAGGAATGTCATCATCGTAAATTGGGTTATCATCTAAGGATCGAATATTGAAGATTTTATTAATGTTCTTGTCTTTACCAATTCGTAGAGGATCACCAAATAGAAAAGTCTTTTTTTCATGCTAGTGGAAAGGTAGTGTGTCAATGTGAAGTTCAAAAAGTTTTCTATAAGTTTGGTAATAGGCTGTGGAATAAGTATGAATATAGGGGGTAATGAGTCATTCATTGCATCTAAATTTTCATCTAGGTTATATTCAAAAAAGCTAAGATTAATAATTCCCACAAAGTCTTCACTTTGATCTATTGATGTAACATGAGATTCATTAGAACTTAATATGACATGATGATGAAAAGGTTCTCTAGGAATCATTACATGATCAAATCCTCCTTTGATTGTAAGAAGGAATTTTGAGAAATCAGATCTAAAGAAATCTCCAAATTGGGCATTGAAAGTACATGAATGCACATCTCATAAGTGGGTTTCATATCAACTACTAAGACATCTGCACTACTAAGATGTATGTGTGACATGAAAAATTAGGATATTACTTTAGGTGAATTTGGATATCTTTAAGTGATCCTACTACAAGGATGTTGGATCCATCAAGTTGGATAACACTTCCTGATTGATTATGCTTCTAAAGTTTTACACACCTAAAGAGGCATTACATTTACAATAGCTCCTAAATCCATTAGACAATTATGAGCATTCTTTCCTAGTATGACTAAAGTGGTTAGGAAAGGAGGTAGGTCCTTGGCCTATTGGTGAAGGATGGGTGTCTCAAGGATTCCAACATCATCTATGCAATGAACTTGTTTTTCATTTGTAGGGGTGTTTCTTCTTTTGCTTCATTAAATTTTAATAGTTCATACATGGGTATATTTTCCTTAAGCCTTTTCAAATCTTCTATAAGATCATAAGTTCTCATATCACTTTAGGGAACAAGTTGGCATTGGTTGGAACAATTATGGATTTGTAATGATGTTCCATGTTGTGCTTGTTGTTGAGATATATTATTGTTGTTTTGCTTGCTAAGAGGGTCATATGTGTTCCCTTTTGGGTTACTAGATTTGTTCATGATGTCACTCATCATCCTAAATTGTGCATTTGTAGGGTAGGTTCATTGATCATAGCTTACTTAAAGTATGCTACTAGTTCATTTTTTATTTCACTATGGAATTCTAGAACCATTAGCAGGGCTTTTCTCTTTTCATTGTTTTGTAATTCTTATGTGATATCTCTATATAAGGCTTGGAATTTAGGACAAGACTTCTCAGAATGTTATCTAGTATTATGTAGCCTATAATATTCGCTAAGAGCTACTTCTACTAGATTTTCATTTTCCTCATTAAGTTGATTTCTTATTTTAACATTGTTGTGTTTTAGTTCAATCACTTCATTAGAAAGCTTTTGTGGGATGGTTAAGACTTAGTTCATTAGAGGTTGGTTCTCAACTTTTCATAAATTGAATGCTTGTGTTGTCTCAAGGTTAGGGATAGAGGGTATTGGTGTAGGGACACCTCTTAAGATCCCTTTGTTCTACCCTACATACTATGTGTCCTTTTGAGTTTATTTTGTTAAGGATGATTCTTGGGTCTTTTGGCATCTTTGGAGGTGTTTTTGGCTTATTTTGATGAGTTTAGGAGGTTCTAGGATCTATGGGAACTCGTTGGGAGGCATCTAGAGACTCTTGGCATCAAAATGAGCACTTTTATTTTTTCCATCTTCATAAGAGACATCTCCCTAGAAAGATAGAAATCTCCCTAGAGATGTCTTCCCAAAGATGCCTTCCCTAAAGAGTAGACATCTACCAAAAATGGTATACATTTATCCTGAAAGTAGGGTTTTCATAGTAGATGTCCCAACAAAGCTAGAGATGACCTAAACACATGGGAAAATGTTTAAAAATGCCATTCCAATTTTGAAAATAGGCAAAGTAAGATGGAAATAGTGGGGCAGAAGGTGAGAAGAATTGGAAAACATTTAAGGAATCTTAAGTTGAGTTGATAAAAGGTTTTTAGGATATTTACCTTTTGGTTGCTTATAAATATTGATGTAATTAACCATTTTAAGTGTCGCAGTACCAAGTGCCATAGTGACAAGGGCCAAAGGTCAAACATCCCAATAGAGGACAATAAAGAGAGCGCTTGAGAGAAGACAACTTGTGCAACATGAGAGTTTATGCAAGGAAGTTGAGTGAGAGGCAAGGGAGAGCACTTGAGAGAGATTAGGAGAATATCTTATAAGTGTCTTGTCTTAAGCTTGGACTTCATTGTCAGCAATTAAGGATTAAGAGATGATAAGTGTGACCTCTAAGATCCTTGGGAGAGTTGTGAGTTAACCTTGGCTCCTCATATTTGATGTATTTTCTATGTAGTTTGAGAGTTATCTTAATATAAGCGAGATTTTCTTCATTTTATTGTGTTATTCTTATTTTCTAAGCTAGATCTACTTAGAAGTTGTGGATTGGATCCTATTGGTCTTTATCAAGGTGCAACCCCCTAAACCAAGTATGGAGGGATGATTGATAATGGATAGAATTAAGGCGTTCAATTGATCATCATTTAGGCCAAGGTTTTAAGGAAATAAATAAGAGGAAGCATTTGGACTTTGAATATTTGGTAGGGAGTTGAGGATTGAAGGATTCATTTGAAAAGAATTCAAGACTATTGGGATTTTGGAACCTAAGTCAAGAGATCGAGCTTGGGATTGTAAAGAGTTTGTGAGAGTGATTTTTTCTAGTGTAACTACTTTGGACATGGCTCCTTAGAAGTAAGTGATATTAGGATTAGATTTGATTACATATGCAAAGAAAGGATCTATGGTTTAAAGGAAAAAGTTTAAGATTCTCTTTGGTTGTGGTCACATATTGCTAGGAACATATGATAATAGCTGAAGGAATTTTAAATTCTAATTTCTAATTATTTTTCCACTAATCTTTCAAAGGCTAGTAAAATTACTAAAAGCTATAGTGGGGCTAGTAAACTTGTTAAATTGAGAGAGGAAATATGATTTGAAGTCCTTCCAAATTGAGATTGATGAATTAGGAAGGGCTAGAAATCATTGAGTTGTTGTGCCTCAAAAGATGGTGACAGAAGACCTATAGGCCACATCATGTTGAACTATGTTGTGGATGCCTAGTAATATCTCCAAATTTTAAAGATGTTGATGAGCATCATTAAAAGAGGGATCAAAACAAAAATAAGTATGTTCAAGAGGTTTTGGAATTAGGTTGAAGTTTTGAAAGTTAAAAGGATTATTAACGAAAGGTTGGGCAACAAGGTTTTCCATGTTTGAAGAATATGAGGACTTAGATCTAGGTCTTGTAGGAATATGACTTGGAAAATGGTTGGCTAGGAAGTTTTGTTTTGTTGTTTTTCAAGTTTGAGGCCTACGAGTTTCACTAGGTCCAATCATAAACTAAGTTAACAACAAAGGTGATTTTTTTAAAAAAAAATTAGGATTTTTTTATTTAAAGTAGCAAAGAAAGAAATAAAGGAAATTGAAACTAATGACAAGATAATAGAGGAATGAAAGCTATTTGAAGGACACTATAATGATTATCCTCCTTCTAGCACAAAGAGGCGGTGTTGATGTGAAAATTTAGGCTAGGATACAAACTAATGTAGGACATCCAAAAGGAGCACAATTTTGCAAGGTTGTTGCTTAGGATACTTTGCTTATAAGCATAGCTAGCCTAGGAATAGTCTCTAGTGGAAGAGAAAATATGATTGATAATGTTAACAAAAAATAAATTAAAAAGTATTAAGTTACTTGGAAAGAAAAAAATTGAAAAGAAAATCATTTTATTAACTAAATGATAAATAGATAACACAAGGTAAAAATACAAGAAAGAACTTAACAGGATTATTCATAGTTGCAAATAGTTGTGATGATAGTACATAGCACCACCTATAGGTAGCATTGACAACTTGCAGACAATGACACCATCCAATAGCAACTACTACCAACAACAACAAGAAGCATCCAAGTAACAACTAATTGTGCATACAAAAATAGGTAATGAGTTGCATGTAGCAACAACAACACTAATATGAAATAGGAGAAGGGAAGGAAGAATGGAAGAAGAAGAAAGATATGGAAAGTAAAAGAGGGAAGTCAAAAGACTTTGTTTTCTTCTATCCTGATGATTTCCTCTTTATTTGTGTATGGGCTTTTATAGCCATTAGGTTCTTTTCCTCTTCCTATTTTTCTCTTAGGAAGTGCAACTTGCATATCATGTGTCTTACAAAGTGAAGCATGGGTGCCATGTCTCTTTAATGCATAGAAATTTGAGATTTTCTTTATCTACTAACTCATACATTGGATGTTCAAAATCTTTACAAATATTCTCTAAATATGCTTTGTGATCTCAATCTCCTTTCTTTTCTTTACACTTGATACCTATCCAACTAAAAATAAAGAAAATCAATATTTATGAATAAAATCATAGGTTTTAATTAAGAGAGAAATCACACACACACACACACACAAGTGGTGCGATATTCTAGGTAGCAAGCAACCAAAAGTGACCCTCAAAGGTCCTACAATTATATGAGATATAGCATAGCCTAGGAATCTAAATTTATTATTATTGGCCTTTATCAAACCCACCAAAGACTATCCATATAGTAGTTAATATCATAAAAAATTTCCTTTTATAATCAAATAAAGGATATGTTGGCAATAATGGTTCTACGTAAAATATGTGTAGAAAAAAAACACCATATATTGTATGTGAAAACATGAAATTGAATAAACAACAAAAGCCAAAGTTGGCGGTCATAGAGAATAACAAAAGCCAAATATACATAACCCTCATCCATGTATGGATGCATATAAACCCTAAACCAAAGAAGACATGAACCATAGAAGCTCTGGAATGGAATCAATTGAAGAAGCCACATAACTCAATTCATACAGGAAGTCACTTTAGATATCATTTCTTTTACATAGAGGATTCATCACATAGTATGAAATGCTAATAAGTTCAAAGAATCATAGATGTAAGAAAAAATATCCAAATGAACTAACTACACAAGAATTTAGATGTGCAAATACTCTACACTTCCTCCTCTAAAACTTTGCTCATAGTAGAAGAAACATCATCCTCATCATTCTCCTCCTCCTCATCAGCATCCTCTTCTTCATGCTCCTCCTCATCCTCTGCATCATCATTTTCGTTTTTAACATGCTTTAGATCATTCTCTTTTTGGTCATCAAGAAAAAACCCAACTCTATTAGCATCAATCTAAGCAATTGATCAAACATTTCCATCCCCAACATTGATGGCCTACTTCTTGAGAACATCCAATAGAAGTAAAACTCAACTATGATCAAGAGGAACCTTGAAGATGGTACGTCTCTACACAAATCCTTTTCACACAACCTCTGTACATAACTCCTACCATTCCTTACCATGATTACTATGGTGTAGGAAGTGAACTAGTCTAGTGCTATTGCAAAACCTCACATAATTCACTAAGGGCGTCCATTTCCCTTACCTCAATTCAACAAAAATAGCAAATAAACCTAACCCGATCAATTAGTTATTTATTACTCAAACAAGATAGTCCTCCACTTGCACTAATTTCAAATTGGGAAGATGAAGAAGAAGAAGAAGAGATGATGGTGGTTGAAATTTATATACCAAGGGCACTGAAAGCATCAGGGGCTATTATACAGAGCATGGTGAGGCACATACCCCTAGCAACACTATCTAGAACTCAAAATGAAGAAGCCTTTACTCCTGCTCCTTTTTCTATTTATAACAAATGAACAAATCAAGAAGAAGAAAATGGTGGCTATATGTAGAAACCACATGAGCATAAGTAGCAGTGGCGGTAGCCTTTTGTGAGTTCACCATTCATGTTGAATGCATGTTTCATTTGAATAAGAATCCTAGACGAGAAAATCCTAGGCTACACAAATTCAATAGCAGTAATCTTTGGGAACCCTATTACTTGACTTTAGTTAACTATTATTTACCCTTAGGTATGATCATCCTAGGAAATAACGATAAGTCCCTAATTCATTGGTGATATTGGCATTAAGACTCATAGAATCATGTTTTTCTCCTTGCTCATAGAATCATAGTGGCTCAATTGGTTTAATCTACTAGCAATGGAGCCTTGGTTATCAACCTGGATACTAACTTTAATGGAAACTCAAGCCCTAGAGGCTAACAGACATTAGTTTATGATGGAATTTATGATCCACCTTTGTGTGCTTGCATACAAAGAAAAAACTATCACTGAGCATGAACATTTGAGAGATGATAGACAAAGATAAGTTGATATTATTTTATGTATTATATTATTTGATTTGGAAATATGTGGTGTGACTTAAGGGTAGTCATAACATCTTAATTCATATTCACATTTTCTTTAATATAATAGCTTAAAAGGGTTAATGTGTGAATTTATTACTCATATAAAGCATTTTTATTACATATAAAGTATTAGTATTTTTTGTACATTAGATGAATACATTTATATGCTTTAAAATGGGCCTTGTAGTGCTATAGTTAAATATCTTAAGGATTACGTTTAACATATAGATTATATTCTTATGCATTCCATGATAGTAGCATAAGGCATGAATATTTTTATATGTTATCATGCATATATGATGAAGTGATATTGAGATTATTAGATGAATATATGAATTGTAAAGATTATTCATGATGTTCTTGATGCCATAATAAGAAAGACTTCAATATGGCTTTGGAGTAGTCACAACACGTTAAGTCATAATGATGTTTTTAAGATAATTCTGTCATTTGAAGAATTGTAATTAGTTCATTAGTATTAGTGACTATTTGGGGCTACCAACATCTCAAGGCTTTGGTCTCATGACTAACGTCATGAGAAACAAAGGTGTTCCTTAAAATAGGGTTTAGGTGATTGTTAATCTTCTGGAAACATGAAGGCCCAAATATCTCCAAATAAACTCAGTGGTTATGAAATGTATTGAACCTGAGTATGTGTTATAAATGTTGAAATACTTAGGTTTTTGTTCGAAACTATAATTGACTATCATAAAATAAATTTAGCTAGCTTTGTAAAATACTCTAAGTTATTAAGGATTCCTATTTTGTTAAGCCACTTATTCTATAAAGTTCCTATAGTACACTACTTAAAACACATAAAATTTCACAAAAATGTTTGAGCACAATTCTACCAATCTACTCTGAATTTCCCTTAGAGAGAAAATTCCATGAGAAAACTAGAAATAGAGCAAGTTTTAAAGAATTTAGAAAGAAAAAAAAAATAAAGTAGATTTGTATTAATCTTAAACATTTACTTAATATAAATTGAACATGATGAAACACTTCGTAATAAAACTATTCCAATTCAATCTATGTATAACAAATTGTCCAAACCCTCTAAGCTCAACTAGAAATTTCATAAAAGAAAATCTTATTACACTACCAGAACACTTTGTAAACAATAAGTACATGCTTTTTTTGGCTACCTAATAGTTGTCAAGAATTGAAAACACTATAACTAGCAAAAACAATTTGACAATTTCAAGATTGAAATTCCAAGGCAATAAACTTTTTAAAAAGGAAGATATTTCAAGCAAGTCAAAGTATCTAGATCCTCTACACTCAAATAAAAAATTTCAATGAGACATTATTATTAAATTACTTAAGATGTTTTTTTAAAGAAAACATAAGCTCTTATATGGAAAACCTAATAGAAGTCTAATATTGCACAAAAACTGAGCAAGAAGAATAATCTAGAAAATCCCAAAATTAAATCCCAAGCACAATACTATGTTTACCATTAGCTAAGAAACCAAAACAAAATGGGAAGAAAAGAATTTATAGGATTAAAGCAAAGAAACTGAATTGATGTATTTAGCAATCCTTGCGTTTACAATCTTCAATATTCTTCTAAGTATCTTCTACTGCCCAAAATCCTTCCCCCTTTCCATGCTACCCTTTAACCCTTTTTATAGTGGCTTCATGGTAGTTACAATAATCATGGAAGATTAAGGTGAATAACAAATATCTAGGGAATTTATTCATAACCACCTTGAGAATTTATAGCTTCTATAGGAAGTTATAGGAAAATCAAGCCATAGTTGGCAAGTGTCTTCTTAGTAATTACAACCTTACAAATATTAAGGAGATCTAGTTAAAACTTTCATAGGAACTTATAACTTCTATGGAAATTTTTAATTCCCATAGAAAATAAAGTTATATTTAACAAATATTTATAAATTTCTCTTTTAAAACCATAAAACCCATCCCCTTTTTATGATTAAACATTTTTGCAAATTGTAATAAAAAATTTGTTATTAAGGTCACACAACCTTAAGGCCATGCATGTCTACACATCTACATTAGATATGTAGGTCTTTGAGGTTATGTGCAAGCATCATGGCTATTAGGCCATACACTACACTGCCTTGATCTCGTGTTGGGAGGTAGTACCACACCCACATGTATTGCACTTTCTTCTCCAAAACACATAGATGCTCCTAGGTCTTTTGCTACCAAAGTCTCATAGTCGCACCTCTGGTAGTTGTGGTCGATTTTGCATTTAAGTTTTCATTGGTAGCGACATAGGAGGAGTTGCATTATTGTTTCCCTTCTACGTCATTGGTGGATGAGATTTTCTATAATGACACCATCTATCTACTTCTACTTCCCTCGTAGTTGTCTTTCTGCTGCACCTTGGGCTCCATTTTGTTACCACAATAAACCCTACATTCTGTCTCTATCTACCAAACCTTGTGAGAATGGTCAAAATAAAAACCTTCCCAAGCTCAAAGACTTTCTTCTAATACTACTATGCAATCACAGTGAGGGCTATGAATGCAATCCTAAATAAACAACTATTTTATTATACTTTCATTTCATGAACTGCTCCATGGTGAATCCCTAATTAGAAACATTGTTGATGATGTCATTAGCCATAATAGTGAGATGCTCTAGGAACTTGTTATTATCATTTGCCATTTTCCTCATTCCTTAGCAACCTAGATTTGTGTTGCAATGAGGAACTCAATAGTGTAAATAGAGCTGGAGAATGTTGATGGTGCTTTTATCTTTGAAGGTTTCGAACCTACTCTTTCTAATTATAGATTAGTTAGGGCACAATAAGTCATGTTTTTTGTTGTTATTATTGTTGTAAATGCTCGATGTGATAGAGTTTATGGTTTCAATTCCACATAATCAAGGACATTTCATGTTATACTTGCTTACTTAACACTTGCCTGCATAGACTTGGTTTAAACAAAAAGATGGTATGGTGGGCATAGAATGCGAGTGTCTAGGAGTGGCTTCATGTTTTTTCTTGAATTAAATTTTGGTAAATAGAGAAACAACAACAAGGAGTAGATTAACAAGCTATTCTATCAATGGATGTGGAACTTGGGTTCTATGATCATAAAAGGTATTTTTTTCAATCATGTTGTATGCAATCTAGAAATATGCATCATTAATGATACTATGAAGTTTTTTTTTAGGATGATATTATTAACTATGAAAATCTAGTAATATATTGATTGTATCTTTGTTTCTGATTTGAAATTTATGCATTTTGCTACACACTCTTTGTTCTACACATACATTAGATGACCTTCAATTACAATTATATTGATGCATATGATAGTGTTATTTAAGGAAATAAAATAGCTATTCAATCTTTATCACTCTAATATGTTGTCCAAAATATGACTTGTTATAGCAACTATGTGGAGAATAAAGCTCTACATTTCTCAACATTTCATCTTACATGTTGTTTATTTGGGAGAATTGTTGTAGGTATCTATACAATCTTTGTAAATTTTACATACAACTTCTCTATTTTTCACCATATTTACACTTTCTCAAATTATCTTCCTTGACTTTCTTTACTACACTTAAGCACGATCCATTCCCTTAAACTTTGCTTTATTATTTCCTAGTACAACAACTTGATTTTCTATTCAAATGTTCCTTATGCAAAAATGTATTGTGCCGATCACTTTTGGAAAATCAAAGACAAATCCCCATTCCATCCATAGCCATATTAAATATATACTAGATATATGAGATGGAAATGAAGGAACAAGTCACCAAATAGAATTAGCTACTATAGCTGAGAATGCTCCAAGCATTCCTTAAAGAATTTGATGATTACCAAAGCATAATAAAGTAATTTAATCCTTGGCTTAGAGAGTAAAAATATCTAGGAGAATATAGTTTCTACCATTATTTGGTCATAATTAAAAGGAACTGGTAATCCAACCAAGTATGTATTTCATTCTTACCAATAGCCATATCTAGAATATACTTCTCCACTACGAAATGATTAATTGGTCTCAAGATTTCATCATTCTTGAATTTTAAGAATTTCATGTATCCAACTTAATCAAAATATTTCTTTTACATGCACTGCAATAACTTTAAGGAAATAAGAGAGTTGTTAAAGTTTGCTCCATTTCACCCCTTCTTGAATTTATTAAAAATATTTGCTAATGCACATTAGTTGAGAAAAAACATTTATTGGATAAATTCCTTTTAAATGAAAAACCAAAAATATTTTTTGAGAAAAATTTCCACCAAACTTAAGGTTTGGTGGTATAAAAACCTCATTCCTATAAAACAAGAAACAAACTGTACTATTAGAGCTTTTATCAACTATTCTAGAGGAGGGAAGAGAATACTACTATGTATACTTAATATTATTATTGTCATTATCATTTTATTATTATTATATTATATTATATTATTATATACATGTATTATTAATCTATAGACAGTTGCTCAAAGTAATGGTTTATATGTAAAAAATTATACGAAAGTTGCAATTCCATTCCACTTAATGCAGATAACTTATATGTGTCTTCTGATAATTTTCTTTATCTGAAATGGACACAACCATCTAGCTAAAAACTTATTAGGTTTCTTCACATTCCACAATAACACTTGATTGCCAACTTTAAAAGTTCTTTTCATGGTCTTTCTATCAAACCATCTTTTAACTATCAAAGCATTTTCTAATAGATTATCCTTAGCTCTATCCAATTTACCTTCTCTTCTAGTAAACAAGACCATGAAATTTCTATCTTTATCTATTTTTTCACTATACCTTTGCAGAAAACTAGAGGTTGAACTTATAATTTTATTCATAACTCTTTCAAGCAAACCATAAATAAAATTATAAGATGATGTCCCAATAGCTTTTTTAAACCTAATATAGTTAGTCCATAATGTAAATTGCAAGTAGTTAATCCAATTTTCTAGATTCCCTTCCATTGACTTTTTAATGTAGAAAATAAGCTTTTTATTTCTAGATTTAGCTAAGCCATTCCCTTGAGGATAATATTTGGAAGAAGAAAATATAAAAATGGATTTCTTCAATACCCATGTTATAAATTCCTTAGATTTAAAAGCAAGTCCATTATCGAATACATACTCTTTAGGCATACAAAAGAGACTTAGAATTTGATCTTCCAGGAACCTAATCACATCCATTACTAAATAGTTTATTAGAGATTTTTCTACTAGCCATTTAGTAAAATATTCAATGCTAATCAAAATAAACTTACACCTAGTTTTTGAAGGAGTAATTATGCTAATAAAATCTATGCCCCATTGTTGAAATGGTCTATCCACAATTACCGATTTCAAGGGAGCTCTAGCCTTTTTGATTTTTAGTCCATGAGTCTAACATTTATAACATTTTTGAATTTTCAATCTAATATCTTGGTACATGCTCAACCAATAAAAATCATAATACAATATGTGCTGCATAGTGGACTTAGGAGACTCATAAAATAAATTAGCATGATCATGGAATTGTTCTAAAATAGGATTAACTTGATTCTCATGAATAAATTCTAACAAAACTCCTTTGAAGTATTTCCTATATAAAATTCCATCTTTAACCACAAATTTACTTTCTTTTTTGAAAAAATATCTTTTTTGATTTGCAATTAAATTATTTGGAACCTTTCTTATATTTAGGAATCCTATAATTTCATCATAGAAACTTCTTTCATGATTTCTTAGCACACATATCTCATTTTCTCATGTCATTAACTTGGTTAATTCCATTCCTTTAATAGTTTTGCATATTTCCAATAAAAACCTAAAACCTTGAAGCTTTACAAGCCACTTCCCTCTTTTCAATCTAATTTCGTTTTGAGCTAATAATTGTTTGATTGCAAGCTCTGTTAGCATAATATGAACCAATGAACTTTCCAAGTAATTTTTGAAATGTTGAAGTGCTTTAATGATTTTGAATGGTTATTTCTCTAAATATAAATAATTTCATTCAAAATCTTTCAACTAATATCCAAAAAATTCAATTAGTTCATCTTGAGCTTCATCTCTTTGGGTCAAAAAGCAGCAATTAAATCATTTGAGGCAAAAGCATATAACCAAAAATCTCCCTTCAATCCTGGTTTTACCAAGTATGGAGCTTCTTGAATAGCCCGTTTAATCTTTGCTAAAGCTTTCTTTGATTTCAATGTTTTCCTTACGAGGATATCTTTCTTGAGCATATGCATCTAAGGTAATTTTAGTGAATCTTGGGATAAACTTCTTAAGTAAATTTATCTTTCCAAAGAAAGATCTAAGAGACTTCTTATTTGTCAAATGCTCCATATTTTGTACTAATTTAATTCATGTGTCATCTATAGCAATTCCTTCTTGATAGATCACGTGACCTAGCAAACTTCCAAATTTAACCTCAAAGATACATTTCTTAGGATTTAATGAAATACCATATTTATGACACCTGTCAAAAACCTATTGAAGATGACTGATATGATCTTCTTTCCTTTTTGAATAGATAGTAATATCATCTAAATAAACCACAACAAACTTGCCTCTATCAATTCTTTAAAAGCTAAGTCCATTACTCTTTGGAAAGTAGCCCCAGCATTTGACAATCCAAGTGACATTCTTTTGCATGCAAATGTCCCTCATTTGGTGATAAATGTTTTTTTATATCTATCATCCTTACCTACCATAATCTAATTATAGCCTAAAAATCCATCTAAGAAGGATTACACTTGACATCCTGATACTTTGATCAACATTTCATTAATTCTAAGAAGTGGGTACTTATCATTTTCAAAGGCTTCATTCAAATTTCTGAAATCCAGACAAAGCCTAATATCACCATTCTTCTTCCTTGTTGGAATAAGATTAGCAAACCATGTTGAATATAAAACTAGATATATGATTTGAGCTTGTAATAGCTTCTTAATCTCGGCTTCCATAGTTGGTTCAAACGATGGCTTATATTTCCTTTGTTTTTACCTAATTGTCTTATAACTATTTATTAAAAGAATTTTATGTGTCATCACATCAAGTCTAAAATCTTTAAGATCATCATAAGATCAAGTGAAATTCTCTAAATTATTTCTCAGTAGTAATAAAAAATTTTATCTAAAAACTGACTTATCTTCCTTCATGACATTTAACACCTTTGGTATCTTGGTAGATCCAAGTTTCACTATTTCATAAGCCTGATTTCTAAAATAGCATCATGTTCATAACCAAATCACTTTTTTGGGAATCAAATTATACCTCTAACTTGATGCTATTTTAGATGTGATTTGACTTTTTAAATCTTGATTATTCTTCAAAAATCTATGTACTTGATTATCATCTTCAAATACTTGTAAATGTCTTATTTTATCTGGTACCAATGGCTGATGTTCATTCTTAATTCCTACTCCTTCATAATTCTCTATCCTTTTCTTATCTAATGTTGAAGCTACCTTTGCTAAATTAGCTACTATATAAATATCTTTTCGACCTATATGTTCTATTTTATAATAATGAATCTCATCCAACATTTTGTAGACTAGTTGTTTATAAAGTCATAAGAATGAGCTTTTAACTACATAAATTTCCTTGATTTGTTTAGAAATCAATCTTCAATCTCCTTTTATGATGATTATCTTGATTTCCATTTCGAATACTGCTTTAATTCCAATAATTCAAGCTTCATATTTAGCCTTGTTATTCGTGCAAGAAAAAGATAAATGAATTGCATTAAATATTTCTAAAGAATCACATTTTACTAAAATTATTCAAGCTCCTGTACCTTTGAAATTACAAGAACCATCAAAGTATAATTCCCACTTGCTCTCATCTTGAGATCTCTCCTTTTCCAAGTTATAAACTTCTTGAAGCATGAAAATTTTTTATTCAACAACTTTGTTCTTTCCATTTGAAGTAATGTTTTTCATCATCAAAGGTTTACTATATATGTATATTTGATTTGACTCCCCTTTCCAAGGTAGCCACATATGAGAATAATCTATTGATATGTAACCTCAGAAATTCTTACTCCAACTTCTAGTTAACAAAAGAATATGTGAATTTGGTATATCTGCTACTTGAATAGTTTACTTTTTATATAAGATTCAGAACCAATTTTTCTACTCAACCTTTATTCACTTGAACAATCTTTTTATTGGATTATTTGGGAGCCAAACCAGGTTTTTTTCATATAGACAATGGCATGATAGTAGACATAGCTTTAGAATTGACAAAATAATTATGAAGATATTTATCTTTTAACTTCATTGTCAAATGAAAGAGAGGAGCTTCTTTGTCAATAGTACAATCATATTTAGTTTTTTTTTATCTTATCAATGTTAGACACATAGCTTAACTCTAAATCTTTAACTCTTGTTTTAGCTTTAATAAACTCCAAAGTTTTTCTTTTCTAATCTTCTATGTGTAATAATTGATATATGCTAATTTTGGGTTTTACATGTTTAAGATCCTCAACTAAATCATATTCTCGATCATCATAAAAGCCTCGTTTCTTCATCCATTTATTACGAGTTTGATTTTGAGTACTTTACTCTACTTGATCTTCTTTATTTTTATTTTTCTCTCATGTACTTGGTTCAAAGAAATTTTTCTTAGTGGATGCATTATAAATAACATTTGGAGACCTAGAAGTAGTTAATCTTTCTTTTAATCAAAGATTATATTCATTTTCTTCATTATTATTACACTCTTCCTCTAACAACATATCCTCTTTAGAGCTTAATAGGGAAGAGGTATTACTAGATCCATTGTTAGAAGACTTGCTTTCATAATGAACACTAGATAGCTCATTATTTGATTTAGTATCAAGGAAGTTAGACATAGCAAGATCACTTTCATCTTCATTTTCTACTAACTTAGTATCTTGATGCTTATATTTTCTATTTTTCTTCTCTTCCTTAATTTAAGTCTTTTCCAAAGCTTTTTCTAGTTTCACTAATTTGTTGGATAAATCTCTCATTAACTATCCCTTTTCAAATTCTTTGCTTCCTAATTCCTATTCTATCTTAATGTGAGATGGCCCCAGTAATGCTTTAAGTTGAGCAAACTCTTGCATAGGGATTATCATTTTCTCTTTTCTTTTTAAATTGTGATAATCTATTTATTATTCAAATTTAGTTATTTTTCTAATTGTATAACTTCACTAAAGTAGTCATTCAAAGTTAGTAAGTTTGGTGTTGTAGTGACCAAAAACATTGGACGCTGGAACAATACACCAAGACATTTTTAGTGCACATAGTTTGACCCTGTGTCTACATGAGGGCCTACTGGAGGTGAAGATAGGATGTCTAGAATGGTCTTGTCAATCAAATTAGGACTTACGGAGTGTGGTGTCAAAGCAAATGCTAGGGGTTTTCATGATGTTTGCAACATCCACGATGTCAACGAGGGTGAGTGTAGTCAAAGCTTCTAATGCAAAACGAAGGTGAAAATATGTGAGTATGTGTAGAAAATAGGTAAAATGCTAAAATGTAAGAGAAAATGCTAAAAAATGCATAGGAAGTGAGCAAGGGAGAAAGCAACACCACCCCAAGTAGGGGAGTGTAGTTAACTACAAGAAAGATGAGGATGTGCTCGGTGTACAAATAAGAATAGTAGGCAGCATAGTCATAGTCTCAGGGTGTCTAGGTTGTAAAGGTTGACATTTGTCATGAAGTCCATGCCTAATGAGTTGGCTATTGCAGTGTCCCATGAGCTACAGTTGTCTACGGTGTCCCAAATGGTGTGCAACAGTGCCAAGTGCTAGCCCGGTGTTAGCCAAAATGCCAAGTGAACTTTGAGTTTTTCAAATGTCAAAATGCCCATTAAATGTAAGAATTACCAGCCCCTAAAATGTAGAGCATTGGGGTATTTATAGGGTTAGGATTGTCATGAATTATGGATTAGGCACCATGTGGTAGAGGGGTAGTTGGGACTATGCTAACCCCAACTATGCTCTCCACTAAAGTAAATAGTGTTCTACTGGTGTGCTCCAACGGACCCTATGAGACTGCCACACTATGACTACACTGCTAAGACTACATGTGCAAGTGCCAAAAAAAACCACAGTGTACTTGAAAATAATGAAAAATAATGTAGTTTTCGAGACTACACTCTGACACTACATTGTCTACTGTCTTAAGTGATGTCAAGCATAGGTACAATTTTGGGCCAAATGGGGGGTGCAAAAGAAATGCAAATTGTTTATCCTACTTTCCAAAGGTTTTTCAGAGCTAAGATGAAGGCTAGTGCTGAGCTCTGAAGGCTTTTGGAGGCTATTATAGCATACTACACTAACTATTCTCTTTAGCGTAGTCTCAATAGTTATAAAAATTTTACCAAATTGAGGTTCAATGCTGACTATTCTCTAGAGCATAATCTTGGAAGAGAGAGCATAGTCTAAGTAATTAGAAAATTTTTTGCAATGCTAGTATCATCATGCAGACTAAGCTAACTATGCTCTAGAGCATACTAGGAAGAGTAGTCATAGCAATTAGAATATTTGCCAAACTGTTTCATCCATCCTGAGAAAGCTTAATAGCTTCCAGCTTGACACTTAGGAAAATTTGCAAAATTAATCATTTATGTGCTAAATACACTCTAGAGCATAGTCCTAGTAGTGAGAGTGTAGTCCCCACACCTAGAGAACTTTCTAGCTATTATCGACACTTAGAAAAATATTGCAAATCTAAATTTCTTGTGTCAACTATGTTGACTATACTCTAGAGCATAGTCCAAGTAGTGGGGAGCATAGTCTCAACACTTAGAAAAAATCTTCCTTGTGTTGATACTTAGATAATTTTGTAATTGAGATGCAACAGATGAAATTTGGTGGTGCTTCATTGGACCCTCTTTGTTGATATCTAGAGGAGTAGCCCGAGAGACATCAACAAAGAATGCAAAAAACATCATAGCAGGCCTGGCACGAACATCACTCATTAGTACCCAGCCAAATGTCACTGCACCATGCTCAAGAGTTCTAAGGGTTATAGTATGTTTGAAGGAAAGGGTGTAGGTAATGTGCTAAGGATGGTAGGACAAGCAAAATGCAAATAGGATGTCATGTTGTGAGATTCAGAGTCAGCATGGCTAACAAGGATGAAGGAACTAGGGCGGCTTACCACCAAAATGGTGACCTCTCATTGGAATGTTTATGAGAGAGTCAGTGTTCATGACACTAGAATGGCTTGCCCCTAAAATTGTGATCTCTCATTGGAATGCTTATGAGAGAATCAGCATGGATTTAGGGTTGCACCCATTGCAAAACTACACCTCTACTAATTTTTGCTTGGGAACATGTTTTGTTCCATTTGCTAATTTTATTTTATTTTTTTGCTTTTTTTCTTTTTCTGCTATAACAAGAACCTACTTTGGGTTTTGCACATTATGAAATGCTAGTTGTAGGATGCTTTCCATCATGTGTACTATGTGCCACCTAATGGGCTTTACTTTAGTGCAACTACATCGTGTCTATAGGATAGGTGTTTCCTCCCCAGGATGATTTGCATTACATCTACTTTGGCTTTAACCAGCTCATATAGGCTCCCCATGGGACAAGTTGTGTCACGTCTATTATGGGTTGTACAATTGACCTAAAGGGTGCCATGTGCATAAGAAGGGTTTCCAAGCTCAATGATGCAGGAAAAGATGGGGAAATGTAAGGAAGAAGGGGTAGATGTAAGTAAGCTATAGCGGGGGTAATACGGATGTGTACTCTTGAGTGGCTTGGCTAGTCCAATCATGCACATCAGAGCAGTGTGGTGACTTGTTGCTATGATGAGATGCATCTCCACAAGACTACCTTAGGCACTTCATCCTGCAAACACAAGTAAGAGAAAACTAGAAAACAACCACACAGCATGAGATGCAAGTAAACTGCTGGATGTGAGGGTGCTGCAAATGCTACAATAGGTCAACTAATTGCAAGTGTTTGAAAAGCTAGTAAAGGTGCTAGGGATGATGATGTTGTAGGTGCTCAAGAGTCCATGTCACCAATAGGAGCTTAGAAGACTAGAAAAATGGCCAAGGACCATGATGCTATAGGTGCTCCTAAGTGCAAGTAATTGGAAGAGCGTAAAAAATTAGTAAAATTGTAGGGGGCCATAATGTTGTAATTTCTCCAAAGGGTGTCTCGACAATAGGAGCTCAAAGCACCAACAAAATGCTTGAGGGTGGTAGTGCTACAAGTGCTGTCTAGATCTAGTAGTGCCGCAAGTGCCACCCAGAGCTCATAGTGCTGCAAGTGTTTCCTAGAGGGAACACCAATGACAGGAGCTCTAGAATATCAACAAAATTCTAGAGGATGATACCACTAAAAATGTTCCAGAGGCCTCTCCCAACAACAAGAAATCCATTATAGAACTACAATGTCCCCACCCTATCCACGAGATGTAGATAGATGAGGGGGGATGGGGGGGAGTTGGAAATATTCTCGTTCACTTACCCATAGAATAATGTGTGATGAACTACAAACCCAGTTTAAGGTATCAGTAGACCATATGCTTTGCTAGTTTAAGGTCCTAGCAAACCATGGATCCAACTTAAGGTCCTGGCATACCATGATATGTGCTAGTTCATAGTCCTAGTAAACTGCTATGTGCTAGTTTAATGTTGTAGCAGACGTGCTACTATCAATTTAACATCATGATCAAAGAACAAGATGTGCTATTTTAGTGTCATAGAATATGGTTTGTGCTAGTTTAACATCATAGCAAACTTTTGTGCTAGTTTATTGTAGTAAAAAAATTGAGGTTTGGATGCCAGTTTAACATCATAGTGAACAAATGCCTTGCCAATTTAACATTATAGTAGACAAGAAATTCTAGTTTATAGTCATATCAAACTATGCATGCTAGTTTATACTCATAGCGGACTTGCCATGCCAGTTTATAGTCATAGTAGACTATGTGTGCTAGTTTATTGTCGTAACAAACTTATCATGCTACTTTATAGTCATAGTAGACTGTCTATGCCTACCTTGCTTTATCAAGATGTGGCACTGTGTACTAAGGATAGTATGTTGTTAGATATGAGTGGTTCACCATATTGGCAAATTCATTATCATTGTGGTTAGAAATCTTGATTGCTCCATTGTCATAGGCCTTGATGACCAAGAAAGGCCCTTCATAGTTCGTTGAGAATTTGTCCACAAGTTCACGAATGACCTTAAGGACTAGCTCCCCTTTCTTGATCAGGTGCTAGTGCTGATGGTAATGAGTTTTCTCTTATTTATTTTCTTGGTACCACTTGATGCAATCAAGCATCTACATGCACTTCTCTATTGAATTGAGGTCCACAGTTCTCAACTCGTCATTTTCAGCATCATCAATGAAGTCCGAGAGGATCAAATAGAGAGGTGGAACTTGCAATTCAAGAAGAAAAATTACTTCAAACCCATAAGTAAGGATATATCGTGTCTTACCTCTTGTTTTTCTATGTGTTGTGTGATAGGCTTATAGTGCATAGACTAGTTGCTCATGCCATCACCATTTGCTACTGCTAAGCGTCTTCTTCAAAAGGTTGACAATGACTCTTTTTGTGGCCTCCACTTGGCCATTCGCCTACAGGTAGTACAATGATGAAAAGGAATGTTTGATACTGAAGTGCTCATAGAAGGCTTTGGTTTCAACACTGCTAAATTGTGGTCCATTATCCATTACAATGGTCATGGGTAAACCAAAATGAGTCACTATGTTATCAAGCACAAATTTGTAAACCTGTTGTGATGTAGTGTTCCTAAAGGAAATAGCTTCAACCCACTTGGTAAAATTCTCAATTGTGGCTATAATGAAGCTATGTGCTGCAGAGGACTTAGGTGTTATAGGTCTAATGATGTCCAACCCCCAACATTGAAATAGCCACATGATCTACATTGTGTGTAGTTTAGTCAATTGTACGTGCATTAAGTTGCCATGTCATTGAAAAATATCACATGTCCTAACCTTGAAGACATAATTGTGCTCCATGTAAGGCTAATAGTAGCCTAAGTGTCTAATTCTCACAGCCATTGCCCTGGGTACTATGTGGCCTCCACATAGTCCCTCATGGACTTATTCAAAGATTTCTTGCACTTCACGATTGCTAACAAAGATCAATAGTATGTCATTATAGGATCTATATCATAGTGTGTCATCTCCTATGATTATGTACTACCATGATCATTTATGCACTGCATCCTTTTGGGCAGTGATTAGATGCTACAAAGGTTCACCCTATAGAAGGTACCCCTTGATGTCATCGTTCCATGCTACTATGTGGGTTATGCTAACTATGGCTTTGGATGCAATATTAATATTTTATGTGATAGGAACTGTGTAATCCACCATGGAGGTGGGCAATGCATGAAACATGTTAAGTGTAATGCTTAAGGCTAATGTTGGTTATGCATCAACTATGGTGTTTTTATTCTAGGAAATGTGTTGAACATTTGCAATTATAAACTATTTAAGAAAGTGCTTTTCTAGGTCACAATAAGGATATAAATATTAGGATTTACAAGCATAAACCTTTGTAACTTGGTTGATCACTAACTGTGAATCACCTCAAATTGCTATGTTTTGGATTCCTAATTTATGAGCTGCTAGGATACCCCTGAGGATATCTTCATACTTTGCCACGTTGTTGGTGCATGGGAATACAAAATCATATGCAAAGAATCATATATCCTTGGAGGGGAGTGTGATAATGGTAGTAGTGCTAACCCCTTGAGAGGTCAAAGCACCATCAAAATGCAAGAGTACCTTAAAGTTGTTAAGCACTTGGTTGATGCTATTGACATGCTCATCTAAGAATTCTGAATCAATTATTACTTCATTGTCCATGGGCAAAGCTATGAGTTGTGTAGCTATAGCTTGACCTTTCATTGATTCTTGTGCAACATAGTTTAGGTTAAAATTCACTACTATTGCTTTCCCCCATGCAATGTGACTACTCTCATAAATGTTCATGATAATGGCTCGGAGTACATTACTCTTGTAGATGATGTTGACTTGACTGCAGAAAAGGTAGTGCCTCCACTTCTTAAGTGAAAAGACCAAGGCAAGGAAATTCTTTTCCACATCATTATATTTTGTTTTATGGGTAACCAATTCATGGCTTAAGTAGTATACCTGGACCTCTATGCCATCATCTCGCTTTTGACAAAGCAGAGAACCCATGGACATGCTAGAGGTAGCAAGGTAGATGTAAAAGGTTTTATCTCCTTATGGAGGGTAGACCATTAGAAGTTGAGCTATCTCTTATTCAAGGTTGTTAAATGCTTATTGGGATTGAGCCATCCACTCAAAGTGGACTCCTTTTTTGAGAAAATGTTGCATTGGTTACAACTTGTTAGTCAATCACATGATAAACCTGCGTCTGAATTGCAATCTACCCTACAATGTTTATAGCTTCTTAAGGTTAGCTAGTGGCACTAAGTTGATAATGGCTTTAACCTTATCATGGTCTACACGTATGCCTACTTTGGACACTACAAAATTGAGCATGTAGTCCATCTTAACACTGAAAACATATTTCTTGGGGTTTAACCTAAGATCATGTTTCAAACAACATTTAAGTACAAGGTCCAAGTCATTTGCATGCTTGTGTGTTGCTTTAGACTTAATTTCTATGTTGTCAATGTAATCATTAAGAAAACCTAACATGTAATTGCTAAAAATGAATGTCATTGCATGTTGATAAGTTGCTCCTACATTCTTAAGTGTAACAAGCATCATGGTTTAATAGAACATACCCCAAGGGATCATAAACGTAATACTGAGCTAGTGCTCTAGGTTGATCCAAATCTAGTTATACCCTGAGAACCCATTCATGAAGGATAACAAGGCACAACCAATCATGGTATTGACCAATTGATCAATACTAAGCAACAAGAAGTTGTCTTTAATGGTTGCCTTTTTCAAGTCCTGGAAGTCTATGCAGTTGTGTATACTTCCATTTTTCTTGGATACAATCATGATGTTGGAGACCCAGGCTATGTAGTCAATAGCTCAGATGAAACTAGATTTGTATAGCTTAATGATTTCATCATAGACCACCAACGCCATCTCAGGCCTAACCTTAAATACTTTTTTCTTAACTGGTTTTATGTTGGGATCGAGAATAATGTTATGTTGCACTATGTGAGGATCTAAGCTTGGCATGTCTTTATACGATCATGTAAATGCCTTAATATTTTTGTTGAGCACTCTAGCAATGTTTTGGGCATGTTGAGTCTCTAGCAAGAAACTAAGTTTCAATGTCTTTACCTCACCACTAGGTGTTACTACAGGGAGTTCAATGAGGGGATACTCAGTGACAACACCTATCTCTAGATCTAAAGCCTTAACTAAATGGTTTGGCCAATATAGTAGTTCTTCTATAGATGTTATGTATTCATCATATGCTATGGGATTAAGGTCTAGGCATTGTGGATCAATGCATCACGTGAGATCACCATGGGGCTACATGAGGACTAGAGGTTAATGAAGATGCTCATACGTAGTCATGTTGTATTCCTGTGAAAATCTTGCAAAAACAAGTAGAAAAACATCAAGCTACACCTGTCCTAATGAAGTTGTTATGCACAAAATGAAGGAAATCAATGCAATAAAAAGTTTTCCTAAGTATGCACATGCCTTATTAAAGTTAGCGCATTGGTGCTGAATTTAGGCCTCAGTAGGCCATAAGTGCTAGTTTAAGATCTTAGCAGATCATAAATGCACTAGATGTGTTAGTTTGGACAAGGCTAGGAGTGTGTAAGAATGTGAAATCAACCTAGAAATTTATTAGTCAGTGACAAAAATTTAAAATTTTTCTAAGTCCAATGGCAGTGATAAAAATTGAAAAGTTTTTTAAGTCTGGTAACCATGCTCCCACCTAACTATGCTTACACCCAACTACACTCTACAATGTGCTAACAAGGTTAAGCATAGTACTGGTGGTGGTAATTCATTAAGTGGTCCCAAAGGGTATAAAAGCATGTTTCACCTTGGGTAAGTTTATCATTTTCAAAATTTGAAAACACAAGGTTTCAAAGCATAGCGTGCTACCTGCCAGGATGACTCACCGAAGTGGACACTAGCACCCTGGATTGATGAACATAGATGATGGAGAATGAACATTGGGACACCTACCATGGACATGCATGGAAGAGTAGAGGGCACCACTGTCTACTAGGTACCATGACTACACTCTCCCCTTTATGCCATTTTGCTTTATTTCAGTTTCTACACTAGCATTCAGGGTTTAGGGCATGGTTTCATTGGCATCCTATTGTGGTAGAGGCTACAACCACCATGGCCATCTTAGATGCATGGTAGGAAGGATGTGCACATGGGAAGGGTTTTTGCATTGCGTTTTTTGGGGATGAACAAGGGTTTTTGCTTTGGAAATTGTGGGCGTGGGATGAACAAGTTCCTCTCTTAAGGGAAAATCCTTAAAGTGGAGTAGGCATAGTTGATGAAGAAGGTACTGTAGGATGGAATGAGGTTTCAACTAGGCCTCCTACATCGCCATCAGCCTACATGTGAAGATCACAAGGCTACACTTCAATTTATAAGCAAGATCTCACATACACTTCATGTTTTTTGTAGGGTATCTGCAAAGATTTGTGGAGCTCCTGATGGTACATGGCAATGGGCGATGGGTCATGCAGGACTATGAGAAGCTGTTGAAGCCTTGGGTCAAACACATGTTCATGACCACTCATGCGTAGGACCCTCCCAAAAGGATTGATGAGTCATATTCAGTAATGACCAAAGGTCTCTTGGGGTGCTCACACTATTCACATAACAACATAGGCGAGGATTCCCAAATTATCACTGGGGATGTGAACAAGGCTAATCACTATATTGCAGAGACAGTGGAATTATCCAAGGCAAAGATTAGGAGGCCATGCCCAATAGAGAAGACTACTTTTGAGCTTGAATAAGAAAGCATCAAGAAGATTCACCTCAAGATTCCTAACTTATGCACAGATGTCATAAGTTAGTATATGTGCATTGCTAGATTCATTTGTTTTGTATTTTTTATGTTTATATTTTTATGTTTTTTTGCTACATTGTACTAATTCTCTAATGTGTGCTGATAGTGCTAATGGGTTATGTTTATAATTTTCCAAAATTAGGAGAGAGTGTTGCCGAAGCAGTAGTAGCTGCAATAGCAAAGGTAGCCCCTCCTCAAGTTGACAAGGGGAAAGCACATGGGGAGGAGCTATATGAGGCCATAGAGATCCTTCAGTGGTTGGATGAGAAGGATCTATTCAACCTTGACGGGAATGATTCTGACCACCTTCTTAACAGTCCACAGTTGGGTGAACTTTCTACTCTCACACCTAAGGGTTTGCTAGGTAAGTGCCTTAGATTTCCGTCTATTGTTACTCTTTTTCTATAGCATCTTTGATCATTTAGTTTTTTCTTATTGCATTATTATGTCATAGCCCTAGATATGCTTGCTAGTGGTCCAATGTCCATGTCTACCTACTGCATGAAGTAATGGGTAGAAATGCCTAATAAGTTTACCTTCATGGAAGGCATTGTGGAGGACATGATTAATCACCTATAATAGGCAAATCCTAAGCTCAATATGCATATGATGTTGCTTTTATTATGTTTCTTTACCAATCTAATGCTTAGTTTGTGGCTAAGGTTATTTTGCTTATTTGCATGCCAAAAGGTTCTAAGCTTTGCTAGGATTCGAGTAGGGTGGCCAAAGTGGATGTCATCTCTAAGTTCCATCCTAAAGTAAAGTAGGTGCCTCAGTGGGTATATGAGGTAGTCAGCAAGTACATGCTTTCCTATGCAAAAGCATTGTGGGTCTGCAAGTGCTCAAATGAGCACCTATGGAAGCACATTCATTTTCTTTAAGAGAGGATGATGAGCCAAGACATAAAGATCGAGGACCTTTAGTCTTGATATGACTTTTTTAAAACTTGATCATGGGGAGATAATACCTGGTGTACCATAGAGATAGATTATGCTAGGTACTAGTTGACCAACTGTGGCAAAAATGAGGCCACCAAAGAAATTATTAAGCAGTGGCTATAGATGGATCTTCTTGCCTAAAAGAACTAGGACTCGAAGAACTTTAGTACCAAAGTATGCAAGTGGGGTAGATGTAAAAGAATCACAAACACGACTATAAGTGTGAGAAATACATGTTTCCTTAGCAACACAAATGAGAGTTCATCGAATGTTGCCACCATGAGATGTTTCTTGAGGCAACTGGTAGGAGATGGGCCTATGAGTTGTTCTCTCGCCATACACTGCTGAGTGAATTTTCAAACAAGAAAATTGTTACACCCTCAAGAGAAGCTTCATCTACTACATTTTCCATGGAGATGCCCACATGGACTATCATGAACAAAGGTAAGACCCTCACAGGGATTAACTTTGGCCAAGAGGACTAGACATGACTATCTAAGGCCGAGATTTTCCAACACTTTGAGGAGGGTCTTAATAGTTTCCGTTCAAACATGATTGATGTAGGACCCTTTCAGGTTATTTTTTTAGTTTTTTATATGCTTTTCATGTTAGTTGGTATATTGTACATTTTCTTACTAGTTTGCTATTTTGTTGTTGTTGTAGCAGGCACCAAGCAATGCTGCAAGCCCCATAGGTGCGATGGGAGAAGAAGGACCTCCACCTTCACCTACTACCACTAGTTGAGCATGTTCTAATGCAGCCCTACTATTGGGAATTTTTGCATTTTTTTTATTTTTACTACATGGTTCAGATGGTCATGCTATGTACTATTATTTATATGAGATGAAATGGATGTTCTTGGTACATGCAGTGTATGATGTGTAGACTTTTACATTTATTTACTATGTGTTTGATGCTAATAATGTGATGAATTGATGTGACTAGGTCATTGCAAGCCCCATGTCAGTTTAACGCTATGGCGAAATGGAAAATGCTAATTTTGGCCCATTTCGACTACCATGATTGCTAGTTAGGGCCATTTTCAGCCATGTATGTAAATAGGATGTGTTGTTAGTTTTATGCCATTCTGGGCCCCAATGGTAGTTTAAGGCGTTTTCAAGCCATGCATTGAGAGGAAAAGTCTTGCCAGTTTTAGGCCATGGTGAGCCATGCAATAGTTTAAGGCCTTTTTGAGCCATGTGTTTTTTTTTTCAATTTTAAATTTTATGATTTTTATGTATTTTGATGTTTTTCATGCATAAGCTAATAACTGCTGAAAAGTAAACTTAATAAGAAAAAACGTAAACCAAGCAAAAATGCACAAACAAAAGAAATAAATGTGTAACAAAGCAAACAATGCAAAATGCAAATAACCAAGTAAAATGTAAATGCATAAACAAGATGCAAGTAAGTGAGGTATGTGGAGGTTAGGGGTAGGCAAGCACCTAGCGCATGTTGGACTAAGGGGACGCCTTAGTTGCACAGTTGCTTCCTAACCTGGTGTGGGTTAGGGGACACATAGGGCTTGGATGGTACTATGCAGTACTCACCTTGACCTTTGTCACCTATGTCGAAGGGAAATTTTGCCCACAAAGAATTATCTAGGAGATCGTTGGCTTCCTTTGGCTCCTCTGGTTGATCTACCTCACATGTTTCACCCTTTTTCTTCACAGGAGGCACATCATCATGGAACTCCACCTATGACCCTTTTTCTATGTTAATGTTGTTGATGGCTAGAGGGGTTGCATTATCATCATCAATGATAATCTCACCACCTTTGTATGGAAGGTGGATTTCTTAGTAGATTGGCAAGGAGATGATCCACAACTGGGGCATCCAAGGCCTTCCCAAGATTAGGTTGAAACTCAACATCTCCTTGATTATGATGAATTCTACAGTGGTGGGGAATCATTCCCTACTACAAAGGTTATCATGACTATTCCCCTTATGACAACACATGACCCATTGAAGGACTTCAAGCATGTTGTCTTTGTGGGTTTGATTTTATCTGCAAGACCCAGCTTGTCAATGACAATATATGGGATGACATTTGTTGCCGCCCCATTGTTGACATGAACCCTATGAATTCTACACTACCCTACACGATTGGTGATAAACATTGGTTTAGTAATTACCTAACCCATCTCAAGGTCAACCTTGATCACCTCATCAAGAAATGCCAGGGGCATTGAACTTGATTCCTGCGGTGCAAGGGGTAGAATCATAGCATGGATGGAATGTTCATCCGCTAGGATGTCCTCCATAATAGGAATGAATGTCAACATGCAAACCAATGCTTCATGATTGGTGGATGAGCTCATGATCAAGTTGTATAGGCTTAGTATGGTATTCTTTTGCTTTAGAGCCTGCTTGACCAGGGACAATGTGTCCAAGAAATCCTTACCATCTACTACCTTTTTGTTAACCTTCATCTCCTCCATGTAGCCCAAGAGACAAATCTCTCATGGAGGGGATTTGGACTTAGATTGCCTTACTTATTTTGAAGCCTCAGTGCTCTATTATTGGTTTCTTGTGGTGGCCTTCGCAATTGATTAGGCCATGGAGACAAAGGACAAGGGGACTAGCTTGGGTGGACCTAGCTCTTTTTTATCCTACTGCTACCTAAGAATTTTGTTAGCGAGGTGCTCGATGGTCTCTTCAGTTGTCACCTAGACGTTCTACCAACATTGCCTGCAAGATGATCTCTTAGAAAAGTAGGGGCTGATGCATGGCCCACCATCAAACTCTAAGTAGGTGATGAGTCCACACGTTGCAGCACCTTAACAACAAAGGGTGATTAGGTTATTGCTGCTGACATGTGCTACAGGACCCTGATCATAAAGGGCTTAGCATTGGTTGGCTTAGCCTCATTAGCTACAATTTCCACAATTGTGGTTGCTTGTTTACCCTTTTCTTTGCTCTTTCTGGTATGCAAGTTCTTGTAGGCCACGTAAGAAAAATCCTTGTTTGCCTCCATCACATCCTAAATGCTCATAGTTTGAGTGAATGATTGGATTATGGATTATGGGACTAAATAAGATAGATTTTACTTAATAAATTCATTTACTATACCTTTAAAGATTTCCAACATGTGTGTTTTTGTAATGAGCTCATGGATTTTGTTAAGCCATGTGCCCTGGTGTTGTATGAATTTTTGCATAAGCTCTAAGTGGCCTTGCTTAATCTGCATTAGCTAGTCCAAGGTTGCCTTAGGCTTCATGTTATACCTAAAGCACATGACAAATTAACTTAATAAATCCTTCAAAGAGGAAATGGAGGCCCTGGGAAGCACAAAGTACCAATCCAAAGCCTTGCTAGTCAGGGACATGATGAACACATGGATAATGGCATGTGGCCATGCTTGCAGTAGAAGGAATTTAGATCAAAACATCACCAAGTGACCATTAGGGTTCCCTTCACCATTGTATTTGGTGAATTGAGGGAATGGGATCCCAATAGGTAGTGTCAGTGGTGGAACCATAGGATTGATTGGATCATCTTAGTAGAAATCCATCACATATACTATTTCAGTGGAGAAGGCCTTGAGCCATTTAACATCCTTTGTTAGAGTTTGGATGAGCTAGAATTCTTGATCTAAGCTTGAGAAAGTTGCAATGAATTGCATCAGTTGTGTTGCTCACTATGCTATTTAGGTGGCCCACAACCTGAATGAAAGTTGTGAGGCCATGTGCAATGCTTGCTATGTGGGTTGTGTCACAAGAATAGTGGCTAGGCCCCACCATGTGTTTGTGGGTTGGGTCATTGTGAAATGGGCCAAGACTATAGGTAGGATGTACAATGGCTGGGTCACTTGCTATGGAGGAATGTGCATAGTGTGCATGTAGGGTTGTTCCAACATGACGATTACTAGTAGGGAGGATTGAGCTAGTTGCAAAGGTATGACAAAGGAAAAACTAACAAGATGTACTCCATCCTGGTGCATGTACTATGTGTGATGGACTACCATCACATGCGTAGGCGTGGGAGGTAACACTCAGTTTATAACTATCTCTGGGAAGATAGGTGGATGGGACTATGAGGGAATGAAGGTGGAGGCTATCCATCAAAAAAAGGTGTGGACTGAGTCCTCATGAACTAAATAAGTCTCAAATGCATCTTCCTCTTCCTACAAGGGTTCCTCATAGTCTATCCCTACCTCATGCTTGTTGGCTCAAATGATCTAGATGAGCACTCACTAATAAGCCTTAGTGAGTGGAATGAAATCCACAATGGTGGGAAAGTATTTCCTTCTATATCTTTGTATGAGCTCATAACTTTGTTTGGCCTCCATTTCTTAGCAATCTATGAATAAACCTACCTAGAGCTTTGCACAAATGAATTTATACTACTCTTCATTTAGGATCATATACTTGGGAGGTCGATTGCACAACCTCAAAGATTACCTTTGTCTTGCCATGGCAATACTGGCAGGATGGTCAATCTAGATTCCTTGTTGAATGGGCTAGGCAACAACTATGCTTAGAGTGAAGATCAAAGGTTAATCAAGGTTCATGATGCAAAGAGGAAATGCAAAAGTTGCTAGCTAAAAAATAGCTAAGTATGAAAGTTGCAAAGAAATGACTAAGTACAAAAGTTGTAGAAAAATGGCTACGTGTGAAGTGTGTAGAAAATTGGCTAAGTGTAAAACTACTAAAAAATGGCTAACTCTAAAAGTTGATGAAATGGCTAACTCTAAAAGTTGATGAAATGGCTAACTCTAGGACTACACTCACTACACTAAGAGCCAACTACACTCTATGCTAAGAGCCAGCTATACTCTTCTGAGCGCCTAGAATTTAGTTATGTGTAAGACATAGGTTCTAGAGGCTGTTGACTAGGGTTCTAAGGGAACTGATGATGTGGTCCAATCTACACCAACTAGTTTATAGACAACTCCTATTCTAGCCTTAGATCCAACTACTACTGTGGCAAATCCACAAGGGTGTTGAGCCTATGCTAGCCCATAGCTAACAATGGCAATGGAGAGAGCATGTAAGATAACAACCAACATAGACCATAGAAGAAAATGGCATTGGCCTTCCTTCTAGCACCAGAAAACTATACTAATCAAAAATTTCAGAGGCTATAATGGTACATAAAGACATTTTCGGTGCACACAATTTAACCTCGCATTTGCATGAGGGCTTACTAGAGGCAACGATGGAATGCCTAGAACAGTCATGTCAATCAAACTGGGACTTACGAAGTGCAATGTTGAGGCAAATGCTAGGTTTTTGCATGATGTTTGCAACATTTGTGATGTCAATAAGGGTGAGTGTAGTCATAGTTTCCAGTGCAAAAAAAGATGCAAACAAGAAAGTATGTGCATAAAATAGCATGGTTAAGTACCTTACATCCCTATCTATGCAATCCATTGACATCCCATCATTCACCTCATTGTTGCATGTAATTATGAGCCCAATGGTATTCACCTCATTACGAAATTTTCGTAAGGATTTCTATCAAGATAGTCACTTTACTTACAAGTTAGATAAATAAAGAAAGTCTCCCAACAATGGTATATAAATTTTCATAATGTTATGATACCTTAAGAATAGTGGGAGTAAATTATTTTCTTGATCTTATAAATGAGTGACCTTATACTTACAAGAAATGACCTAGATCTATTCCTTTCTCAAAAGGTTTAAGATGAAGGATAGCTTGACCTCTTAAAAGTGGATGAAGATCCTTGTAAAGAAATGCCCATGGAATTCCTTAAAGATCGAATTTAATACATGTGATAAAGTTATTTCACAAGCATGATGGTCAGTAGATGAAAAATAAAGATAACTTGATAGTATTTTATGCATTATATCATTTGATTTGGAAATATGTGATGTGACTTAAGGGTAGCCACAACATCTCAAGTCATATTCACATTTTCTTTGGTATAATAGCTTAAAATATTTAATTCATGAATTTATTACTCATATAAAAAAGAATGTTCATGGTCCTATCTCTAAATGTAACAAGGTTAAGGATTTCATAAAAGCCATTGAAGAACAATTTGTCAATTCTAATAAAGAAATAGCTAGCATCCTTATTAACAAACTCTCAAACATGTAGCTTGATAATACTAAAGGTGTGCATGAACATATTATGGAAGTGAGGGATATAGCAACCTAATTGAAATCCTTGGTGATTGACTTCTCTAAGTCATTTCTTGTTAACTTCATGCCTAATTCTCTTCCAAATGAGTATGGATCATTCAAAAACTGATTCAACACACATAAATAAATTTGGTTAGTAAATGAACTTCTAACCATGTGTGTTCAGGAGGAGGAAAGAATTAAGCATGAAAAGATAGAAAGTGCTAATCTAACTACTTATGATAAAAGGAAGGGAAAAAGGGGGAAAGTGTCCATAATAAAAAGAATGAAACAAGTGTGCTAAAGAAATAACATGGTAAAAATTTTGATTGTTTTTTTGTTAACAAAAAGAGACACAAGAAAGAAATTGCCAAAAGTATAAAAATGACTTGAGAAGAAAGGTAACCTTATTTCCTATGTATGTCATGAATCTTCTTTTGTTGATGCTCCTGATAATACATGATAGATTGATTCTAGTTGCATAATTCACATTTCTACTACCATGTAGGAATTCCTTCACCTAAGACAACTAAAGGAAAATGAAAAAATTATCTATTTTGTAAATCAAATTTATTCTAAAGTGGAGGCAATTGAAACATTTAGACTAGTATTAGACTCTAGATACATTTTAGATCTTCTAGATGCTTTCTATATTCCATCATTTTCTAGGAATTTAGTTTCAATTTCTAGATTAGTCAAGTTTGTATGCGTGTTCAATTTGAAATATTCTAGTTGTAAAATCATTCAAAATAAAAATATTGTTGGTTCTAGCAAACTTTTTGATGGTTTGTATAAGCTTATTTTAGATTCCACTTTTAAATATAACCTTTTAACTACACATTTATACATTGGTAATAAAAGGTGCATCATAAATGAAGAATTCTCTAAGCTCTAGCATAAAATATTAGGTCATATCTCCATGGAAAGAATTTAAAAATTAGTAGATATTGATGTTTTTAAGATAATGTTTACCCTTTTCCAATGTTTTATCGGAAATAGTGTACTTGGGAACTTTATTCAAAAAAAGGGATTATTAATATGAATTTTTTTTCATACATATTGTTTTGTAAGAGTGTATCAATATAGTTATGGATATTAAAGTATAGCACCTGATGAATCATGGTTTTCTAGGTCTTGATATTGGATACTCAATATTGGGTATGCAATATCATAGCCTGGATAATAATATTGAATACATGATATTGTTATTCCTATGTTGGCCTATAAATATAGCACTTAGACACACAAGAAAGGATGGAGTTCATAGGTCTTTCAGTTAGAATCTTTTTGTCAGTTTTCAGTTAGTTTTTGATTCTTTCCCAAGTGCATGCCCATAGTGTGATGTTTGTAATTTTATGAAACCTTTGTTTGACTGTGACGTACTTAGACACACACACAATCGGCAATAAAAATCGAGATTACTCCATCATTGCAACATTCACTTGGTTTTTAATTATTTAATTATTATTTATTATTTATTATTTTCTTAGTTAATATTTCTTTATCATTATTTACTATTCCTATTATTAATGTAGAATAGGTATGTCTTAATCACAAACATTTAAGTGTAACTACTTGGTAACCCAATAGCACATCTAGTAGTGTTCAAGTAATGTGCACTTGGTAACCGCAGAAGTAGTACACAAGGTCCATGATGCATGCGGATGATTAATGACGAATGCCCATCACACTTAGGCTAGCTGAGATTTTAGTTTCCATTGTCTATTAGTTTAGTCAAGTTATTTCTTATTGACATTAGGAGTAGCATAGTAATTAGGAATCACATCATACACCTCACTCTAAACTAAACCATACGTGATAAAGCAAATACTAGTCTAGGTGGGAAGACAGTGAACTACGATTAATGTATAACTATCTAGGTGCCACAACTAGTCCATCTGCAGAGTTTGATTGGATCACCTGTACATGGTTGTATTCGTATGGTCCAGCATAGGGATACCTCACTGCTCATCATTGGTGCCATTGCCGAGGATGGTGTTAGTTATCTAGATTATTTATATCATACAAGATTGATGTAATAGGGTATTAACAATAATTCAATTTGGTCACACATAATTCATGATAATGTCTCTTTCACAAGATGGTGATAATGCAACAACTTGCAAGGCAATTCATTGGAGAACCAATGAAATTTATGACGAAGAAGAAGTTTAGAGTAGTCAATCTTATGCAAGAGTTTCATATGTTCATGGACACCCCAATGATACTCAAGGACTCTTGTCATCCAACTCAGACACCTCTAGTGAAGATGGGACATCCCATAGAACGAGGAGGCTCATAAGGCCTAGGACCTTCTCAATGGTTAGTAAGAGTTTATCTAGGGATGATTGGGAGACTTACAAAAGTCATGAAGATGTCTTCCAATTCTTTCTCTTCCCCTACTCCTTCAATGTTAGGTTGTGACACGGATGACGATCTCTTAAGGGATCAGCATAGAAATAAAAATTGAACCCATGGACAAAGTCAAGAACACCAACATGAATAAAGACAACACCATTCCAACTCACAAACTCATAACCTACTTAGTGATGATGAACCCTTGCTAGCAACTAAGAGCCTAATGCATATACAAGAGGCTATTCGAATATCCCATAGGCATTGTAAGGAAAGTCATCTGGCTTGATTTAAATAACTTTCCCAAGTTTTCAAGGGGCTACAATTTAGATCCACAACATCATTTACAAGCCTTCTATGATTCCTATACATGGAACAGCATTGATAATGGATGGAAAATACTTAAGCTCTTTCCTATGATACTCATTAGCCAAGAAAAATTATTGTATAATTCTTTAAAACCACAATCAATTTGTCATTGGTTAACAACGGTAAAACTCTTCAATGAAAGGTATCAAACCTATGCAAGAGTGTCAGCCTTGAGGAGACAAATTCAGGAATGGAAACAAGGGAAACATGAACCCATAGACATAATGGATGGACTCTATAATGAAACAAGGGAGACCCTAGGGATGTATGCCCCAGGTCAACTATATGATCTATGAACCCACCAATTCCAAGAGCTTATTAAGCGAGTAGCAAAGGAAGAAGTAGAAATAATCAAATGGGAGAATGTTGAAAGATCTCAACAAGACCAAAATTTTAAAATAACAAAGGTCCATAATCATGAAGAAGAGAAATCAACATGCCTCAAGGAGGTTGGATCGTCTTTGCTAGTACTACAATCACTAGATGAAATTGAGGCAAATATCAATAATATGATGGAATGGGTACAAGAAAAATGTGAAGAATATGCAAATATTATCAGAGGTAGAAATATGGACGATGAATCTGACAACCAAAACAAATAGAGGATGCCAAACTTAGAAACAAGACAACACACCATTCATCAATCAGAAAGAAGGATTGAATAAAATAAGGATTAGAGCTCAACTGCAAATCATAAGTATCAATGTAATGTTTTTCTATATGATCATCCTAAAATTCAATGCCTAGTATTATCACATTTACATGAGCATTTTGGAGGAATGTTACATCTAGATTTCCTACAGAAGTATCGTGTCCAACTACGGTGGCGAAATCCCCAGTCATGGGAGAGGTCACCACTAAATAAACCATACCCTTCATACAGCCTGATACCAAATGCTTATTATGTTTAACACTCTATTTCCCAAACTAGATCAATATCCTCTACTTCACCTCATCATTATCATTCTCCCGAGTACTATCAATCCATATCCTCTCCCATGGGATCACCACCTCAAGTTCCTTCCATTTCTTATTATCCTCAATATTCTCATCCTTCACCTCCTTCTACATCACCACCAATTATGTCAAAAGGTTTTGCACCGCAACACCAACCCAAAAACATTACTTGTGCCACTACTGTCAACAATAATGGAAGTCCTCCACAACGTCGAAAGCATCCTTTCTTTAGGCATGACCATAGAAAGAGATAGCATGGTTCTAAAACCACTACACTATCTAACTCAACACAAGCTCAGCACTATGATGCATCTCCCTCCTCAAACTCCATGCCTCCTATTACCTCATCCAATCCATCAACTAATGCTCCAACAACCATGAGACCCAATGGATACAACCACGTAGGAAGACATATCGATCCTTGCATACCATCTTATGGTCATGGGTGCCATAGTGGATTAGCTCTTTATCACATGACCACATCTTCTAAACTACCCCACTATGCCTACTTTAATCAAGTGTGTGAACCCTAATCTGGTTACCTTCCTACCACCACATCAAATGATACCTAGTGGTTTGGATATGACCAGACCCCAATGTTTCCAACATGCATAGACCTAAATTTTCCATTTATTAATTCTAGCCATGCTCAACAATTTAGTCATGGGAGATACCCCCCATTCTAATAAGAAGAATTAGTAAATGTTTTTCCTTTTCTTTGATTTTACAATTTTTTGTTTTTTAGTTTTTCATTTGTAATTTTTTGTTTTATCTTTTTGAGGGAAATCTCATTAGTGAATAAAATACTCATGTGACTTGTTGGTTAAGGTGTTATTCCATGCTATCAAGTCTCAGGTGACTAACTATTTGAGTAGCAAGCCCACAACATCCACCCGCCCATTCTATTAATAAGAGGTTCTACCCTACGTACGATGATATTCCTGTCATCATTAAAACTTAAAGTAACTTTGTACTCATTAAGCCCAGAGCAAAAAAATGATGGACTAAGAGGGAATAGCTAGGGTGTGACATCAAGGGAACTTGTGGATTCTCTTTGGTAACATCTCTATGTGCTATTATGCAGCTTGGTTGTACTAAAATCCTTGTAGATCTAACAAAAAATGGAAGTAAGAGTAATAAGGGCACTCAATCAAGAACCTTAATGCTATTCTAGAGGATTCCATTGGAAATACATGCACCCATGACTGAAGGTTGGCAACTTCTCCAAATCACTTTTGGAAAAGACAAAGTGCTAAAGTGGCCAAACGAAGAAAAAAGAAAAAAAATAGCAAAGAAAAGAGTAAGAAGAATGTACCATAGAGAAATTCCAAATCACTCCTTCCTTGTACAAAACACCAAGTGATTGTATGCCTTGCTATTATGATGATCTTATGGTTGTCTACCATTGGATGAAATGATGTAATGTCACTGGTCAAAGGTATGGACTTGGTCTTGATTTTGGAGTGAAGGGCTAATGATACATTAATCATGCTTCATAATCAGGATTCATTGTGCCTAGGGTAAGTTACCTCATATCCCAATCTCGGCAATCCCTTTCATAATTCATTTCACCCCGCTCTCCAAGTATTTCTAACTTGTTTCTTATGTGGCATAGAATGTATACCTCATCATGGTGGTATTTAACATGTGTGTGTTTTGTTGCACTGGTGCGGATTACATTTAACCCTTCTAGTGCCTACAGACATTTTAAGGTGTGGTTACACAAGGGCATGATAGATTGGAACCTACTTTGGGAAGGATCCACTTGTGTAACTTTTCTAATTTGCACTTATTGCACACCACCACATCATTTTATACCCTTTGAGTCCTGCATTGCTAAATTTATTCTTCCCTTTATCATTATTTCAACCTAAACATTCCTATGAACCACTAAATGTCCCTTTCCCCTGAAAATTACACTTTTAGTGCCTTAATGTCCACTCAAAATTACCCTAAATCCTTCATTCTTGGCTGTCAAAATTCAAAAATTTATCAATTTTTCCAAGTACCCTATTTTGGAAAAGACACGATATTGGGCACTCAGTATCAGGTTCGTGCTAGCTCATATGTGATATCACATCCATAAAACCTATATATATGGACCATAACAAACCCTCCTGGATGCACATCAACACCATTTTCCACTGTTCGCGTGAGGGAAGTTGTTGCAATTTTCTTCCATGAATTTTCAAGTTTGCACACCTCTAATTTAAAAATCAATATCTTCCTCATTAAAGCTCCAATTTTCCTTTTGATCAAACCTACTTTAACCCAAAGTGTTTAACTTAGTCATGGGGGAAGGTTACACTCCAAGTTGCACATAGTGTTTTCAAAATTTGTTGTCACCTGAAGAATACCATAATGGTAAGTAACCTTATAAAATGATAAGAACTTATGTCAAACCAATTTTATTCCTTCACCCAAACCATGGAAATTATTTTTAGGGTTACATGATCAAATTGGGCTTGACATTAAAACTTTTAGGGGGCATTTTCTTGAAAATTTCTAACTCAGAATCACACTAAGAAAGAATTGAATTCATTAAAGGTAATGAGTAAGGTATGAATCAAATTTTGTTAAATGACCTTACTAACAGTTGATCCTGGTGTGATTATAGATGGCCCCTAAATGAGAATAACAAGAAGGCCCCTTTCAAGGTGCATCCAAATGGTCAAGGAGAGGCACAGGCAAAGGACCCCCATGGAACATGCAGAGTAGGAAGCACAATCATTCAACATCCATTAAGAACCCCCTTTTATTGCAAAATCTAGGCATGTAGAAGGTGGAGAGGGTAGGATACCTAAACAAGGACAACATCTCACATTGTCTCTATAATGCATTTAGGCAATTCGAGAAAGATCTGCATTAGCTGCAGTGATCGTGAAACTTAATTTTGGATCCTTTACTAAATTTACCCTTAAGTTAGTCAAAGATCAACTTAAAGGATCTCCACTATGGCATGTTCTCTAAAATAGTGGAGAATGGTATTTGGGGGAGATGTACCAATTTTGGCATAATAAGGAAGAAGGCACCACTACTCATATTGGTGGAATTTTAGTTGATTTCTCTATTAAGGTCATTTCAAAAGTTCTGAACCCTCCAAATACAGGGCCCAAGGATGCTTACTTGTCCACTCGCTCTAATGCTGATGTATAGAAAATATGGTTGAAAAGGGCATACAGCAAGGAGGATAAAACATATGGGGAACTCACACTTGAAGAGAGAATCTATTTCAAAATTGGCACCTATCACCTCTTCCCAACAAAAGGATTAAATAGAATTTCCACCTATCCAGCTAGAGGAAGTACAATCTTGATGGGCAAAGTTGATGCCAACCTACACCATCTATATTTCATAGAAATATTAAGGCAGTGGGGAGAATGTAAGATAGGGAAGTTTGCATTGTCTTTTTATTACCTAATCAAGAAGATATGTTGGCATGCTAGAATTCTGGGGTACACCAATGACATCCCCAGAAAGGCTCAAAATGCCTCATATGCCAAATTACTGAAGCCACCAGCACCAAGGAAAGATGCTAGTGTGATACTAGAGCCTAAGCAAGAACAAACAATTAGGCCCATTACAGCTTAAACTGCAGGTGACTAGCCAACTTACAAACACAAGGCCTAGTCAACAACAGGAAGTAGGGCCCAACATGCAAACCATAGGCTAGCAAGACCAACCACCATCGCCATCATGAGATTATCGATCGTTGATGACCCATCTCTAGGCCATCATAGAAATGGTTAGTTGGGGAAGTCATGATGAGGCTAACTTCTTCAAGATCATTGATAATACCGTACAATCCACAATCTCAATTGATCACACATAGGGTGAGGTTTCTATACAAATAAGAGGAGCAGAATCACATTGGTCACATCAAATTTCTGGAAATGTTGCATCTTTTCAAATGCAATTAGAAACTGGTGAAGGTGCTATAGTAGTGGTCATGCAATACCAAGATGAAGCTAGAGTAGTAAAAGTGATCGAAAATCATATCAAAGAATCATTCAATATCCCTGTTGTGCCACTGAAAAAATTTAGAAGAGCAAGCAATGCTCAAGCCTTAACTAGTCCCTCAATGACTCCTGCAGATCATGAGGATATTTTGGACTAGTTACTGCAAATAGGACAAGTGATGAAATCCTTGTTTAACATCTCTCAAGATGTCACAAAAACATAATTATACCTCATATCCACAAAAGGAAAGCTAGTTATGATAGAGGTTAGGGCCAAACATGCAGAGGATGAGTTGAAAAGACTCCAAGAGAAGTTCATCACCCCGCGAGTTGCACAGTGGGATCTGTCCTGATTCATCCTAGTCAACCAAGTAGAGTCATTTCGAATGGAGTAGTTGAATAAAATATTAGAAAAAAATAAAAGGGTGGTATGGAAAAAAGATAATGTTGATTGGGATGCTTCAAAGACACAAACCCAAATGTATGCACATGCCAAAGTACTCAATGCCTTATAAGAAGAAAATAAATAGCTTACTACTAAGAATCTCCAGTTGATCACAATCAAAATATAAAAGAATGTTTTCAAGGAGAATTTTTAGCAAATTCAAGAATAATTAATACGAGTCAACCAGGACATGAATCAATTAGCCAGAGAAAACAAGACCCTCTCAATGGAGGAGGTACATGCAATCCATCAAAAGACAACTATTGAAATAAGCGTGTGGCAAAATGAGGCTACACAACATGAGAAGCTAAAGAAAAATTTTCGAGATCAAGTGGGGATGTACAAGAAAATCATTAAAAAAGAAATCCATATGTCCAAAACCTATATCAACACTCTTAGTGCTCAGAAAATTGACTAGTGGCCCATACTAAATACTTACGCCTTCATCCCCCAAGTAGAACTAAAGAACCAAGACCTGCAGATCCTGGGTCTCACTGAGTACATGGAGTTGGAAAACTTGTGGTATGCCAACTTAGCCATGTTGCCAGTAGAATGCCCAAGGATAGAAGTGGAGAAGTAGGTAGTAGCCACCTATGCCAAGTATGAAGTAGAATTTGCTAAACACAAATAGCCACTGCAAAAATTAGAGGTAGCAAATTCTGAGTTAGAGGTGGTCAAGGCCAACTACCAAGGGCAAAAGGATGTCACAGTAGATTTGGCTCAATGGCTCACAGATTAACAGGAATGTAGAGATAAAGCTAGAGTCTATGAGGAGAAATGACAGTTGTTTATGGCTTGGTCCATTAAAGCCAATTAAATGTTTCTACAACTGCCATCTTCATGGGAGGTGCTGACTCCATCAAATATTGGAACATCAGCATGGATGACACACAATCACCAAACCAAAGAAGAAAAGCTTTAGGAACTTCTTTAGAGATATCCATTTCCAAAGCTTGGGGCACAAGATAAGGGGAAGAGGCCCATGGAGGAGCCACCACCACAAAGAACCACATGAGTTTCAAAAATTTTGTCTTTTGTATTTGGTGTTGGTGTCCTAATTTTTTTTATTCAATTCCACATTGTGGCATGAAGTAATTCATAGTTATTCAATAATCCCATACCTATCCACTGTGTAATCAAATGAACTTTTTCTCATTTTGATTGTTAGTCTCGAGGATGAGTTGTTATTTAGTCATGGGGGTATGATGAATCATGGTTTGCTAGGCCTTGATATCGAGTACATTATATTGCAACCTGGATAATGATATTGAATACACGATATCATGATTCTTGTGTTGACCTATTAATATAGCACTTTGACGCACTAGAAAGGAGGGAGTTGGTAAGTCTTTTAGGTAGAATCTTTTTGTCAGTTTTCAGTTAGTTTTCGATTCTTTCCCAAGTGCATGTATGTAGTGTGATGTTTGTAATTATACGAAAACTTTGTTTGAGTGTGATGTACTTGGACACGTACACAATCGATAATAAAGATCAAGATTACTCCATCATTACATTATTCACTTTGTTTTTAATTGTTTAATTATTAATTATTATTTATTTTTTTCTTAGTTAATATTTCTTTATTGTTATTTACTATTCCTCTTATTAATGTGAAATGGATACATCTTAATCACAAACATTTAAGTGTAACTACTTGGTAACCCAATAACGCATCTAGTAGTGTTCATGTAATGTGCTCTTGGTAATCCCAGAAGTAGTACACGAGGTCCAAGATGCATGCAAATGATTAAGGAAAGATGCTCATCACACTTAGGCTAGCTGAGATTTTAGTTTTCATTGTCTATTAGTTTAGTCAAGTTATTTCTAATTGACTTTAGTAGCATAGTAATTAGGAATCACATCATAGACCTCACTCTAAACTAAACCATACATGACAAAGCAAATACCAATCCAAGTGGGAAGACAGTGAACTATGATCAACGTATAACTACCTAGGTGCCACAACTAGTTTGTTGGTGGAGTTCGAATGGATCACATGTACACACTCATATTCGTATGGTTGAGTATAGGGGTACCTCACAACTCATCAACACCCTTTGAATTTTCTTTTATGTCATGTTCAAAGAAAAATTTTAAATATGACCTAAGGGTAGCCACAACACATTGATTCATAATGATAATGCAAACAATGGTATCATTTTAAAAATTATAATTAGTTAATTAAATTACTTAGCCCTACATTAAAGTAATTTTTATGATCTATTTAGAATGAGATAGTAAATTTAGAATAACTTTTTCTAGTCCCATAGGTATGAATTATTTATTCAACATTTACTAGTCTTTTTGATAAGTATGTTATATAAATTCATGCGAGTATAACCTCTACCCACAAGAAGGTTGATATTTACTATTTTTTTATTATGATCCATAAAGTCTACCAATGGTATTGGAGCTAGGTTTCGTTCTTTTTATTTTTTTGCTTCTTTTTTAGGTTCTGCTATTGTTACAACATTTTGGCCTACTCTTGGTTTGAGCTTGCATTTTCATTTCCTTCTTGCTTGCTTATTTTAAGCACATTTCAATTTTTTTTTGAGCTTCTCTTGAGCCGTTCAGTCCACTTTGAGCTCTTGTGCTTTAGGCACCTTGCATTTCTATTTGGATTGATCTTTTATTTGTGTATTTTGATGTTTCGCTTTCTTTTGAAGCTTTGCATCTTGGAACAAGCTTCTATTTGTGAGTTTTGGTGTTTCTTTTTATTTTTTATCATACTTTGTTACATGTGCATAACTATATCCTATTTGGATCAATGTTTTCTTTTGAGAGTTTCTCTAGTCTACTCTAGTTTTAAGCTTCTAATTTAGTGCATTGTCCTTGTACTTGGATTAATGTTTTTTTTTTCTTTTTAAGTTTCTTGGTCTAGTTTTGAGCTTTTGGCTTTTACATGAGATTCTTGTTTGGCTTTCAGATTTTCTCTACCATTGTTATTCTCCCTACTCATAAAATTACAATGGCTTACCTAGTTTAGTCTACTAAAAATGGAGCCCTGGTTATGAAATTGGTTACTAACTTTAAGGGTTTCTTAGGTCCTAGAGGTTGACAAAATTCAATTTAAGATGGAATTTATGATCCACCTCTGGGCATTTGCATATAGAGTAGAAACTATTAAAGAGTAGTTGCTCAGCTAGTTAAGTCTACTAGCAATAGAGCCTCAATTATCAACATGGATATTGACTTTCTTGGCTACTTAGGTCCTAGAGGCTAACATACATTAATTTACAATGGAATTTATGATCCACCTTTGGGAACTTGAATATAGAGTTAAAACTATCAACAAAATTAATTAAATCTACAAATTGAAACAGCAAAGATAATAAAAGAACACACACAAAAATTTACATGGAAATTCCAAAGTGAAGAAAAAACCACAACAACCAATGCAAAGCTCTTCCTTTATCTAGAGAAAATATCCCAAGGACACAAGTCATCCTTGATAACTTTCATAACTTTTTGTTATTTCGGTGTTACCTAACACATCTTTGCAGCCTTTAATTTATAGGAGAAAACAATAGTCTTTTTTCTATTACAAACTTTAGATAATTTTAGAAAGTGGTTCAAGCAAAGATTACAAAGCTAGAAGCTGATAAAAAATAGAGCAAAAGTTTTCTTCACATTAACTAAAAATTAACACTTCTCCCATTTGAATAAAAGTCTAACAAATCTTCAAGTTAGAGATTCACTAGTTCCAATCTCCATTCTTATGTCTTCGCTATTCTAAGCTATTTTGTGCACACGAAAAAAAAACATGCACATCCCTTAAAACCACTTTAGTCAATGCATCAACAATATTTTTCTTGATGTTAATTTTCTGAAAATTAATTAATCCTTCTTCAATAGTATCTCTAATAAAATGGTATTTAATATCAATATGTTTTGTTCTATCATGATAAGCTAGATTTCTTCCTAGATGTAAGGTACTTTGGTTGTCACAAAAAAGTTTAATATTGTCTTGCTTTACACCAAGAAACAGTAAAATCTTCACATTCAATGAAAGAATAATCTGAATAGAAAAATGTTTAACAATTGGAGAAAAACACATTGTAAAATAAATTCCAAGTTTTTGATCATAACCTTTAGCTACTAGTCTAGCTATTTATAAATTGGATCAAAAAAATATGAATAAATCAAGATAAAAATGGAATTAAAATCATTAATATTAGGAAAATAGAGCAATTATATCCACCCAAGTTGATAGCTGCATTTTCCATTTTTTTCATCTACCAACTCAGTTAGAGTGAAAAATTAAATATAGAAATTTTTCTTATCCATTGGTATTAAAATTAGTAATAAAAAATATACTAAGCTTGAAAAAAGTATAACACTATTTATTACATTAAATTTTCAATTCAATTTTGAATAGGCTTTAATGTTGCATTATAGTATATCTCGTAGAGCTTACAATTAATTGTAGATTTCTCAAACTATGTTTCCAATTGTTATTTTTTCTTCCACAAAATCTTATCTATGGATGGCATTTTATTTTTATGAACTTATTTCTTGTCTCATTATAAAAATTATGTTTTGGTTATCTAGCTCTTTGAATATTTGGGCAATATAGAAATTCCAATTTCTTTGATTTAGCTACTATTAACAGAAAGATCCTAGATTACATTTTGTATCATTTGGTATCTAGGATTAAGTTATTTTATAGATATTTTGTAATCAACCACTTCTCCTTGATTTTTTTTCATTAACGATTGTAATAGTCTTTGTATGTGCTTGTGTGCATGTTTTGTTGACAAGTTGTGTGTGCCTTGTTTGGATTATGATGGAAATGGCTAATTGGAATAGTAATAAATTTGTTGACTAAATGTATGTATGTATGATGATTAAATGTTTAAATAGTTTATGCATAAGAAATATGATTTAAAATACATGTTGGGAATGTTTTAAAATAATAATTATAATAAATATATGGGAAAAAATATTTTCTATTCTGTTTCAACAGAGATGCTAAGAAACAAAAGAAAAACATAGGACACTACTCTAAGGTGTGACTCAAGAGCTAAATAGGTATGTTAAGATGTAAAATAATGCTCATACTAAGGAACTTGACCTATGAATTAAGTTGGAGGAACCTGACTCATGAATCAAGGATGTTATGTGCAAATACCATAGCTTTATATTTTATTTTTTTTATTTTATCTAAATGAAATGCATTACTCTTTTTAGTTTAAAATAGTAGAGTATAAGTACCCTCTCCATGGCTATAGAAAAGTCATGTGATGACCTTTCAAGGCTCGTAAAATGATGAAAAAGTTCACATCATTGATGACCTGAAAGAGAAGGTGCCTTATTTGATTATGTATCCTAAACTACCCTTATCATGAATCTATTTTGAAAACTTTTTCCTTGCATCTTATGATAATTCTGAATTATAAAGAGATAGATATTATGCTAGAATGTTTTATAATTATCTAGAGGAATTAAACCTGCAACCTATGAATACACATATTTTATTGATTTTTTTATAGTGATCATGAAGAGAATTAAACTCATAACTTATTGCTAAAAAAAAAGATAGAGAAAGAGAATTTTAAAAAGAAAGAAAAGAATACAAACAGTTCCCAAGAAGTTAGTTACAAGAAACCATCCATTATCCCTTGTTCAACCTAAAATAGAAAGAGGAGAAGAGGAAGAAAAATACATAAGGAAAAAGTAGCTGAGCAGAAAAAAGAAAGAAAGGGATACAGCAATAATGAGTGTGTTTGGGAAGGGAGAGAAGACTGTGGCTACTACAGGAGATAGTAAGGAGAAAGAAAACAAGTGTTGCATAACAATCTAATATTCTGGTAATTCCTCCTAGTAAACAAGACATCTAAGCAATGAGGTAAAATAATCCATTCCCATTATGTTTGGTAATGGCCAGTAAGGGTTGATATTCCCAAACTTTTCTCTTCTTGCTTGCCTAAGCGACTTCACAATGCTTATATGAAATTATCAAAATTGTTGTTGTAAGCTTGGACTGTTGAAACCTTTATTACTTTTTCTTGGCTCTCTCCACCCATCTTGTACACTCTCACACCTAAATGACTTGGATGAGAGTGGTTTCTGTAATGATTCATAAACACCCATAACAATTTGGGGCATTTTGGCAAAAGATTGCCAACAAGGGCTAAGGATCCCTGATATGAGAATTGGTATTGTCGATAGAAAGTGAGAGTATCCTTGGGGCCATAGATAATTGTAAATGTTTTAAAATTGTTGAATTCTTGGGTTTTGGTTAAAATTTTATTGATGAACCCTCCCCCTTTGAATGCATAAATCTTGGATTTGAATCTTGAATTATATTTTTTTTCCTATACCTTCTCAAGTTTTCTATAAGTTGATGGAGTGGGGGAAAACATAGGATGTTAATTTATGGTTGTGATCTATCTATTCTTTTCTATTAAACATATGAATTTCCTAATTAAATGATTAATGGTAAAATGGTTACAAGAATTAAATTTAGATGATCTTGTTTTGTGTGTTTCCGGAAATTATAAAATATTATTATGTAAAAATATAAGATTATTAATTTATATGCTTCTATGGTCACTTCTTTGGTTTACAAATGTGTAAATGATTCTAATTAGAAATTTCTTTTTAGGTTGAATAAGAAAAACTTTGATATTTTTAATCTGATGAATCTTGCACAAATATTTTACTATGGCTATTTCTTTTTAAAATTATCACTTAATTATTAAAATTAATATTGATTGATCTATTTTAGAGATAGATCAAGGTGTTGTTGATTTCATTATAATTTTATAGGTTAATGTTAGTTTGATTGTTGAAGAAAGAAAGCTACCTAGGCATTTTCTTCTTTCAACTAGGTTTCTTTCTCGGGAGCTTTGGGTGTTAGCTCTTGCTCCCTATGAATGGGTGTTACATATTCTATAGCAAATTGATTGCTTGGACCATGCAACCCAGTGAGACCACCATGTGATTTGCACCTAAGTTTGCCCCCTTTTTTCCTAAACTACATTTATGTCATTGTTAAATTCTCTACATGAGTCAATAGTTTTGGTACCTAAAGAATTATAGCTAAATGTTAACGAATAGTGCAACTATCCAAGTACATACCATTGCACCTGACATTGTTACTGAAGGCTTGGTCACATCTCATGGTTTTGGTTTTGGTAGGTATGGCTAACAATAGTTATTGGATGTGTGAAGGTGCACACCTGTAGATGGCCAATGCAATTTATCATTGTTTCTCTTACAAGTTCATGGTCTTTCATAATTAATTTCAATTTTACATAGCTTCTAGCTAGCTGGCTATAACTTTACATAAGGTTGCAAAAGCTCATTTGAATGCCATGTCATTTAAAATTAAAAGCCATGCCCCAACCAAAATAATACATGTGAAAAATAGCATAGGTCATGACTACTTTGAATATTAATACCATGATCCAAAAACCATAACATGTGACTGGCTTTATAACATGTAGAGGTAATGATTGTGAAGAAGACATAATATCAAATTTCAAACTAAGCAAAGTTGATAAAATTATAATTAATTGTAAATGAGCCAAAATATCATATTCCCAACAACTTTGAGCAAAGTTTGTAGAATTGTAAATAAGTGTTGATTTAACCATTAAAATGTATGTGCGCAAGTCCTTCACTGAAGGTTTGACTGCATGGTCCAATGGCTAAAAAGTTACAATCAAATTTTTTAAATTATGTTTTTTTATGGTTTCCAAAAATATAATGTTATAATTTCCATGTGTTCCATAACGACAATTATTATAAGCTAGGATTAACTTCCATAGGCCATAACTCTACCACCTAGAACTCATAGCACAACTTGTACTAATACCTAATTACTATATGGCTATAGCAAGCCATTCTTGAAGATGTCACAAAATCATTTTTCATTTCAAAATATTTTATACATTCAAAGAAAATTTTATTTTAATTTTTAGTATTTTATGTGATGAATTTTAAATGTAAATAGCTTTATTTTCATATGTGATATCGAGGTAAAATAGGAGGTGGAATATTCCTTTTATGTACCTTTTAATTATGTAAATTAATTTACTGCCTAATCTCTATATTTTTGTTGTTATGTTAATTTTCATTTTTCTTAAATTATTTATGTTAGCGATAAGGAATTTAGTATCGCATGTTGTTCTATCTCTTTTATGCTTCCAATTGATAATTTTCATTTGTTAAATGATCATTTTCTAAGATAGTAAATCAATGATAAATCTTGACCCTTTAGGATTACATAGCATTCTATTAGTTATTTATGAGATTTATGGATAATTATAGTGGTCTTCTTAGCTTTTACTATGACTTAAATAAACTAGAGATAATTTTATTTACATTACATTAGATCTAACAAACTAGATGTAGAAGCTCACTATCTCTTGCTATTCTAATCAAGTATCAAAAAACTATTAGCAAACTTTGCTTAAGTTCTAATTATCTTCAAATTGAAATTGGAAGATGGATTCAACTCCTCTAAGAAGAATGCATTTATAGGTTTTGTAGGTCAAGAACCCTTTAATATGAGTCACCTATATTCTTTTATTGTGTTGTGACTACTCATTTTAAATAGCATTATAATGGTACAAAAAAATTGTATGAAATTGTTTTTGCTACCCGTATTGATGTTTAGTCAATATGTAGAGTCTATCTTTATTTTTCATTAAAATATAATATTTTGTCCAATAGATTTAGGTCTTGGATGTAATAAAGCTTCAATTTCATTTTCACTTCTCTATGATAAGTCAAATAACTCAAAGATCATATCTCCTAATGTTGCAAAAGAAAAAAATCAAAGTTGAACTCCTATACTTAATTTCAATGACTTCACTATGTGTAATGAAAAATTTAACAGTTCTATATATATTGATTTTGATTCCTTGTATCATTTAACCAATGATTTATCTCTATTCATCATTTTGTACCTCATAAATATGAACTAATTCATTAGTTTCAACATAAAGATAATGGGAAAATCTCTTTTGTTGGAAAATTAAAATTATCTTTGTTCATCCTTTTACAAAATAATTTTTTATAAAATAAAAGTTGTTTATCCAATAATAATTACCATATTAATTAAAGATAATAGGTAAGAATATGCATAGTAAATTTGTGTTCATATTCTATAAAATAAATTAATATAAGCCGTATATGTAAATTTATCCTCATTATCATATTCACATTATCTTTTTCAATAATGAATTAAATTGAAGGCATTATTCAATATTTATTCATCTTCTATGAGTTGATTAAATCAATATCCCTCCACATGAAATCTGTAGATTATAACATATAGCTTGCATGGTAAGAGAAATTTTTGACTAAACTAAACTACAATAAAAAAATAAAAATATTACCTAAAATTTGTTCAAATTGAAATGTTTTAATATCCACATATCTTCAATGCAATGGTGAATAGACTATACTTGGACCAAGAGGCCTTAAAAATCATGATGACTTGTTTTTGAAAGGTTACTTTCAACTTTATCCAAAAACATCATAGACTGCCATCTTATATGACAACTGCATCCAATATGCTCCCATGACAATAGCTCCACCTAGATCTAGGACTACATTAATAATGTCCATCCCTACAATTTAAAACCCTCTCATAAGTTCATCAATGTCTTTTATATGGTTAATTTTTGAAGTTGATTGACTAAAATAGTACATAGAAATGATGACACAACGTCTTCCATGCTGGCAAGTCCCAAGCAATTGTTCGATGCCCTTGTATAGGGCATTTATTTTTCAAAGTAAATGCATTTGTTTTTGTTTGCTACAAAACCTTGTGTTTTGAGATTAAACCGTAATGGATTGACATAACTTGTTAATAGTGGTGTGACAATTTACCAAGGTTGGAGATTTAGGGTAAGGCAAACCTCTTATAGACCCAAATATTTGATAGTACTAAACATTGATGGTGTGATGGTTAATATATTTAGCACTAGAATTCTAAGGAACAGAATGCTTGTTGTAAGGAAAACCTCTTATACACCCAAATATTTGATAGTACTAAACGTTTATAGTACGATGGTTAGCATATTTAGCACTAGAATTCTAAGGAACAAAATGCTGGCAAGTCATAACATGTTCATATAGTTAAGTGCTAGAATAGTTCACTCATGCCGAAGGAACGTGGTAGGAAAAAAAGCTTCAACAACCAAAATCGGAGCAGTGGACCGGTTAACTCGTCTAATTAACATGTTAGGGTGAGTGCGTTTTTATGTGTGGTGGCTAATTATGTGTAACTCAATGGTTATTGTTATAATTTTTGAATCCGGCAAAAAAATTGCCGTTCCATCAGTTGTCCTATTAAAATTTTTGCGGAACGGAATTAAGCCGGCAGAATTTTTTGACCAACAATATTTTTTTAAAAAAACAATGGTTTGGATAGTGATTTTTTTGACTTTTACCTGCAACCTCTAACTTCTTGATTTATGGTAACTTTGCAATCATCCTTGCCCTGCATATTCCTCAACAATTTAAATTTGCATTGAAAGTCTTAAATTTGTAAATTAACAACCCGTATATTTTCTATTGCTGATTAAAAGCTTAACCCCAAAACCGTTTATTTTTCATTACTGTTTAAAAGCTTAACCCGAAGACTCTGAGTGAAAGTTATCATTGTAAGAATTCAGAGGATTTTTTATGAAATGAAATATTTTAAGGATGTGTTGTGCCAAACTCCTTAAAGGTCCAATAGCTTGTGTTAAAATATTTCATGTACGATCAATGTCACTGTGATTTATGTGCACAGGCCTATATTGGGCTAGAGATGTAATAGCTTGCGTGCACAGGCCTATATTGGGCTAGAGATGTAATAGCTTGTGTTAGAATATTTTATATTGACGAAAAACCTTCAATGTCACCACAATTTTTATGCCCATGCTAACATTGATGATCCAATACCTTGCATTAAAACATTTAATGTCAGCGTAAAAAGTTACAATGAAAGGTTTTTGGGTTCGGTTTTTGGACAGTTGCCAAAAATAGAGAGTTCCGATAACTATGGGTTCAATGCAACAACCACAAGGAGCTACGAATAACTTTCAACTGCCTTGACTTCGCAGCACGGTTCCTACGAATGGGTTCGGTTTTTGGATAGTTATGGTACTGGACTGGTGAGCGGACAGAGGAAGATATGTGCAGTGTAGCATACCCGTCGTGATCGTGAACTGCCCAATGTGCGAAAGATAATAATTGTGAAATGACAGACGCTCATAAGCGTTAGTAAAGATTATTGCAAAAAAATGGAGAGGAGTCAAGCTAAACACTGAATCGGTGATGCCAAAACGTTACGGATGCCATGCTCAATAATCATCGACAAAACTATTCATCACCTCTCTTCCAATTTCGGTGTCTTAAAAGTGATTCCTAAAAAACACAAATTTGAGAAAGGCGGTGAGTCTTCCTCCCTGATTCAAACTTTCGATTGCAGTCTTGTGAACTGTTCCGTGAATTCAATTTCATTGTTGCGGACCGGGTAAAAAGATATTATCATTCTCACGATAGTTGACAATAACCCAAGGCCGACGCGGCCTGCAGCCTAAATCGGCAGAAACGAAGATCACAAACAGTGAAAGAACTCCACTAACAAAAGCTGCAGCAAAAGCGAAAAACACGTCCACGCAAGAAGCACAGAATCGGAAGTTCAAAACGCACTCCTAATTTCGCAACCGTGATGACGCATGAAATTAAACATCCAGATTCAACTACCGTGACTGACAGATTCCAGTTTGCAAAAGCTAAAAGAACTCAAAAACTGCTTACTTGACATTGTAAACTGAAACCGAAATTCACCTTTTTCATGCGGCGGACGTAGCCCTGAAGATCCAGCAGCACAAGCACAAGAATATAGTCGCGAAGATTCAGCACACCGTTGAGCACAAACAGCTCCTCGATCATATCCCGAAACTCCTGAGGCCGGATCCAGTGGCTGGCCTTCAAATCAAAGTACCTCTTCCCAAAAACCATGCGACTGATAATATTATTGCTCAGGTTCGACGTTTCATCCCGCAGCTTGATCGGTCCACTGAGGCCGCCATAAATGGCAGAAATGGCGCGTCTGACCTCCTCAACTCGGATATGCGCCAGTGCCTCCAGCCTCTTCATACTGAAGAGCTCCGTCAAGCAAATCTTTCGGGCGAGTCGCCAGTGATCATTATACCGAGACCAGACAATGTCCTGGTACTCGTACGCCGTATATTTTCCGGCAGCGTTGCGGAGCCGTCCGGCGAAGCCGCGTCGTGCGTTTTCAGAAACTCGGCAGCGTTTTGACAGAGCATCAATTGCTCGATGCGGCAACGACCCCATCATGAGCGGCAACATCAATAATAAAGGTTAGCATTCATTCAACAATCTTTAACAAATACTGATTTATAGACATACACAATAAAGGCTAGCATCCATTCAACACTAGCATGAGCCAGTCTCACCATAAATAATTGAATTGAACCCATGACTTCTGCATGCAAAGCCTTTATCAATAGGGACTTGATGAGATCTAATACTTAAGTCTCTTTGAATTTTTTTTACAACACTATTGTCAATAAATCCTATTATCCATGGAGTACTAAAAACATGTGAAGCTCAATGTTTTTATATTTTTGCATTGATAGATTTTATGATGTCAATTAGGATAGTACACTTACATATATTGATTCAAGTATTTGTGGATGTTCTCGGGTGTTTTTAGGATTTTGAATTGTTTACTAGGTACATCATGATATGTGCAGGATTTAAAAAAAAAAACTACTAAAAACTTTGTACCAGTTGTGAATTTTTCTGCTCCAAAAATATATATATTATTAAGTTGATGTCCCAAAAATACATGATTACATAAATCATTTGCGGTGGACGTGGGCATTACGGGGTGGCACATTGCTATAACCAATGTGGGACGTGGGCATTTAAACCAGACAAAGGCAAAGGTAGGGCATCTTGTAGGATTGGAGTCTTTGGGACATAGAGAGTTAAGGCAAATAGATCCGATGGCCTTCTCCCTCTTCGATAGGGTAGCGTCAAACTATTTGCAGTGACAACAGTAGCAATTAACATAGTGGTCTAGTCTCGAACCATGAAAACTAGTAAATGACTATAGGTAATGGTGGCAATCATGCTAAGTTGGGCAACAACGTGTGCAGCAAGTGAGGCAGATGTTGCATGCGACTGCAATAGGGTTTTCTCTTCTTTCTACCTACAAGTGATGGCGAGTGTGTGGCTAGTGTGAGCAACTAGGATTGGGCCTCCCCTTCTATAGGTCTGAAGTAGTAACACGCAGCGTAGTGAATGACGGTCAGTAATGGTGGACATGCACAACAGACAAGAGCACATCAAGTTTTGTTTTCTCCCTCCCAACAATGGTAGTTGCTATTGTGCATGGGAGACATGTTTGCAGTACGTAGAGTGTACAACGACATCTCTCTCTCTCCTTCCTTCCCTAATAGGTGACGAAAAACAAAGAAGTCAACACAATGATGGGTAGCAGGGGTGGGTTTTGTTTGCACATGATAGCGATGTCAACAACTTGTTGCAGGTGTCGAGTGGTGCATGATAGTCTACCTAGGCAATGGTAGCAACAAGGAATAAGGGGTGGCAGCACATTCCCATAGCAAGGATAATCTCTCTCTCTTTTCTAGATCTATAGGCACATGATGGATGGCTACAACAAGCAATCTCTATCTCCTCCCTCCCCTTTTCATGTGACAACGACAACACATTCTAACAACATGCATGTAGTAAGTGCTTGGTTGGCGATTAGAGTAAATCTCTCTCTCTCTCCCACTATTTATCTCTCTTCCTCTTTAGCAACGGTCAGGATTTTCCTGCTTGGTAGTGGGCACTATCCATAATGACATATTGGTAACCATAATGAGGACAAGGGAAAATTTTATTTTGTTTTAGATACCTATTGCATTCTTGAATTTCAAGATAGTTATTTAATTTAAATTCTCCAATTTTTTTGTTTAGTTTATTGTTTTGAAACATTACATAGGCCTCTTGAATTGAAACTGTTCTTGGGGTTTTGTACCCATACAGAGGCATTCTAGGCAATAGTCTCCTCAAACGAGTTCTTTTCCCAATGTTAGTGCATTCAAAATTTACGCATTAACACCTTTTTGGCGCTAGAAAGAGAGCTTTTTTCTAACCTTTGTTTTTTATTTTCAAAAATTTTATCTATTTTCTACACTTTTTTAGTTCCTATTCTATTTTCATTTCTCAAAAATTTCATTTTCCCTATTTTTTTTTGTTTCAAAATTGTTGTTTTCCTAAATTTTATTTTCTTTTCTTACAAACCTTTGTCTCCAAACCCTTTATTTTTTGCCTATTTCTTTGAAAATTGATGTTTTCTATTTTCTGAAAATTATCATTTTCAATACTAAATCTTCTTTTTCGAATTTTGATTTTCGTAGTCCTTGCCTTAGTCTTGGTTTAGGTAAGGTGGTTTTATTTAATTATTCAATTTAAAATTTATTTTTTAAAAAAATCTCGTTTTACTATTTTCCTTTTTAATTTTATAAATATTGTAATTTTATGCATTTATTTTTCTTTTAAAATATTTTAAATAGTATATTTTAGTGTTTTTTTGGTCAAAAAAATTATTATTACAAGATTTCTTTTTCTTTTACTTAATTTTATAGCTTTATTTTAACATTTATATTCTATGATTCTTGTTTTATGAGTGAACACTCCCAACAAGAATCATCTAACTTTGCCCCTAACTGACCAAGTACCTGTCAATTTACATTAAGGAAGTAATGAGCTTCACATTTCCCAAGTTCTGTCCCTAGAAGGGCTAGAACTAGGATGGCAGCTAGTCAACCCCTGACTTCCTTGGTCAGCAACCCCTTTAACTTCACTAACTATCATGACATCCCAAAATCCCTTAAGAACATAAACTTGTTCTTTGATCCCACAAACCTTGCTAATAATTCCCACCAACATGTACAATGTTTCGAAACCTTACTAAGCATCTATAACATTGTACAAAATAACATAGCATGTAGGGTATTTGTGATAACTTTTAGGAGTAACGCCACCCAATGGCTTTTAATGCTCCCTAATGCCTCCATCAACTCATGGAAGAGTTTAAAAATAAGTTTTTAATTAAGTTTGACAAGTTCACTAACCCTACCATAGTATCAAACAACTTCACAAGCTTAAAAAAGCTACCTAGGAAAAATATTTGAGATTACAACCTAAAATTTCTTCATTAGCTCACTTATGTTCCAAGTGAGATGCACCCACAACTTGGTGGCATCCTCATTTTTTACTTATCCACTATTGATTCATTCTTTCCCTATGCCATCAAATTTGATTCTAACATAATAGAAATACAGGAAGAAATGGTTAAAGTTATCAAATTGGAACAAATCGCCCTAATGAATAGTATTCAAGCCTAACTTGAGATGATGAGTGTTAGTAATCCTATGCAATCTAACCCTCTACCTCTACCAACTTTCCCAATGACCAATACCATGTTTCAAATTTGCACTTCCCTTTAAATAACTCAATTTACAGATAACTATTTTTAGGGACCCACATATTCTTCATTTCTACCATTCAACACTAGTTTGAATGATGACCAATCAAAATCCTTAATCCAATCCATCATAAACCCAAATGGGATATCTAATCTTGTCATACCTACAACTTAAACTCAAAATCAAATGACCCAGATATTAACTTCACTGCAGGAACTTTCAAATGAAGTAGTTGAACTAAAGTTGAGAACAATAAAGGTCCTATACAATCAAAAAAGCCTAATTCATCAATCAATGATGATTATTGTTGTCTCCATAACACTAGGAAAAATTTTGAGAAGACTTGTCCCCAATTTTTAGCATTATATAATGACAACACCCAAGGTCAACAAAATGGAAAAACCCCTTTATGGTCTTTAATGAACCTCATGAAACAAAAAAACAAAGAGGTTTCCTCATTAGAGCAAGTTATGGTAAGCAACACCAACCCACATAACACTCGCTATTATAGACTTAGTGACATCATGAATAACACATAGCAACAAACTAGGAATGATCTGTATACTCCTCCAAATAGAAGAGCTCATAGTCAAAACAACACAAATACTCAAATTAGGCCATCCCAAGTAAACACCCCGCAATGACCAAACCATCCTTCTATACTTAGAAGAATTCCACCTCAACAAGAAGCCAAAGATGAACATAGGACTTACGATCTAGTTAAGGATTTGAAGAAAATTAAATCTAACATTTCAATGTATCACCTTCTACAATTTAACGAAATGAAAGATGTGATCCCAGAGATAGTTCATAGACTAGAAACCAATAATGGAAAATCCCTAATCCTTGAAAGACAAGTTCACTTTGTAAAAATTCCTAACACACTATCAATATAGAATAAAAATAATTCCATGTCAAGCAAGAAAGATCAACCTCCTATCTTGACGACTTTGATTATTTTAGGAAAGAATGTCCATAATTGTTTGATGGATTTTGGTGCAACTAATAGTGTCATGCCTCTTGAGGTATGTAAGGCTTTAGGAGAAAAAATGATACCATAAACAAAAAGTGATTCAACTTGATGGATCTTGCATACTTGTAGTGGGATCATTAAAGGAGTGAAAGTGCCACTTAAACAATACCCTACATTTACATGTTACATCAATATCTTAGTAGTTGATATGTCACCTACTTGTGGTGTGCTCTTATCTAGGACGTTTGAAGCCAAGTTTGCGGTCTTCTTTAGGTCAGATTTCTTAGAATTGTTAATCCTTATCAAAGGAAAATCTGAATATATGATTATACCAAGAGAACCCTTTTATAAACAAGTGGTAACAATTTTTTATCACTAGAGTAAATCTCTGGGAAATCAAAATACCAACCCTTTTGTTGGAGTGGTTGAGCTAGGATTTGATGAATATTTAATGAATGATGATATAGGTGAATCTCTAGGCATAAACCCTTTTGTGTACATGTATTGTACCCAATATTATCAAGCTTTTAGAAAGTTTGAAAAGATGTATGAAGATACTTTATCATACCACCAACATGATGGAAGAACTTTTCTTTTCGGTGAACCACCATCATTAGGAAATGATAAGGACATAATTGAGATTCTAACTAATGAAATATTAGAAGATGAGTCCAATTTCAATGACAATCATTGCTACCTTGATCAAAGGGCTGATTTTTCAGAAGTTAAACACTTGGATACTAAGAGTGGATGGTGCCTCTTCCAAGAAAGGATGTGTAGCAAGAATAATGCTTATACCTCCTAGTGAAGCTTCTATCCTTAAAGTCATCAATTTCACATAACCTATGACTAACAACATGGTTGAATATGAAGCACTTATACATGGGATCAAGTTAGCTCAATATTATGACTCGTCCAAACTTAAAATCTATAATGACTTCCAGCTAATATTAAACCAAGTCAATGGAACCTTTGACGATAAAGATGTCACTATGAAAGCATATAAAGCTTATATTCTTGAACTTTTTAAAGAGTTTTGAACACATAAGCATCAAACATATACCAAGAGAGGAAAATTACGTTCTTGATGCACTAGCCCAAATGGCCACCGCATTGGATGTCCTGCTTAAACACAATGCTTGGAATTCAGAAATTATTATTGAAAAGGTGAAGTTCTGTTTTATCCCTAATAATGTCTTTTCTTTTCAAATTCTTCAAGGCGATGACCATGTTTGTAAATTTCTATTTTTTAAAGAAGAGTTTAGTGGTCAAGGAGATATATCAAAGGATGTTGTTTTCTTGAAAAAAATATCTCCTAAAATAGCAGTTAAGGAAGCATTATTTGATGACTTGCACACTAAGATCATAGAAATATCTAACAATACTAATTGGCAAATGTTAGTTGAGATTGAAAAAATTTAGATTCAAAAGAAAGGAAGACAATCTTCTACTAAAATAGAAGTTTGTTTACATCTAGGTGAAAGAAAAAGCTTGGTTGAATTACTACTACATGAATTTAATGATGTTTTGTCCTGGACTTATGAAGACCTTTGAAATTTTAATCCATTAGTGATGACACATACAATCCCCCTTAGGCTAGAAACAAAAACATTCAAGAAAAAACTCAAATCTATAAATCCAATGATTGAAATCAACAAGCTCCTAGAATTTAAAATTATTTACCCAATGAGACACTCTAGTTGGATATCAAACTTAGTGCCCATTTGGAAAAGTACTAGTAAATTAAGTTTATGTATTGATTTTTGTAACCTTAATACTTCTTGCATTAAGGATAATTATCCACTCCCTCTTCTGGAAGAGCTATTGCAAATCGTGAACGATGGACAAATGTATTCCATTTTAGATGGGTATTTAGGATATAACCAAATTTTATTAAGTAAGAAAAACCAATATAGAATGGCTTTTATGATAAAATGGGAAACTTTTCAATTCGCTAAAATTCCCTTTAACCTCATAAACGTTGGTTCCACGTTTCAAGGAGCTATGGACAAAATGTTTAAGGGGCTAATTAGGAAGTGTGTTATTATCTACCTGGATGACTTAACTATTTTCTCCAAATCTCAGGGTATGCACCTTAGAAACCTTAGAAACATTTTTATAAGATGTAGGAAATACGACATCACCTTGAATGTAAAGAAATCCATCTTTAGAGTTCAAAGTGGCAAATTTCTAGGTCATATAGTGACTAAAGAAGGGATTGCGATTGATCCTGAGAAGGTGAATGCAATTTTAGAAGTACCTTATCCTTTATCCAAGATTGATCTAAGGGCTTTCTTTGGGAAAATTAATTTCATTAGATGATTTATCCCCATCTATGTTTAATTAGTAAAACCATTGAATGAGATGCTTAAGAAAGAGAGTAATATGCATTGGATAGATGAAAGACAAAATGCTTTCCTCACTATTAAAGAAGCCATTATAGATGCCCCTATCCTAGCTTCTCCTTGATATGAAAATGATTTCTACTTATATGCTTTTTCTAGCAATGTGACTGCCACTGCTATCTTAACCCAGAATGTAGTCGATCAAGGTGAGAGACCCATAGCTTTCATGTTTGTACCTTTAAAGAATACATAATTAAAATACTCACCTATAGAGAAGCAATTGTATGCTGTAATAAAAGCCTTGAAGAAATTTTGCTAGTACCAGTTAAACACAAGGGTTATTAACATTGTCCCTAACCTAGCCATCATTAGTTTAGCTAAATTACAAGATCCTAGCAAAAAATGCTCTAAATGGATTATTAAGTTGCAAGAATATGATATTCAGTGAAACTTATCCAAGTTAGTTAGAGGGACTAGTCTTGCCAAGCTAATTGTCAAAGCCTTAACATCAGAAAATTGCAATGCACTTGAAGATAAAGAATCAATTCCTCTTTACATATTATCCATTGATGAGTAAAATGATATCCCATTTGCTCCCAATTGATTGTATGATCCATGGTATGATGATATGAAATTTTATTTAACCTTCCATCATTGTCCCCATAGATTTACCTAGATATAAGATAAATATTTTAATATTAAAATGTTCTAAATTCACTATAATAAGTGGTGAACTATTCAAAAAGAATTTCCAAGGGATATATCTTAAGTGCTTGAATTGAGAACAAGCTAACAATTGTCTAAAACAACTCCATGAGGAAGGATATATAGGATACCACTCATTAGTTCATAAAATCATGAGAGTTTGTTATTATTGGCCTACTATGATCAATGACACTCACAACTTGGTTAGAAGTTGTGTCGAATGTCAAATTTTTAAGGGTAAAGATCCTAAGAATGCATCCCCTCTATAGCCTATAATAGAAACTAGACTATTTGCACAATGGGCTTTAGATTTTATCAGAGTGATCAATCCTTTGTATACTACCCTACAAAAATTTATCTTAACATCCATTGATTATTGCACATGTTGGTTAGAAGCAAAAGAAACTAAAACCACATCATCTCATGAGGTTATTCACTTCTTAGAAAATGACATAATCTCTAGGTATGGGTATCCTTACGCTTTAGTAGTCGACAACGAACCTGCCTTCATCTCCATAGAGGTTACAAATTGGGCTAGATATCCTAACATCATTATCAAGATGGTAATTGAATATTATCCATAGGGTAATGGTATGAAGAGTGCTTCAACAAAATTATATTATATGGAATTAAGAAAATAATAACCAAAACCCACAAGCATGAAGAACTAAAATGGGCAGTTTGGGCAGATAGGGTTTGTTATAAAGAATTGATCAAGACTACACCATATGATTTAGTGTACAGACAAGAACCAATATTACCAATAAATTTATAGATTCCTACATATTATTTCATTTTAAACCATTTACCAACTAATGAACATATAATATCATGTACATATGACATTTGGAATCTAGAAATTAAAAGGGTCAAAGCAATCGAAAATATTTGTAGTCATCAAAAAATTGTTAAAAAATGATTTGATAAGAAACATGCAGCTAAAGTTTTTCAAGTAGGAAACTTGGCCCTTAAAAGGCATAGAGCATTTGGTCAAACTGGCCCTTAAAATAAATTTTCTCCTATGTCGTTTGGTCCATTCCAAATTACAAACATCATTGGCCCCAATGTGTACAAAATTGCTGATTTGCAAGGACATAGGTTACATAGGAATTTTAATGGATTTCATTTAAAGCATTTTTACTCAAGTGCCCCATGTGGACACCTGGTAGATCCTTAGTTTCATGCTTTCTTCACTTTCACCATGCATTTTATTTGTATATAGTTGCATTTGCATGTTTTATTTGGATTTCATCATCTCTTTCTTAGCATATTGGCTTTGATTTAATTTGTGTTTTTCACATGATTTTAGTAATCATTATGATTTTTTGAGTTACTAGACGTTGGATCATCATAACACCATTTGAAAATAATGCTTTATATGATATATATATATTATATAAAATCTCATTTATATCATATTTCTCAATAGTGCTATGATTCTTCCTAGTCAATTTCAAGGTTTTAGTTTTATTTGTATGTTGGATTATAGAGGACGGGATTTATGCTAACTTATCATGTAATCATCATGATCATGTGATTGTAGGATATGAAACGTTGGAGAATGGTTAGCTAAAATCACTAGGTGTCCTTGGAAAATTCCTTTTCCCCTCTTATAAGCCCGAACCCTCAAGTGTGATAATCCATGGCTATCCAATAATCAACAAGGTGAAGTGTGTTCATATCCACTTGAGAACCCTTAGCCACCTAAGAGACTTGCTATGATGCCATTAGATTGTAATTAAAGGCACATAAACAAGGTTTGAACTACACCATCAACAAAGTTTTGAAAGGACTATGTTCTTTGGAAATGTAGCTAATCAGCTAGACTCATGTTGGAATTCCTACCTTAAGAATGAAGTACACCATGAGCAAATTTTCCTTAAAAAAAAAAGAAAGAGAAGAAAAATAAATAAATAAATGAGGACTATGTTCATTAATAGTATAATAAATTCTTGAGTGTGATGGGGTTTGGCAGCAAGCCTTGCCCTAGCCTCCATTCCCCTTTTAAGCCTATTTTCCCAAAATTCCAAAGAAAAAAAAAAGCAAAGCAAATAATCCATTTTCACCCATCCCCTTTCAAAATTTCAAAAAAAGAAAAAAAAAAGGAAAGAGTCCCAAGGAAAAATTCAAAAGTTGTAGTTAGCCATGATCTAACTTGAGCCTATCCTCCTCATTAAGTTTAGTATAAGTTTCATGCTCAAAGTAGTCCACATACTTTTGACTTTTACCGTGTGAGAATATTGGGAATGAGATCTTAGTTATATTTTAATTATATATATGTATGTAGTTAAAATAATGAATTATATATTTGGATTTTAATTAAATAAGATGATGTGGTAAATTTGGCCCATGTCTAGTTCTCTTTTGATGATATGGTTATTTTAATCATGTTTAGATGAATATAGTTTACTTACAAGTTTCAATTTGTCCATTTTGTGATGTTTCTGATTCTCTATCTGTTGCATTTCCTTTTAAAATTTCTATGGTTTTTGTTATCCTTACACTTACATGTAATTAAAGTTTGGGGGCTAAGTGTTGATGCCAACCTCATCCATGCTAGGCATGTGGCCATGATCAACAACATCAATCTTCAAAAAATAGTAATTCATAGATGTACATAAGAAAGGCTAGCATTCATTCAACACCAACATAAATAATTGAATTGAACCTATGACTTCTGCATGCAAAATCTTTATCAATAGGAACTTGATGAGAACCAGTACATAGGTCTCTCTGAATTTTTTTTATAACGCTATTGTCAATAAATCCTACCATCCATGGAGTACTAGAAATATGTGAAGCTTAATGTTTTTACATTTTTTCACTGATAGGTTTTATGATGTTAATTAGGATAGTACACTTACATATATTGATTCATGTATTTGTGAAGCTTCTTGGGTATTTTTAGGATTTTGAATTTTTTACAAGGTACATCATGATACCTGTAATGAAGCAGGATTAAAAAAAAAGCCTACCAAAAAATTTATACCAGTTTTAAATTTTCCTACTCCAAAAAAATTTATTATTAAGTTGATGTCCAAAAAATACATGATTATATGAATTGTCTGTGGTGGACGTGGGTGTTATAGGTGGCACGTTACTATAATCATTGTGGGATGTGGGCATTTAAACAAGATGGATGTGGGGCATCTAGGAGGATCAAAGTCTCTAGGACATAGAGAATGAAGGTAGACAAATACAATGGCCTTCTCCCTCTCTAATAGGGTAGCATTGAACTATCTACGATGATGGTAGTAACGGTTAACATGGTAGTCTAGTCTCGAATGACTATCAACTAGTAGACAACTATAGGTAATGATGGCAATCATGCTGAGCTAGGAGATAACATGTGCGCCAAGAAAGGTGTGTGTGTCTATGCACAACTACAATAGGGTTTTATCTTCCTTTTTGCTATAAGTGAAAATGGGTACACGACTAGTGTTAACAACTAGGATTGGGCCTCCCTTTTTGCAGGTCTAAAGTAGCAATGTGTGATGCAACAAATGGTGGTTAGTAGTAGTGGATGTGTACAGTAGATAGTAATGTGTTAGGGTATGTTTTCTTCCTCCCAATGGTAGTAGTTGGTGCTACATGTGGAAAACATGTCTACAGCATGTAGAGCATACAATAGTGGCATATCTCTCTCTCCTCCCTTCCTTAGCAAGGGAAAATGAATAGAAAAGTCAACAAAACAATGGGTAGCGAGGGCATGTTCTATTTGCATGTGACAGCGACATCAGTGGTGCATTGTAAGTTGCAGGTGGCACATGATAGTCTACCCAGGTGATGGTAGTAGCATGTGGTAGTAGGCAACAAGGGGTGGCAACAAGTTCCCATAGTGGGAATGATTTCCCTCTCTCTTCTAGAGCTATAGGCATGTGGTGGATGGCTATAACAAGTAGTCTCTCTCTCCTCCTTCCCCTTTTCACATGATGATGGTGACATGTTCTAATAGAGTACATCTAGTGGGTGGTTGGTGGGTGATTAGAGTAGATCTCTCACTCTTTCTCTCTCTTACACTATTTCTCTCTCTCTTCCTCTTCAGTGACAATTGAGATTTTCTTGCTTGACAATGGACACCATTAATAGTGATGGATCGATGACAGCAATAGAGGACTACAGAAAATCTTATTTTTTTAGATATCTATTGTATTTTTGAATTTCAATACAGTCATTCAATTTAAATTCCTTGATTTTTTTGTTTGGATTATTATTTTGGAACATCACATAGCCCTCTCCAACTGAGACTATTCTTGGGTTTCTGTACTCATACAAGAGGCACCCTAGGCAAGAGTCTCCTCAAATGAGTTCTTCTCTTGGTGTTGGTGCATCCAAAATTTATGCATCAATAAGTTCCATGGGTGAATGATGTAGATTTCGTTGGTGAATCTACAAGAACTAGATTATTTGGGTTTTCTAGACTTTGAATTTTTTGGAGTTTCAGTTCCATGGATATTCAAATTATTTACAACCTTTGTGGACAAGTGGGGACAAGGTTAACATTATTTCCATTAGGTAATTACAAAGCCGATGATGTGGTAGGTGAGGGCATGGGTATGTATGATGTGAATGTTTTATTAATGTACATGGATAATGTGTTTTCATGCACATGGATGTGTTTCATGTTGACATGCATGCATGCTCATGTTGACAATGATAGACTATAAATCACACATGCTCGCATTCCTATTAAATTAGCAAAAGGATTTGAATCATAGTTGGCTAACACAGATGGCATTGTTAATTTTTGCATGGTGGATCAACATGAAGGGACGATGTAGATTTCATCAATGGAATCTACATGAACCCAATATTTTCACTTTTCTAGACTTTAAATTTTTTGGAGTTTCAGTTCCATGGATGGATAATGTAGATTTTGTCGGTGGAATCTGCAAGAACTCAATATTTTTACTTTTCTAGACTTTGAATTTTTTGGAGTTTCAGTTCCATGGATATTCTGAGTGTTTGCAACCATAGTGGATGAGTGGTGATAAGGTTGCTATTATTTCTGTTAGGTAATTACAAAGCCTATGATGTGCTAGGTGAGGGCATGGGTATGTATGATGTGAATGTTTTATTGATGTACATCAATAATGTGCTGTCATGCACACAGATGTGTTTCATGTTGACATGCATGCATACTCATGTTGATGATGATAAACTATGAATCGCAGATGCTTGCATCCCTATTAAACTTGCAAAAGGATTTGGATCATGCTTGGTTGACATGGATGACATTTTCGCCTTTTGCATGATGGATTGATAGGAAGGGACAATGCAAATTTCATTGGTGGAATTTGTAGGAACTGATATTTTTGCTCTTCTGGACTTTAAATTTTTAGTTTTGGTTCCATGGATGGATGATGTAGATTTTGTTGGTAGAATCTACAAGAACCTGATCTTTTCACTTTTATGAACTTTGAAGTTTTTGGAGTTCTGATTCCATGGATATTCCAAGCATTTGCAACCATACTAGATGAGTGGTAATAAGGCTATGGTTGTTTCCATTAGGCAATTACAAAGCCTATAATGTGCTAGGTGAGGGCATGGGTATGTATGATGTGAATGTTTTATTAATGGACATGGATAATGTATTTTCATGCACATGGATGTGTTTCATGTTGACATGCAAGCATACTCATGCTAATGATGATAAACTACGAATCGTAGATGCTCACATCCCTATTAAACTTGTGAAAGGATTTGGGTCATGGTTGGTTGACATGGATGGCATTTTCACTTTTTGCATGGTGGATTGACACAAATGGACATTGTATATTTCGTTGATGGAATCTATAGGAACTCAATATTTTCACTTTTCTAGACTTTAAATTTTTTGAAGTTTTAGTTCCATGGATGGATGATATTTTCACTTTTCTAGCCTCTGAATGTTTAAGATTTTTAGTTCCATGTATATTTTGAGTATTTGCAACCTTAGTGGATGAGTAGCGATAAGGTTACTATTATTCCCATTAGGTAATTATAAAGCCTATGATGTGCTAGGTGAGGACATGGACATGTATGATGTAAATGTTTTATTGATGTGCATGGATAATGTGTTGTCATGCACATGGATGTGTTTCATGTTGACATGCTTGCATACTCATGCTAATATTGATAGACTACGAATCATACATGCTTGCATCCCTATTAAAATTGTAAAAGGATTTGGATTATGATTGGTTGACATGGATGGCATTGTTTCTTTTTGCATGGTGGATCAACACAAAGGGATGATGCATATTTCATTAGTGGAATCTGCAGGAACTTGATATTTTCACTTTTTTGGACTTCAAATTTTTTGGATTTTTGGTTCCGTGGATGGATGATGTAGATTTCATCAATAGAATCTGCAAGAACTAGATATTTTTTCTTTTTTGAACTTTGAATTTTTTGGAGTTTTGGTTTCATCAATATTCCAAGCATTTGCAACCTTAGTGGATGAGTGGTGATAAGGTTACTATTGTTCCCATTAGGCAATTACAAGTCCTATGATGTGCTAGATGAGGACATGGGTATGTATGATGTGAATATTTTATTGATGTACGTGGATAATTTGTTTTCATGCACATGGATGTGTTTCATGTTGACATGCATGCATACTTATGCTAACGATGACAGACTATGAATCACACATGCTCACATCTCTCTAACTTGCAAGGTCATGTGACTATCACCCTCTCGTAGTCGCAACTGAAAGGCACCCAAATCTTCTGGAAGGGAATAAGTGCTTGTAATTTGATGCAATCAGAAGGAAGATGGTCATCTAGAAGGAAAAATATCAACCGAAAGGCATTAAGACCTTCTAGAAGGGAAGAATTGCTTGAAGATCATAGCTTCTAGATTTCATAGGATAAACCGAAAGCAAGATCTTGGTAAATTGCAAACATGTGCTACGAGCACCCTCCCATAGTCTATATTGGAAGGCACTCAAACCTTTTGGTAGGGAAAAATTTCTCAAAGATTATGACTTCTGGAAGGTAAAGGGTCATTTGATTGTAAACTGTAGCTAAATTACAAGGCTATGCAACTAGCACCCTCTCACAGTCCCAATTGGAAGGCATAAAAACCTTCCAGAAGGGAACAATTTCTTGTAATTTGATGCAACATGAAGGAGGATGCTCATCTAGAAGGTAGAAGATCAATTGAAAGGCATTAAGACCTATTGGAATGAAAGAATTACTTGGAGATCATGGCTTTTGAATGTCAAAGGGACAACTAGAAGGAAGGTCTTGGTAAATTGCAAGAATGTGCTACTAGCACCCTCTTGCAGTCCATATCAAAAGGCACTCAAAGCTTCTAGTAGAGAATAATTGCTTGTAATTTGATGCAATTGAAAGGAAGATGGTCATCTAGAAGGCCAAAGATCAACCAAAAGAAATTAATACTTTCTAGAGGGGAATAATTGCTCAGAGATTATGGATTTTAGAAGGCAAAGGATCATTTGGTTATAAACTATAGCTGAACTGTGGGGTAGTGCGAATTTCACCCTCTTATAGTTCCAATCAGAAGGCACAAAGACCTTCTAGAAGGAAACAATTTCTTGTAATTTGATGTAATTGAAAGGAATATGGTCATCCAGTAGGCCAAAGATTAATCATAAAGAATTAAGATCTTTTGGAAGGGAAGAATTGGTTGGAGATCATGCCTTTAGGAAGGTAGAGGATCATCTAGTAGCAAGGTATAAGTAAATCGTGAGAACATGCTACTAGCACCCTCCTGCAATTCCTATTACAAGGCACTCAACTCTTCTAGAACAAAAAAATTGTTTGCAATTGTTGTAACAACTAAAAATGTTGGTGGCTAGAATACCGAGAGGTCACTGGGTGTATAGCCTAACCCCGAATCTATGCAAGGGTCATGCTAGATGTAAACAGATGTGGGGTGCCCTGAACGGTCTAGTTGATTAGACAAGGATTTAATCGGTGTACAATAACCTTTCGTAAACATTTGTTTTGGAGGCATTATATGCAAGTTGAAATGGTAAGCGATAAACATAAAATAATTAAAAAATAATGCAAGATGTGATAATAGCAAACAAAAACTGAAATAGGCTTGAGTGAGAAAGTACACTGCCCCAAGATCGGGGGATCTAATCTTTGCTTGATTAAAGGAGATGCACAACAAAGGGGCAGTATGGACAGGCATAGCTTATAACGAAGTAGTATGATCACAAGTCCTTGAACTGCTATCAACAACTTGCTTTGCTTGCCAGTCTACTTGCCAAGACTAATTGCCAAGAAGCCAAAATGCCAGAATGCCAGACATGCTCAAAATTCAACCACGCTAAAAATACCAGAAGCCAGCCATAGGAATGATGAATCTAAAAGACAACCTTGCCAAAAATCCAACCCCTTGAACATTGTTCGCCAAGGTATTTATAGAGCCAGGAGTAAGGGGAAAATGTGGTTTGGATGCCACATGTCCTGGGTCCCACAGAGTGCGAATTTGACTATGCCATGATGCTGTGTGATGTTGGCTATGAAACCTACTACACTATGATCATACTTTTCAAGCTACATGTGCCAAAATCTAGTGAACTACCACATTTTTTATAGAATAATGTCCATAGTGAATGCAAAGTGGATCTTGTGCTCCAGGACTACATCTTCCTTACTTTGGCAGGCAAGGTCAAGCATAGGGAAAATTTTGGGGGTAGTTAGGGGGTGTAAAACAAAGAAAGCTTACTAATTTTTGGAGATATTCCAAGATGAGAGTAACTATTTCCAATAAGTTTTGGTGCTAACTGATGATGTCTTGAGGCTCCCAAACGAGTGTTACGTTGTTTATGCTACCCATCGTATTAGCATAACGTCAACACCTACATGCTACGCTGTACCATGCTGTGTAGTGTAGCTACCAGTCTTGGAAGGAATCTTGCATATAAGCTAAAAATACCTGTATAAGGCATGGCCATGCAAGAAACTACAACCCTATCTTCCATGTTGAAACGTCTTGGGACCTGCTGAGTTCATCCTTGGAACACATTGATGCCTTCTATCCCTGCTATGCTGTGTAGCATAGCACAGCGTAGCAGCCATTGTGACATGCATCCTCATCTGATTTTCAATTCTTTGTCAAGAAACTTTGCTTGAAGCCCGAGGGGGAAGTGGGATAGCCAATCTTGGAGGTTGAAATATGACCAAGTGTAATCCTCTTGCTGGAACCACTTGGTAGAGTGTCTTCTTTCGTTCTATCTTTGCTATGTTGTGCTATGTTGTGTAGCATAGCACAGCATAATCCTAATTTTGCTTGGATTCTAACTCAATCTTGTAAAAATTTGGTCATGGGATGTTAGTCATGTCTTGGCATGTTGACAGAGAAAACCTCTTTGATGATTGGAGCATGGGAAAATGTGCTTACTCCATAAGAACCATTTGAGTAGAAGTATTGGCAAAGTGCATTCCTACTATGTTGTGCTACGCTGCGTAGATAGCACAGTGTAGCACTCAAGTGAAGAAGATTTCTGATGAAATTTTCCACATTTTGTCATACCATGTTACTCATGCATCAAGGATGAAGTGGGGTAGATACCCTGGAGGACTCAGTTGTTGTCAATCCACATTGTTTGGGTGCAATCAGTCTCCCCAAGGCCTGCTATGTTGTGCAGCATAGTAGGTCTCATAGTTAGAAAACTTTCCAAACTATTTAGTCCATCCTGAGTACTTTTGGCAACTCCTAGCATGGTCCTTGGGTAGATCGTCAGTTGGGTCAAGTGTCAAGCTAGGCTGGCTGGCTGGAGAGTCGAGCGAACTTGTTAGCCCGGGAGATAGAAATTTGTGAGACTATACAGTCTACCCCTGGTGCCTCTTCCATGTGAACTGGCCTTGTAGCTGAGTACCATGTTGACTATGCTACAAAGAGTATTGTCTGCATGGTCCAATTTGACATTATTCTTGTGGGGACCCTTGCCTAAATCCCAGAACCACTGAATCATGAGAGTCCTGAAATTTATGGTGTTTCAATGATCCCTCTTTGTTGATGCCTGGAGGATCTACCTAAGAGACGTCAACAAAGAATATGAAACACCATGAAGAATAAGACAACAATCCCGCTCTTTAGTGTCCACCTAGATCATGCTCCGCTACATTGGGAAGTACTAGGAGAGTGATTGTAAGGTGAAAGGGGCAAGGGATGGAGTTGAGAAAACAAGTTTAGGGAAGAAACTAGTGTAAAATGCAAGGATTTAAAAATTTGTTTCCATAGCGTGATCCCTCATCAGAGTGCTTGTGAGAGAGTTAGCATGCATGGGTGTGTTTCTTTGTTGGCTTTTGACCTCTCGTCAGAGTGCTTGGAGATGGTCGATTTTTTGGCCAAAGCGAGTGTAAACCAGCTGCTATGCCATTTGTTTTAGGCACCTTTTTTTGAGATTTTCCACTCTTTTGCATTTTTTGTTCTTTTCCTTTACTATACACCCATGTTCACTTATAGACAACCTTATTGTAGGTGTTTCCTCCCCAAGATGAGCTGTGCTACATCCATGTGGGGCTTTCACCTACCTAGAGATGCTTCCCATAGGATGAGTTGTGTTACGTCCATCATGGACTTGGCAGTTGGGAATGTGAGAAAGCTTTGTGCATCAGGAAAGCTTGTAAAAGGACATAAAAAATTGCAAGTAGAGGGAATTGAGGCTAAACTGGCTGAAGGAAAAGTAGGATGTGCACTTCCAAGTAGCTATGCTAGTTAGAAAAGCTAATTTGAAACAATGTAGTGTCTTGCTCTCGTGATGGAATGCATTCCTGAATGATGCCATCCTAGCTTGTATCCTACAAACATAGCAAAGAGAAAACAAAAGAAAAGAAACCATCAAGTGGATCAAGGGAAAAATCTCTCTTGCTTTGGACATTGTGAAGGTGACGAGTGTTGTGTCTGAAGTGTGTGATGTCAAAAGTAGGAAGGCATCCCTTGTTCTGGTAGTAGCAAGACGAAAAGGTTGGCACTGAAGAAGCTAGGAGTAGTGGTGATGCAAGTGCTCAAGATTCCCCACCCAAGATAAACACCATAGAATCTAACTATTAGGTGGAAAGCCTACCAGCTGAACATCTTTTTGCACTTTGATGTTGGAGAGGGCTAGAGGATGGCAACTTTGTGGTTGGGCCACAATAGTGCTGGACTCTAGCAGTAGATGCTAATAGAAAGAGCTACTGCTAGGATGATTAGCTGTGGTAGTAGTAGCTCCAAAAGGTTAGCAAGATGTCAAATGACATCTATAGAGGATCAACAAGATGCTAGGGGTGGTGACACTACATATGTTCTAAAGGGTTTTTTCTTAGCAACGTGAACTTCATTCTAGAATTACAACACCCCATCCCATGTTATCCAGGAAGTTGAAAGTATGCAAGGTCACTTATTCGTAGGGTCTTAGATGTGAGCTAGGAGGCGTTGCATTGTAAACCTAGTTTAAGGTCCTGGTAGACCATCAGATGTGCTGGTTTAAAGTCCCAACAGACCATGATGTGCTAGTTTAAGGTCCTAGTAGATCGTTGTGCTAGTTTAATGTTGTAGTCAACGGTGGATGGCTAGTTTAAGGTTGTAGCGCACCATGCTATGGGTGCCAATTTTACATCATAGCCCAAGGACGTGTTGTGCCATTTTATAGTCATAGTGGACTATCTGTGTCAATTTTACATCATAGTGGACATTCTGTGCTAGTTTTACATCATAGTGGATGATCTTTGCCTTACCTTGCCCTATACCTGATGTGATCCTTTACGTCAGACATGATATGGCTTGAGATACAAGTGGTTAATAGGATTTGCAAACTCATTTTCATCCATATCAGCTAGTTTGAAGGCCCCGTTCTCATAGGCTTTTGTGACTACAAAAGGGCATTCCCAGTTAGTTTAGAACTTGTTTACATGTTCATGAATAGCCTTAAGAACTAAGTCCCCCTTCTTGATTGACCGTTGATGTAAATTATAGTGGTGCTTCTGTCATTGTTTATCTTGGTATCATTCGATGCATTCAAGTGTTCGAGCACACTCCTCCTCTATGGAGTCAAGATCAATGATCCTTGACTTGTTGTTTTGAGCCTCGCCTACAATGTTTGAGAGGATCATCCAAAGTGATGGAACATGAAATTCAAGAGGTAACACTACTTCATATCTGTAAACAAGATTGTATGGAGTCTTATCTGTAGCTATCCTACATGTCGTACAGTAAGCCCACAACACATAGAGGATTTGCTCATGTCATCACCTTTTGCTGCTGCTAAGAATCTTTTTCAACAGGATAATGATGGCCTCGTTTATTACCTCTTCTTGACCATTTGCCTGTGGGTAGTATGGCAATGAAAAAGATTGCTTGATGTCAAGGTTATTGCAAAATGTTTTGGTTTTCGCGCTACTAAACTATGGCCCGTTGTCCATCATAATAGTCATGGGAAGGCCAAACGTTGTTACTATGTTATTCAAGATAAAGTGGTAGACCTATTGAGATATAGTCTTCCTTAGGAAAATAGCCTCTACCCACTTTGTGAAGTATTCGGTTGCAGTGATGATGAAGCTAAGTCCTATGGAAGACTTGGGTGTGATGGGTCCTATGATGTCTAGTCTCCATCATTGGAATGGCCATGTAATATGTGTAGGATGTAACTTAGTGGGCAACACGTGTATGATATTTGCACGGCATTGACATGCATCACATGTCCTAACTTTGGCAAGGAAATCTCATTTGATGTAAGGCCAATAGTACCCTAGGCATCTGATTTTTGCTGTCATAGCCCTAGGGGCTATGTGCCCTCCACATAGTCCCTCATGGATTTCATTAAAAAAATTTTGTGCTTCTTTCCCACCAACTCAAGTTAGCAATATCCCATCAAAGGAGTGTTTGCATAAGGTGTTATCTCCTATGAGGCCATACTACTTGGCTTGCTTTTGGATGGAATCTTTTTGAGTGGATGTCAAACCGTGTGGGGGTTCACTATGTTGATGGTAAGCCTTAATGTTGGCATTCCATTCTTGGATATCTATTGCATTGATAGATGCGATGTGTACCACTTGAGTAATAGGATCTGTGCATTCTATTATTGAAGCAAGCAAAGTGACAAACAAGTGTGATGGCACATTCAATGCTAATGTGGCTAGTGCATCAACTACAATGTTCTCATTGCGAGGTAAATGTTGAACTTCTAACATTGTAATATATTTTAGTAACCTCTTAGCTAGATCGCAATAAGGTTGCAAATGTCAAGCCTTGCAAGCATAGACTTTAGTAATCTGATTGACAACCAATTGTGAATCGCCCCAGACTACCAAATGTTGGATCTTTAGTTCTTGAGCTAATAAGAGATCCATAAGCAGTCCTTCATACTCAACTACATTGTTCATACAAAGGAATGTAAAATGATATGCAAAGGGTGAAACTTCCCTAGAGGGAAATGTGATAACTATGGTGGCACTTCCACCTCATGTAGTTGAAGTGCCATCAAAATGTAAGCTTGCTTCAAAATCAGATGGAACAGAGTTTAGGCTATTGATGTGTTCATACAAGAATTTGGGTTCTATTATTGCTTGATCATCAATGGGTGAAGTTGTAAGCTATGTGGATATTTCTTAACCCTTTGTCGATGATTAGGCTACATAATGTAAGTCGAATTCTGCTATTATAGCTTTCCATTGGGCTATCCTACTACTCTCGTACAAGTTGGTTGTGATAGCCCGAGGTATATTTCTCTTGCATATGATGTTAAACTGGCTATGAAATAGGTAATGTCTTCATTTTTTGAGCATAAACACTAGGGCGAGATAGTATTTTTCTACCTTGTTGATTTTTTCCTAGTAAACTATTAACACATGGCTTAAGTAATAGACTGGGATTTCAGACCCATCATCTCTTTTTTGACATAGCAATGCAACAATAGATGTGTTTGAAGTGGTAAGGTAGATGTAGAAAGGCTTATCCCTCTGTGGTGGGTAAACAGTTGGAAGATGTAAAAGCTCTTTCTTGAGGTTATCGAAGGCTTATTAACATTGAATAGTCCACTTGAAGTTGACCCCCTTTTTAAGTAGGTGTTGCATGGGGTGTAGCTTGTCTATCAACCTTGTGATAAACCTTCTGATAAACTATACTTTGCCTTGCAACCCATGTACTTATTTGAGGTTTGTAGGTGGTGCTAAGTTGATGATGGCCCTCACTTTATCAAGGTCCACTCTTATTCTTTTTTCTAACACTACAAAACCTAGCATGCATCTGGTTTTAATTTTGAAAACACATTTCTTAGGGTTGAGGCATAGGTCATGCCTATGATAATGTTGGAGGACTATATTAAGATCATTGGGATGATGGATAGCTTCCTTATATTTGATTGCTATGTCATCCATGTACTAACCTAAATCGTCAGTGTAAGGCTAGAAGGGAAATAAACACCGAAAGATCGTCGGGTAGGCACAGTTGACCCTGCCTTCGCTTGAGGGCAAGCTAGAAAAGGGAACGAAGGTAGAGTACCTTGGATGGTCTACATGAAAATCAACAAAGAACTTCCCTGAGCATAAACTATGGCTTGCACTGGGGTTATTATAACCAATGTCTTAAAATGTGAATAGTGCGCATAAAACATAAACATAAATATATGCAGTGTATTTCAAACGGAACGTAAATAGGATCTTAAATAGAATGTAAGAAGAACATAAATAGAATGTAAACTAAATATAAAATAGAGTAAATAGAAATAATGATTGGAAAAATGAACTGTATTGTATTGCTTAGAAAATATGTGCACCAGTTAAAGCGTAGCTGCACGTGTGGATGGTAGGTCCAACACCTAGCCCCAGGGTGATGTGACACGATGATGTGATGATGTGATGTGATGTATGTGAGAAGTACTTGGATGCCAGGAGTCAAGTGTGCTGAGCACCCAAGGATTGTTGGTTTGCTATATGTTCTTAGAATTTTCAATGTCTCCCATTGCAAACCACAGTTTATGTGAATTGACAGGGTATTTATAGGGCTGGGCCAGGCTTAGGTGCGGAACTCTAGAATGGAATCAACGGTTGGGATTTAACAAGAAAATGGATCAAGTGACACATGTCCAATGGACAGTTTTACACGAGTTGGATGTATGTTGTGCATGAGTTGGATGTGTGTCAGCAAGCTACATTCTTGACCAGATACATTGCATTGTACAATTTGTGGGTTACTCAAGCCCATGAAAGTACATTAAAGTATATTTAATTTAGATCGTGAGGGATTGACATCCCTACAAGTGAAGATTTATAATGAAATGCCGAATAAGAAAAATTCAATCTTGACTCGCTTGACCATGGATTAAGTGTTGCAGGATGTTGAGATGTCGATTTGTGGCTATCTGAGGCATCTCTGTTTGACCAGGGCTTCCAATGTGAGTTGATGCGTCTTTAGCCTCAGTTGAGTTGATATTCAGCGTGAGTTCTGTCATGTTCATGCTACAATCACACCCAGCATGACCTCCAGCGTGAGTTCCAACATCCAGCTTGTGTGTCCTGTCAATGTCCCATCGTCAGCATCCCAGCGTTAGCGTCCCAGCGTGCATATGCTGCACTCACGCTCAGCGTGACCTATAGCGTCAGTAAGATAAAAAATACTTTTTGACACCTTTTTTTGAATTTTGAAGCCTGGATTTTTGAAGTGTGACTGTTGCCTACCTGTGTGATCTTGAGGTTGAAAACTAACGTTGATGTGCCTTATTTTTTGAGCCATTCTTGGCAGGTCATGCTGCACTCATGTGGTAGCATGACCATAGTGTGACCTGCAGCGTCACCTGTAAACATCTGTGAAAACTTGTAATTTTTGACTTAAAATTTGGAGATTTTGGAGGCTAAAGCTTAAGGTTGTTAATGCTAAGACTGAGGATGCTCAAGGATGACCTGCACATTCGAAATCAAGTCATTTTGAGTCAGTTTGGAGGCTGTTTGGAGTTGTGAAAGTTGGCCATGCTGGAGGTCATGCTGTAGCGCGACCGCAGCATGACCATATCATCCAGCGTGAATTGTCGACATCCAGCATGAATTGTCAACTTTGAAAGGGCCTGAGTCATTTCCATTTCAAAGTGCTATGCTGAAATTAGTGGTGTTTCAATCCATGTAATCTTTCAATCTTTCAAGGAGGTAGTTGCTAGAAATATATGTCATCGCTCATAGGTAGGATGATCTAGCATTTTTGAGTCCAAAGGACATCACTCTATAACAAAATGTTTCCCAAGGGGTCATGAAAGTGGTTGACAACTGATGTTTTGGGTTTATACGGATCTAGTTATAGCTTGAAAACCCATCCATGAAGGATAATAAGGCATGACCAGCCATAGTGTCTATAAGTTGATCGATACTTGGCAATGGGAAATCATCTTTAATCATTGCTTAGTTTAGGTCTCGAAAGTCTACAAATTTATATACCTTCCATTTTCTTAGAAACTACAACGATGTTCGACACCCATTCTGAGTAATCGACCACCTGAATAAAACCAACTTGATAAAGCTTGGTGATTTCATTACATACAGCTAGTGCAATTTCCGGTTTGATTTTGTGCACCTTTTTCTTAACTGCCTTGACATGCAAATATAGGATAATGTTGTGTTGTATGAGTCATAGTTCCAAGCTTAGCATGTCATCATATGACCATGCAAATACTTTAACATTGTCATGGAGAACTATTGAGATGTCTTGATGTACCTGTGGATGTAATAGAGAGCTAACTTTCAAGGTTTTTGCTTCACCTCTAGTGGTAGTTACAAGGAATTCTGTGAGAGGATCCTCAATCACATCCTTGGCCTCTAAGTTTAAGGCTTCGACCAAATGTTCAGGCCACTCTAGGGATGTTTCCAAGGACACTATGGTATTATGAGGGGATAATTCAAAGTCTACCAATTTTGAATTCAAGCATCTTGTAAATCTACCATAGGGACCTGTTAAGGTCAAAGGTGAACAAAGATCACCATGCATAGCCATCTTTTGGATGGACCTATCACAACAAGAAAATAAACCAAGTCAAGTGATACCTATTTTAAGCAATAGCGTGCAATGAATATATATGTAAATCAATAATGTAACATAAGATAATTGCTAGTTTAAGGTCTTAGCAGAGCACAATAATGTAATGGTTTGGTCTAAAACGTAAAATGGATGCTAAAATTACCAATTTAAGGTCATGGCGGACCATAACTGGGTTTAAAATGTAAAACGAGTGTTGAAATTGCCAGTTTACATCAAGGACTAGCCAAGGACACAAGCATCAAGGACTAGCCAAGGTGGATGAAATGAGGGACACCTTGGGACACCTCTCCAAGGCACACGTTGAGGTGTGGCAAGAGGCTTTGTCTACTCAGTAAGTCTTTATACTACCCTTGTTTCCATTATGTGATGCATCGGGCTAGATTACCATTGTTGTTACTATTTTCACTTTGCAACTATTGTCACTATTTTTGTTGCCATTTTGGCCGCTATGTCATGGTTTCTGCTACTTGGCCATAGTGGCCATACGATTTCTATGCTACGACTGTGCATGGTACCGCCTTGACTACCATTGTTAAGAATGGTAACTACACTATCGCAGGGGTCTAGGCTATTCTGGGTGGCGTAGCACATGCTCGACATAGCATACCACCCTTAGAGAGGTTTGTTTGTTTGCCAAGTTTTGTAGTAGCATGACCCATTCTTGGTGTAGCATAGCACAAGTTATTTCATGTGGTAGGATAGGGTTAGGACAATGGGAGCATTGTGAATTCTTTTTCACCTGCATTGTTAAGACTAACATTTTTGTTGCTATTACGCTACGCTGTTATATTGATAAGCTCTTGGGCTATTATGCTGTCAATTTGTTACATTGCTATACTATTAAACTTGTGACACCGCTACGCTGTTAACTTGGCCATGCTACTAAATTTGCTACGTTGTAATGCTTGTTCCATTATTACACTACTTGTTCCATTACATCTGTTGTACTTGTTCCATTGCTACACTACATAGGGTGTAGCCGTCTTGCTATGCTGCATGTAGCGTAGTTGTCACACTTGTGCAAATGTGTAACTATTACGCTACACTGTACAAGGTGTGTTTATTATGTTATGTGTAACTATTGCACTGTGGGGTGCACCTTCCATTGTTACACTATGCTACGTGGGGCTACACTATGCTACATGTGACACTTTGTTACACTACATGCAATGTTTAACGCTATCCTATAGCGGACTTATTATTTCACACTAAAGGAAAATTTGTAATAGGGGGATAAGGCTACGCTATATGTAAACAAAGGGTCATGCTACATTATATGCAAACAGAGGGTCACTACGCTATATCAGTAATCATCACTTGAACACAATGCTATCATTTGGTGCTCTATCATGCAGGGTCATGCTAAAACATCTTCTGATCATCCTTGAGGTGGTAGGAGTCTTATGCTGCCTTAGCAAACCCATAGCCAATGTCCCCCCACCCCACGCATGGGTAGGGAAATAGGCAGTCTAGTTCCAGGAGGGTGCATGAGACTTCCTAGAGTTTCTCCTTCGCCATTATAGTGTGATCATGTGGTCACACTTATCTATCGAGATAGTGGCTATACTTACAGAAACGTTGTTGCCCAGGGTATTCTGAAGTTCTTGGTTGATGGGTCGATCAGGGACGAAGCGGCAAAAAGCTTAGATCAAAGCCCAAGGGACTTGAGGCACTTGAGTTGGATCTAGGACATGCCTGAATACAAATGCTACCATTTATATAACACGTTGTATGTTGCCTGTCACATGGGCACCTAATTTTAGAACCCACCTAGAACCATTTACTATGCTGATGAGTGAGTTCTGTAAAGGTATTTTAATGTGTTATGCTAGACAAATATGTTTACTTGTATTCTTGAATGTTGTCAAGTTTTTCATTAACAAGGATAGCCTTCATGGTAACAAGAATACCTTGGCGTTGGCCCAAACAGCTCTTCAAGAGTTCTGCTCTACTGGGAACATGAGTGCTAGTGTTGTAGAACAACTTGGACTTGAGTTTAGGAACTATCCAACCAAGTATTCCAAGCTCTATGGGAAATGTAAGGAAGTTGGCTAGTTGGATAGTGAATGGGTATCACGTCGGTCGATTATCATTGAAGACGTTATAGTGGAACTTCCACCATTTCTTATGCTATTTAAACTTGGTATGTTAAATCGTGTGTTTGTTCTTATGTATTCAAGTAATGATGTGCTTTCACTTTTTCTAATCTTCTTGTTTGTTGCTAACCGGTGCAGTAGCAAGGAAATCCCAAGAGTTCATAGTGATCACCTCTAGGTGTGACGATATCAACCTCTTCTTCAAGTATGGGGAGGTGGAGGAGACCCAGCGTTGGCTCTGCAATGGGGCCCTAGCCATCCTTGCTCACAACATTCAAGAGGCTAGGCTCATGAATTTATTTTTGGCTATAAATCCAAGTGTCCCAACTGCACAAATTCTTTCCCTAACCGATTCCTTCTCCAAGAAGGCTAATCACTTCCGAACACGTGTTCATGGTGTGTAGGTGGTATTTGAAATTAATGAACAACTCTCTGTGAATCTTTTCAATGTTTCTTTTGATGGTCTCCCTGTAGGAGAAAAATCTAGTAAAGATGCAAACTATGAGGGAGACATTAAAGAATGGCTAGGGACAAGCAAGGACCGAAAGGAGATTCACATCCACAAAGTCAAGCTAGCGGTGGCCCAAAAGATTTATCCTATCTTCCGTGCCCATGCTTTCCCCAAGATACTCTCCCAAGAAAAAATCCTTGGAGTGGAGTAGGCTTGGATAATGAGGGAGGTCATGGAGGAAGGAACCCATTACAACTGGGCCAGGTATCTTTCAAAGGGCTTACATGTTGAGATGGTCAAGCTATATGAGAACCTTGACTCCTGTTTCAATATGCACTATACCTTTTCCATAGTTTGCTTGTGATGGTTTGTAGAATTCCTTGTGGTTCGTGAAAATGGTACCTGGGTACAGCAAGATTATAACTAGGTATCTAAGCCATGGATTTGCCAAGTTTTATACATCACCCAATCCAAGGATCCCTTGGAAGCTATTAGGGAGTCACTTTAAATAATGATGAGGGATCAGGTGGCATGTCCCTTTCATGCCTAGGACAGTGTGGGAGAGGTGCCTCCCATTAACATAGGCAATCTGTTAAGGAGGCAACACCTCATTGCAGAAACAGTTAAGACTAGGATGCAACGTAAGAAGTATTTTCCTGCCAAGGAACCTCCTTGTACGACTGAAGAGAGGGGGAAAAATCTGCAAATCAAAGTTCACAGAGTGTAACCCCTAATTGGTAAGTGTGCTTGACTATTTTGGTAGCGTAGTGCTTCCTACGCTATGTAGCATCGCATAATGTAGTGCTTGTTTCAAGTTGGAGTACCTTGCTTACTACGATTATGCTTAGGGGTTCCTATTGAAGAGGAGGAAGAGGCCCCAACCTCAGAAAAAGAGGCCTCTGCCGTAGAGGAAGAGGCCCCTATTGATGACCTTTTTGTCGAATGTGGTTCAGTACCTGAGGGGCACATGAGTGTTGAGGATGCTGTCACACTTTTAGGTTAGTTGGAAAGAGAGGGGATTTAATTTGATGCTGGTTATTTTGATTGCTTGTTTGACAGTGTGTTGATGGGCAACTGCCCTGCTATCACCCTTGAGGGTTTGCTGGGTAGGATCTTTACACTATCGTTTATGTTGTTCATCAGCTTTGTTGTTGTCCTCTCCACCATGACTAACATATTTTATTATGTAGTAGGCACCACTATTGATGCCCCTGGCCCTTCTTCTTCAATCGTTCTTCGAACCTGGATCAAGACCCCTAAAAAATTTGCTTTTATAGAGGGGGTGATTGATGACATGATCTATCACCTAAAGCATATCGATCCTGATATTGGTATGTCAAAATTGCTATGCTAGGCTCTCTATGATGTTGCAATTTTTCTATGTCACTATGACTAACAATTTCCCATGTATGATTGGAAGCCTCTTGTCTCAAGTAGTATCCTAAACAAGTAGTTGAGGTCAATGCTATACTCGAACTTCCGTTGGAGGTAGCTGAAGTACCTCATCACATATATGATGAAGTAAGTAAATGTGCATTGTACTAGGCATGCTCCTTATGGGAGTGTAGGCATGTGAATGAGGACCTCTGAAAGTGGGTCTAGAAAATTGAGAAGGAGAAGGCCAACCTAACTGCTGAGGTGGGGGATCTTCAATCCAGGAATGAATTTTTGTTGGCCCATGACACTCACGATCGTAGTTGGCATACAACCATTATCGACTATGCAAGATACTAGATGGCCATACAAAACAAAAATAAGGCCACTTGCAAGATCATTAAACAACACATGCAAATGGACCTTCTAGCCCAGAAGAACCAAGATTGGAAGGATTATAGCACAAAGGTTTATGAATGGGGACAAGCACAGAAGAACCATAAGCATATGTATAAAATTTAATGTGCTGGCTATCATAAACAATACCAAGATGGTTTGGTCAAGTTGCATACCCATGAGCTATTCGTTGATGTTATTGGTGTTTCTGGAGCTTATGAAAAGTTCATAAAATAGGTGATGGTCAATGAATCTCCTGAAAGGGAAATAACCCTACCTGCCGGTGAAACCACCATCACCACCTTTTCCCTAGGACCAGCCAGATGGATAGCTATGGAAAAAAGGAAGGTTACAACAAGTGCTAATCTAGGAGATAGGAATTAGGCCAACGTGATTGAGGAGGAGATCCTGTGACGTCTTATAGTTGGCATGGATAGGATACCCTCCAAAATGGACATGGGGCCATCTCGTGTTAGTCATTTTTTATTGGGTCATAGTTTATTTTATAAAAGCCTTTGTTGTAGTCTTGATTCATTATTTTATTTTCTCTCATGCAGGATCCGAATGAAGATGCAGGACCTAGTGAACCAGGGAATGATGGTGTAGGTGAAGACTCATAGCGTGGTGCCATGAAATTTTTTCTTTTGTGTTTGAATTTAAAAAGTTTTTGTAAACATTATTAATTGAAATTGAATGAAGAATATAATGTGAAAGAATTTGTTTCCCTTTGGTTAATTTATTGTATTTATTTTTATTCTTTATCTTTTTGGGCCCCTTGGGAGCTTCTCGTTCTAGTTTTAGGCCATTTCAAGCCATAGCAATAGTTTAAGGCCATTTCGGGCCATTGCTTAATGATAAAAGATTTATTTTTTTTGTTTGGATAAGTGGAGTGGCCAATTTTAGGCCTTAGTATTCTACGATGGTAGTTTAAGGCCATTTCAGGTTGCAATGCTAGTTTAAGGGCATCTCGGGCCATTGCTAGTTTTAGGCCATTTTGAGCCTTATGTAAGGCATTGGTGACAAGGGCAATGCAGCAAGTAAGCTTAACATCAAATGCAAATCAACAAATAGTTGACTTACTGTAAATAGCGAATTCATTGTGAAGTGTAAATGATGCACACAGTGGACTTAATCTGGGGAATGTGAATTATGCAAGCAATGTACTTAATGTAAAAAAAATGTGAATATAGCGAACCAGATGTAAACATGTGAATTATGTATATAACAAAGTGAATGTAAAATGTAGCATATACCATTGGAAGTGTGGAAAATTTCAATTATGTAGTTGTTTCCTAACCCGATGTGGGTTAGGTGAGGTATAGGGCTAGGTGAACCTGCATTGGTACTCTTCTATTTTATCATTTGTGGCTTGGAAGGGCAACTCAACCCACGTTGTCTCTTCATTTAGAATAGCTTCAGCCTGTTCAGGTGTTTTTGTTTGAACAAGGGTTTGGGTTTTAGAGATTTTGATCTCTAAACCTTGCTCCACTCCTACATTTTTTATGGCTCTTGGAGCCACTTAGTTGCCATGGACTACCACTTCCCCTCCTATGTAGGGTAATTGGATTTCTTGGTGTGGGTGAGGAAATGACCCTCAGTTGGGCCAATCATGATCTTCCTAGAATTAGGTTGAACCCATGCATTTCCTCTACCACGATGAACACTGCACTTATGGGGAACTAGTCCCATGCCACAAAGTTGATGTGGACATTTCCCTTTACCATTACACATGTTCCATTGAATGATTTCTAGTAGGAGGTTGTCATGGGCTTGATCTAATCAACCAAACCTAGTTTGTCGACTATTGAAAATGGAATGACATTTGTAGAGGCCCCATCATCAACGTGTACCTTTCAGATCTTATACTGGCCAACCCGAATTGTGATGAATATAGACACTATCATCACACTGACCCTTTTCAGGGTCATCCTTAATGAACTATCATGAAATTTCAATTGAGTTGGCCATAGTTCCTTAGTCGTAGAGGGAAGCATGATAGCGTGAATCTCTTGCTCCTTTGCCGGCATGTTTTTGTCAACCAGAATGGATGTTAACATGTGAACCATGGCCTCGTGGTGCACTGTGGAAGTCATTATCAAATCATACAGGCTAAGAGTTGTATTTTTCTATTTTAGAGCCTATTTAACTTGGGTGAGGGATTGAGAAGATCCTGCCCACCATCTTGTTTTTTGTTACCCTTTTTCTCCTCCATTCATCCTAGAAGATGAATCCCCCGAGGGGGGGGGGGGGGGGGGGGGGGGGGGGGGAGGCAGTTTTAGGTTGAGAACTATGCTTTCTCGAGCGGGATGGTGATGATTGTGTTTGTGCAGCGTTACCAGTTGCTGATGATAAGGGGGCCATGGGCATCAAGGACAAGCGGGTAGGCTTGGAGGGACCTAAGATGGTGTGTTCCCTAGCTATCTTATATGCCAAACACTCTTCTCATTTTTTCGAATGGAGAGGCTGCGGTACGATCTTTGTTGCTTGACTTTGCATGGTAGAGGTGCTTGAATGTTTTGGCACCTTAATGATGAATGATGCCTATGGTGTTGGTGTGGGCGATGGTGTGAATTTTGGCACAAAGGGTGTAGGGGCGGATGTTTAAGGAGGAACCTTAAGGACAAATGATTTTTGTGAGGTCACTTTTATTGTTGTCAAGGTTGCTACCTTACAAGGAGGCACACGCACCACGAATGGTTGTCATGGTGGCTCTGGGTTGCTATCAATGCCAACAATGTTGATTGTGTACCCTGCGTTGTTAGTGTTTAGGGGGCCTTTGTAAATGTGCATTGACTGGTTCTTATGGTGAACGAGACTACTTTTTCCCAGAACCAGTTTACTTTGATCGATCATGCACTAGATATCATCTTTCAACACTAAAAAGTAGTTCGTATCATGACCACATAGTTGGTGATAGTCATAGAAACATTGTAGCCCAAAGTTCTTAGGAACTGATGGCTCATTGGGCGTGGCCAAGGGGGGGTTCCTAAGAAGTTCGCAGTACCATTGATGACGTTTAATTGCATCCTTCGACATCCATTTATGCTATATACACCCATCTCCCCAATAGTTGTTTCAGAAGTTCTGAAGGCTTAATGAGTAAAGGGGTGTATTTAGGGTAGTCCTTGTGCTCAAAGCTGGGCCTAGGCTGAGTTGATGCCTCAAGGGCTAATGTTGATGGCTGACCAGTGTTGCCTAACCCAAATGTGGCATTTTCAGGTGTTTTGGCTATCTTTTTGTTATTGCTATTATTGGGTTTGGTCTCGTTAGTCATAGCGGCTACCATGGTTGTTGTGGCCTTACCCTTCTCTTTGTCCTTTTTGATATATGCATTTTTGTATGTAACATAGGTTGGATCTTTGCTAGCTTCAGCCACATCCTGGATGCTCTTTGTCTGAGCAAAGGTTTGACTGAGGGAGTGTAGGGCTAGGTAGTAAAACTTTGATTTAATGAAGTCATTTACTACCCCCTTGAAGATGGCCAACAAGTGGGCCTCAACAATAGGCTTGTGTATCTCATTCAAGGTGGTGCTCCACCATTGTATGAATCTTTGCACAGACTCCAGCAAGTCTTGCTTGACGCTCATCAGTTAGTCTAGCATGACCTCTAGTTTCAATTTATACTTAAACCGAGTCACGAGCTGACTCAGTAGCTCCTCCAAGGTTGAGATGGAGGCACGTGGGAATGCACAACACTAGTCTAGAGCTTTTCCTATCAAAGACATGGTAAAGACACAGATGATGGTGTGTGGCCATTATTGCAATAGTAGAGATTCAGATCTAAACGTTACCAAATGTGTGTTGGGATCACCCTCCCCATTGTATTTTGTAAATTTGGAAAGTGGCATCCCAAGGGGTAACGTAAGCATGGGAAAGGGCAAGCTGATGGGGTTGTCATGGTAAAAATCCATGACCTGTACCATGTCAAAACTAGTGTCTTTGAGCCATTTGATTTTATCAGTGAGGGTCTAGATAAGTTGAAAAACTTGATCCAAACCCAGGGACGTTGCAGATGGTTGTGAAGCTGCTTGGGCAGCCATCATTGGTGGCATTGTAAAGGCAGGGGCATGGCCCATGGGGGGTGCTATTGGGCCTACTCTTGTAAATGTTTTCTCCTGGGTGGTGCTGTTGGGGTGGCATCCACTGGTGGCACTGTGGGGTTGGTGGTTTAGCTGGTTGGTGGAGCATCCCATAGCCCTATGTTTGGTTGTACTACGTGTCAAAGCTAGTGCACTTGGGATTACATGTAGTGTGACATTAAAGAATGTTGCGTAGTAGGGAAAGAAGTGGTCGATGCCTGCCACGTAGTTGAGACTGGGTTAGCTACTGCTAGTGGGATGGGTGTAGATGAGGGACCAGGGGTGAAGCTCGCATGCAACTATGACATGGGTAGAGTGTGGATGTATGGTAGCGTAGTCATAACTAATGTTGGATATGAATCCAGGGTAGACTAAGAAGGAAGGGTGATTGGGAATGAAGTTGAAGGGGCCACTTGTTGGTATGTAGAAGGTATGAGATGGCTACCTATGGATGACACATGTGTAGGCTGTGACGAGGTTGTGGTAACCATGAAGGGGGTAGAAGCAAAGAGTGGGTTTGACTGAAAGATAGTGGTGGGAGGGATTATTGTAGCATAGGTCTAGCCACCACCTTCAGAGTGGGAGTCCAAGTCTTCCTATCCATCTTGGAACGCTTCATCATAATGAGACACTGTGTTCCATTCCCTGGACCTACTGACTTGCATCAACTGGTCTAAGACCCATTGATATGGTTTAGTCAATGGAATGGTCACATCAAGGGTAGGGATGAACTCCCTCCTGTTTTGGTGGAGGAACTCAAAGTTACATTTGCCCTCAAGTTCCTGGTAGTCCAAGGGTAGATTCACCTTGACTTTTGCACAAAGGAAATCATATCGCTCTGCGTCTTGTGCCAAGCACTCGATTGATAGGTGCCACAGTCTAAGGGACTGATGTGGTGCCAGCACTGGGCTGGTTGGTCGCTTGGGACCTGTTGTGTTTTGGACCAAGTAGGGAACCTCCAGGTTCAAGGTGATGGCAGAAATGATTGCAGGAATTGTCTTCTATTGTAAGATGGAAACTGTAAAAGAGAGAAAATGAAATTGGGTATGCTAGGGAGTTTCTCTTGCTATGCTAAGTAGGAGTGTTATGCTAGAAGGTTTGCTATGTCGCATGAGGTGTAGGTAGCTTGGGGAAGTAAATAGAGTAAACATGGTATAGTAAATAGGTGGAGGCTTTCATCCTGCCGAGTTCCAGAGGAACCATTGTTGTGACCAGTCTGCACCACATGGTGCGTAGACAACCTGAAGGATGTCATGTCTACACTAGTAGGTGACAGGGTACAAATAGCATGTAGGATTACCTATAATATGAGAAAAGGGCACCAAAGGCCCTCCTTCTAGCACCAAAAACTATAATGATTGAAAAATTTGGTGGTTGGAACATCGAGAGGTCATCGGGCATACATCCTAACCCTAGATCCATGTGAGGGCTATGCTAGATGTAAATGGATGTGGGCTACCTTGAACAGTTTGGTCGATTAGACAGGGACTTAATGGGTATACAATAACCTTTCATAAATGTTTATTTTATAGGCGTTATATGCAAGTTGAAATGGTAAGCGATAAACATAAAAAAATAAAAATAATAATGCAAGATGTGATAATAGCAAACAAAAAATGAAACATGCTTGAGTGAGAAAGTGCACTACCCCAAGATCGGGAGATCTAATCTTTGCTTGATTGAGGGAGATGCATAATAGAGGGGAAATATGAACAGGCATAGCTTATAATGAAGCATTATGGTTACAAATCCTTGAACTACTATCAACAGCTTGCTAACAAGATCCTTCTACTTGCCAGTCTACTTGCCAAGACTAATTTTCAAGAAGCCAAAATGCTAGAATGCCAAACATGCTCAAAAGCTGACGATGCTAAAGATGCCAAAAGCCAGCCATAGGAATGATGAATCTAAAATCCAACCCTTCCAAAAAGCCAACCCCTTGAACATTGTTTGCCAACGTATTTATAGAGCTAGGAGCAAGAGAAAAATGTGTTTTGGATGCCATAAGTCTTGGGTCCCACAGAGTGTGAATGTGAGTATGCCATGATGCTATGTGATGCTGGTTGTAAAACCTACTATGCTGTGACCATACTATTCAATCTGCATGTGCCAAAATCTAGTGAATTGCCACATTTGTTACAAAAAAATGCCCATAGTGAATGCAAAGTGGAGCCTGTGCTCCAAGACTACATCTTCCTTGCTCTAGTAAGTAAGGTTAAGCATAGGGACAACTTTGGGGGTAGTTATGGGGTGTAAAACAAAGCAAGCTTACTAATTTTTGGAGATATGCCAAGGCGAGAGTAACTATTTCCAACATGTTCTAGTGCTAACTGATAATGTCTTGAGGCTCCCACGTAAGTGTTACACTATTTACACTACCCAACGTATTGGCATAACATCAACACCTACATGCTATGTTGTACTACACTGCATAGTGTAGCATAACGTAGCCACCAGTCTTGGAAGGAATATTGCCTATAAGCCAAAAATACCTATTTGAGGCTTGGCCAGGCAAGCAACTGCAACCTTGTCTTCAATGCTAAAAGGTCTTGGGACATGCTGAGTTCATCCTTGGGACACATTGACGCTTTGTTTCTCTGCTACGTTGTGTAGCATAGCACAGCATAGTAGCCATTGTGACATGCATACTCATTTGATTTGCAATTCTTTGTTAAGAAACTTTTCTTGAAACCTAAGGGTGAAGTGGGATAGTTAGTCTTGAAGGCCAAAGTATGGCCAAGTGCAATCCTCTTGCTAGAACCACTTGGTAGAGGGCCTTCGTTTGTTTTGTCTTTGCTACACTGTGTAGCGTAGCATAGCATAGCACCTAGTTTGGCTTGGATTCTAACTTAGTATTGCAAACATTTGGTCACAGAATGTTAGCCATGTCTTGGCATGTCGACAGAGCAAACCTCTTTGACAATGGGAGCATAGGCAAATGTGCTTACTCCATTAGAGCCATCTAAGTAGGAGTATCAACAGAGTGCATTCCTACTACGTTGTGCTACACTACGTAGTTTAGCATAGCTTAGCACTCAAGTGAAGAGGATTTATGATGAAATTTTCCACATTTTGTTGCACCATGTTACTCATGCATCAAGGATGAAGTGGGGTAGATATCCTAGAGGGCTGAGTTGTTGTCAATCCACATCCTTTGGGTGCAATCAGTCTCCCTAAGGCCTACTATGTTGTGTAGCGTAGCATAGAATAGCAGGTCTCGTAGTTAGAAAACTTACTGAACTATTTAGTCCATCTTAAGCACTTTTGACAACTCCTAGCATGGTCCCTGGGTAGACCGTTAGTTGGGTTAAGTGTCAAGCTAGGCAGGCTAGAGAGTCTAGTGAACCTGTTATCCTGGGAGATAGAAAATTTGCTAGACTATATGGTCTGCCCCTGGTGCCTCTTTCATGTGAACTGGCCTTATAGCTAAGTGCCACATTGACTGTGTTGTAGAGAGTATTATCTGCATGGTCCAATGTGACACTATGCTTGTGGGACCCTTGCATAAATCCCAGAACCACTAAATCATGAGAGTCCCAAAATTTATGGTGTTTCAATTGTGGCTTTGAGAAGGTATAAGGTCATCTGGTTACAAACTATAGCTAAACTACAAGGTGATGTGACTAGCACCCTTTTGCAGTTCCAACTGAAAGACACAAAGACCTACTGGAAGGGAACAATTTCTTGTAATTTGATCCAACAGGAAGGAAGATGATCATCTAGAAAGTAAAAGATCAACTAGAAGGAATTAAGACCTTCCAAAAGGGAACAACTACTTAGAGATTGTGGCTTCCAAAAGGAAAAGGATCATATAGTTGTAAAGTGTAGCTAAACTATGGGGTGGTATGCTAGCACCATTTTGTAGTCCCAACTAGAAGGCCTAAAACCTTCTAGTAGGGAACAATTGCTTGTAATTTGTTGTAGCCAAAATGGAGAGAATCATCTAGAAGGCTAACGATCAACCAAAAGGCATTAAGACCTTTTGGAAAGAAAGAATTGGTTGAAGATTATGGCTTTCAAAAGGAAAAATATCATCTAGTAGCAAGGTATAGATAAACTACGAGTAGTACTAGCACCCTCTTATAGTCTCTACCAAAAGGCACTCAAACCTTCCAATAGGGAACAATTGCTCAAAGACCATGGCTATTAGAAGAAGAGGATCATCTAGAAGGCTGAAGATCATCTGAAAGGCATTAATACCTTCTAGTTGCAAATAATTTCTTGGAGGTTGTGGCTTCTAAAAGGTAGAGGGTTAACTAATAGTAAGGTTAGGTATACTATGAGGAATTGCATAGTAGAACTCTTTGAAAGGTATAGGTTCATCCCGAAGGCATTCAAACCTTTCTATACAGAATAATTGCTTAGACACTCCACCTAAACTAGACTTCTGAAATGTTTTGTGCCTTTCAGTAGGCTAAGATTACAAGAATTTTTCATCTTCTCCCTAAACCCAAAACCCAAAACCATAAAGTAATGCTATGGTTCAATCCCAATGTAACACAATGTTTAAATTAACATCTAACATTAAATCATAAATGAAAATTACATACTCTATCTAATAATAAACATGAAAACTTTTATGCTTCCTGTTGTCCTTATTAGGTTTTCTAGTTATCATACTTAACGTTCATGTAATAACTATTCATAACTTTTCCAATTAAATACTAAGTTTACACCACAAGTGATGGTATCCCAAGAGATTTTTATGCCTTTGATAGTAATTTTTAGTCTTGGATTTTATATGTTCTTAGTAACTCCTAATGTCAAAAGGTTTTCAACTTATCATACTTTATTATTATCTAATAACTATTTATAACTTTTGAAATTAAATACTGAGTTTACAATAGAAGTGTTGATATCCCCAGAGGTTATTTTACCTCGAGTGTTAATTTATAGTTTTTGTTGTTATACATTAGGATTTCTTTAATATGCTATGATTATTGCAAGGTAATCCTACTTGTAGTGTATCGTGGTTCATGTACTAAAGTCTCCTGGAAGGTGTCATGCCTTTTGGTTGAGGTAAATTTCACACATTTTTGGACTTCCAAATGGTCAAACTGTAAAATAGCTAAAACTATGTGCAACTACTACTCTCACTAGCTCACACTTTCTAGAATGCTAAAACCATTAGCAAGGATTTTCCCCTTTGGTTGTTTTGTAATTCTTATGTGATTTCCCCATATAAGGCTTGGGATTGAGGGAAAGACTTCTCAAAATGTTATCTGATGTTATGTAACCTATAATATTCACTAAGAGCTACTTCTTCTAGGTTTTCATTTATCTCATTATGTTGATTTCTTGTTTTAATTTTGTTGTGTTTTAGTTTAATCACTTCATTAGAAAGCTTTTGTAGGATGGTGAAGACTTCATTCATTGAAGGTTGGTTCTCAACTTTAGGTAAGTTCAAGGCTTATGTTGTCTCAAGGTTAGGGATAGAGAGTATTGGTGTAGGGACATCTCTTCTAATCATTTTTTTCTACCCTACGTACTATGTATCTTTTTGAGTTTATTTTGTTGAGGATGATTCTTGGATGTTTTGGCATATTTGGAGGTGTTTTTGACTTATTTTGATGAGTTGAGGAGGTTCCAAGATCTATGGGGACTTGTTGAGAGGCATTCAGAGGCTTCTACCATCAAAATGAGCACTTTTATTTTTAGCACCTTTAGAAGAGACATCTTCCTAGAAAGATAGATGTATCCTGTCAGGAGTAGACATCTACCAAAAATAGTAGATGTCCTAGCAAACCTAGAGACAACCTAGACACATAGAAAGATTCCAAAAACACCATTCCAATTTGGAAAATAGCCAAAGCAAGATGAAAATAATTGAAGAGAAGGTGAGAAAAATTGGGAAACATCTAACGAATCTCAAGTTGAGTTGAGGAAAGTTTTCTAGGATTTTTACCTTCTGATTGCTTATAAATATTAATGTAATTCACCATTGTAAGAGCTATAGTACCAGGTATCATAGTGCCAAGCGCCAAAGTGCAAATGCCGTTGAAACGTTCAACACCCCTTATGCTCCACACTGCTCTTAAGGGGATAAAATTAAGTGAAGAAATTGGAGGGTATCATGAAACCAAATATATGCCCCTTCCATATGAAAGTGGTAAAGGAAGTACGAAGCCATGGAGGCAAGACATGACCAAGACAAAGGAAAGATAGTTAATTTTACTATTGTCTTGGAGGAGCTTGATGGAGATGCATTCATTGTTGAAAAACTCCACCACAATCATGAGTTTCAGTCATAGTCATTTGACTAGATGAACCTATCAAGAATAAATCACACTTTGAACTAGCAAAGAAGCTTAGGCAAGAGGTGAAAGACTTAAGGTACAAGTGGGAATCAAGGCCAAGAGTTCTTGCTAGATCCCACAAAGACAAACATTAGAGGACAAGCCAACATCATTCTTCTACTTTCTCTTTTGCATTCTCATGATCATTAGAAGACTTTGAAATAAGGAGGCAAACCTTTAAGGACCATGATAGGGAAGAGAGGAGAACTCATGATCACCATGACCATCATGATCATTATTCAAGACATTTTGATTTACAAAATGAAGAATATGAGCAACACAGATGAGGAGATCACAGAAATCATGAAAGGAATGAGGAAAAAATCGGGTCTTACTACAATAGAGTGCATGAACCTAATCAAGATGATAAGCCCCTAATGGTAACTCATAGTATGATTAACATCCAGGAAGCTATTTACATCCCAACCAAGCACATGAGGGATAGTTGAATTAAATAGTTGGACATGAACAACATGCTAAGATTTGAAGTTGGTTATAATGCTAATCCACAACATCACCTTCAAGCTTTCCACAATTCCTTTGTCCTAAAAAACATCAAAAGTGATTAACAAAAGTTAAAGTTGCTTCTCAGAATACTTGTGAAGAAGGTTGATAGCTAGCACAAGTTACTAGAACCTAAATTAATCAGACGATGGAGTATTATGCTCAAACTCTTTAGTTAAAAATATCAAACTTATTCAAAATTTTCTAACTCAAGAAAATAGATCAAGGGTGGAAGCAATGGACTCATGAGACCCTTGATGTAGTAATGGGTAGATACTACTCACTATTTCACAAATGCCCAAAACATATATTTTCATTAAGGAAATAGCATAGGCACATTGTAGATGGGCTACATAGTAAAACCAAAGAGACTCTTGGGGTTTACAGCCATGGCAGGTTATTAGAAATGACCACCCATCACATACAAAGACTAATTGACCAAGTGAAAAAGGAGTAAGGTGAGGTAAGAAAGAGAGAGTTGGTTGAAGAGTATAATAGAGACCCACCAATTTAAAAAAGAGATGCACAAGTCTACAATACACAAGAGAAGGAAACCTTGGATTAGGCCATCCAAAGAAAGACTCTACTAATCCAGAAATTTGTAAATGACATTGCAACCAAGGTAGAGAAAATGTGGGATTTTTTTGATGCAAAATCAGCAACTACATTGAAAATTATGGAGCAAATAACTAAGGAATCCTTTGAAAAATGCAAAGCCAAGAGGAAAAAGAAAGAGTTTGGATAGAAAGGAAAAGTTGGTTCAGTGGCTATGTACTCAAAAACTAGCTCCACAGATAAGGAAGGTTGCACTATGTGTCAGTACAAACATCCCAAGGGATGTTGTCCAATCATGGCACATCTACATGAGATAGGGGCATATACACTCAATCCTAGATTTGTTAAAAAATAGATTTCCAAATGGTTATCTTATCCTCAAGGTAACTATTGACAGAACCTCCAACCAATGTATTATCCTAGTGGAGATTTTCCGTAGCCATAGGAGCACTAATATTAGTAATGATAACAACCTCAATCATGATCTATGCCACCATCAAGCCAAAAATATCCCTATGGATAGCTAGATTCATATGGATATTTTGTGCAACGTCTAGCATCACTTGGTAATGGAGTTTCTCAGACCCCACAGTACTATCTAGTAGAATACCATAGATCGATAGTGCCAAGGATAGATCCAAACTCATATGTGCATCCAAAAAAAATGGTCATTCTAATCAACACCTAAATCCACTACCATCAATGCTACCTTCTATTATGCAAGGGAAATCACTATCACAACCATAGCAGAAGAATTTTACTAGGGTTGTTAATATGCATGAGGAGATGGTTACCTATGAAAGAGGGTAAATGGTGCATTCACATTGACTTATGAATGTTGAATTCTACCATGTTCAAGGACCACTTTCCTTTGGAATTTGTTGACTAGGTCTTGGACACAATTATAGGGCATAAGTATTACAATTTTCTAGATGGGTAAAGTGGATATAATCAGATTTGTATTGCACCTGAAGACCAAGAAAAAAGAATGTTCATCAATCCATGGAAAATATTTGCTTGCAAATAGATTCCCTTTGGTCTTTGTAATGCACTAGTTACCTTCCAAAGATTGGTATTAGGTATCTTCTAGAAGCATATAGGAAATGGTGTTAAAGTATTTATGGATGATTTTTCCATGTACAGGATATATTTCAAACAAGCACTAGATTGGTTGGAGGATGTACTTAAAAGATGTGTTGAAACCAATCTGAAGCTTAATTGACAAAAGAGCCATCTCATGCTCTAGGAAGGCATAATGATGGAACATAAAATCACCTAGAAGGATATAGAGGTAGATCCCAACAAGATTAGAGTCCTCCAAAATATCATTCAATGACCACAAATAATGAAAGATATAAGATCCCTTTTAGGACACATGGGATACCATAGGAGGTTCATTGAAAATTTTTCAAAGATAGCCAAACTACTTGTAGAACTCATGAAGAGGGATGCACCTTTTAAGTGGACTAAGTCATATGAAAAAGGCATTTGAAGCTTTGAAGCAAAAATTAGTTGAGACACTAATCCTCCAATCTCTGAATTGGTCAAGGCCTTTTCATATAATGATTTATGCTTCTAACTATGTAGTTGATGTAGTACTAACACAACTTGATGATCATAAAATACCATACTACATACATTGTGCTAGCAAAAGCATCATGGAAACATAATTAAATTACAACACAACTAAAAATGTGCTGATTGTCATGGTGTACAAACTTGAAAATATTAGACATTATGTTCTCGATTACCAAATCTATGTCCACACTGATCATAGTGCTATCCAATTTCTTATGAACAAACCAGCGATAAGTCCTAGAGTGATAGGATGACTTATGATTCTCTAAGAGTTTGAAATCATGATGATTAATAACAAAAGGAACAAAAAACACAGTAGCTAATCATTTATCATGGTTGAAATTGGATTTAGACAATTGAGTGGAACCTTTGTTAGACCAATTTCTTGATGAGGATGTATTTACCAGAATAGCAAAGGTTGTAGATTCAACAGGGAAGCTGTGGACTTTAGAATATCTAACTTATCTAACAACACAAGAGCTTCCTATTAAATGGAGTAGAAAATAATGTGATCAATTTCTTCATAGAGAAAAATAGTACATGGAAATAAATGGTAATCTATACCAGATCTATGTACATGGACTCGCTAGATGATGTGTGCTAGAATGTAACCAGTAGAGAGTTTTACAGGATGCCCATGAAGGCCCAAGTGGTGGCCACTACATAGGGCATATAATGAAAATCAAACTATTAATGGTAGGATACTTTTGACCTACTTTATTTAGAGGTGCCCACATTTTTTCATAATCTTTTGAATGCTACCAAAGGGATGGAGGAATTACAGCTAGATATGAAGTGCCACAACACTAGATACAACTACTAGAACTTTTTGATATCTAGGGAATTGATTTTATGAGGTCCATTCAATTGATGTTAAATAGAAAAGTATATATTATTATGACTATGGATTATTGCATAAAGTGAGTAGAGGGCACAATGGTAAAAGATTGTTCAATAAAGACAATTGCCAAAATTTTCTAACAACATGTGGTGAATAGATTTGGAGTACCAAAAATGCTTATATCAAATAATGACACTCATTTCATTGGTACTAAATTTTAAAAACTCATGCAACAACTTGGGATGAACCATAAGCTAACGACACAATATCATCCCCAAGAAAATGGTGAAGCTAAAGTAACTAGCCAAAAAATTACTAGATTACTCACTAGGATGGTTAGTAGGTTTAGAAGGGATTGGAGTACTAAATTAAATGATGCTCTATGGGCCTATAGGACATCCTAGAAGCTACTACAAACTTAGGCATGATATAGTGAAGTGCATAAGCATTACTACAAACTTAGGCATGATATATGAATAAGGCATGTAATCATACATCTGGATAACAAGGTCTTTTATTACAATCCTAGTCATTTACCCAAAAAAGCTAAGTTTCAAACACTTTAGGAGGGATCATATATTGTACAAGCTACTTATCCATCCAATGCCTTACATATCCACCACCCATCTTGTCCACATAAACTTATCCTTGTTAATCTCGAACATGTTTAACCATGTTATGAATGTTCCAAGGAGTCTACCCAAACCTACCCGTTAGTCTTCTACTTGTTCCATCTTCTATTTACTTGATCTTAATAATAGTTGTGGGGGTGTCAATTTAGAACCATAGGTACCTTACTGAAATTTTCATTTTCTTTCCATTTTTCAAATTCTTTAATGATTTCTTTTTCTTTGATACTTTTCATTTCTTAAATTTTCGAAATTCTTTGATATATCTTTCAATTATTTGACATTTTCCATTCTTTTAACATTTTTCATTCTTTACACCTTTTCAAAATTCTTACTATCTTTTTCATTTCTTTCATAGTTTATTTTAAAACCTTTTGTAAATAATTTTTCTTACCAATAAGACACATTACAAATAAAGGCAAGATGTAGTACAATAAGGTGAGGATTCCTCTATGTTATCAAGTCATAAGGGATTGATTATTTAAATAGTGAGCCCACGCCATCCATCCATCTATTCCATTAATAATATGTTCTTACCATGGCCATAATGATATCCTTTTCCATCATACAACTAAGAATAAACTTGTGATCATTATGCTTGAACCAAAAAGTGAAGAACCAAGTGGGAATGAAAAGGGTGTGACATCAAGGAGATTTCTAGATTATTTTGGAATATTGTTGTGAGTTCTATCATGTTGCTAAAGTTGTATTACATACTTGTATATCTAACATAAAATGGAAGTAAGAGTAAACTAAGTGCTACCTTGAAAGGTTGATACAAATAAACACAGAAGAGCACAAAATAAATGTTTGGGGGTTCCATTGGAAAGACATTTTACCCGTGCTTGAAGATAGGTGGCTTCTTAAAAATCTAAAAATAAAATAAAGTGCCATGAATAAAACTCCTTCATTGGGAAATATGCTAAGTGATGATACTCCTTGGAACATTTATAGTCTTACATTTGTAATTCCAAGAGATGAAATGATGTGATGTCATTGAAATGTGTTTTAAACTTGGTTTGAATCTTGGATAGAAAGGTTAGTGATTACTTTTTCCACTAATAAAACATGAGCATTCATTATGCCTATGGTAAGATTCCTCATGTCCCATTTTTTACAGTACCTTCTAAGTCCATCTCATCTCATTATAAGAATAGTTATAA
>MNCI01021924.1:0-14850 GCA_015680685.1 Gnetum montanum
CTCAGTGGTGATAAATAAACCGAAAGCACAGCGCCTATGCTTGAGTCGTGAGCCTGAAGCTTTGAGTTTGTCATTTTGTACTATAATTAAGAAAGAAAGCCGCTATGCACACCATCTCTATCTGGATTTGGTCCTTGGCCATTCCTTGTCTCTGCGTGGATTCTTGAACTTGGTCTTAGGCTCTGATAGGAAAAATAATTCACCTTGATCATGACACCCTCCGGGAACTCCTACGGCCCAACCTTGGGACCAACAGCGTCGGTGTTCTAACCCCCTCTCTTAGAAGAGTTCATAAATGGCCCTAGACTGGAACACGTACTTGAGCACTCATTGCAAGATGATTTTGCAAAAGATACGTAACCTTGATTGTTTCGGAGGCAGGACCGATGGAGCTTGAGCCTGAGCTTGATTCTGAGATTGAACCGGAACCTATGCCTGCATCTGCGTAGGGTTTTGCTAATGATGTTGTTATTGAAGGTGATCGTATTCCTCCATCATGTTGTCAAGGTCTTCATTCGACAGCTGATATTTGATGCCAACACTGCATGGTATGGAGACTAATGGTTGTCATTGTTTCCATTTGGCTACTGGTCATGGCAAAAAATAACTCTGGTTATGATAAGGTGTCTTTGTTTGGGACCTTCTGGGTGATTCTCCCTGTTACTCTTTCTGCTCTTGCTAATGACGTCACTGCTACTGCCACCATTGCTCTACGTGTCCATCTCTCTGGATCGACCTCGCAATTCTCAGTGGCTGCAACTATGCAGCGTGGTCTCCTTACCTTGGTTTAGTTTTTGATATTCCCTTTTGAAAAGTCGATGGTATGTTTTTGATTTTATTTTTTTTCAGATGCTTGGCTTTTAATTCATTGTGAAACAGTAGGGTCCAAATCTTTGCAAGCTACCCTGAGCATTTCTTTACATCTTCAACTGTCACCTTATTTAACTCTAGAATGTCCACACCATCTTTGTTTTGGGACATTCAACCATGCCTTTGTGGATGTGAACCAATTAGCAAAAGCTTGTCTTAATCAACATGGTAGACTTCAAGGTGAAGAAACAAAATCTCAACAATCTCTTTTAAATTTTTCAAAAATCACCATAACCTTATAAATCCTATTTCATGAAATGGCCAAAATGTGCCAACAGGAACATCAACCTTGACTCAATAGAGGAGTGTGCATAGACACTTGGTGGCATAGAGCAATATTAGAATAGGAAACGGCAGAAGAATCATGCAAACCTGCATCAATTGCCAGTAAATAAGGGGAACCTTGTTCTCAATGGTGTCCATGAGCATGTGAAAAAATTCTTAGCAAACTAGGAAGGTCCATTCATGGTCACAAAAGCCTATGGGAACAAGGCNGCTTGAGGTATGAGTGATTCATAGGATTTGCAAACTCGTTGCCATCCATGTCTGCCAACTTGAAGGCCTTGTTCCCATAGGCTTTTGTGACCATGAATGGACCTTCCTAGTTTGCTAAGAATTTTTTCACATGCTCATGGACACCATTGAGAACAAGGTTCCCCTTATTTACTNAAAACTGGCAAACCAACATTTGCTATGATGTAAAACTAGCAAAGCACGTCTGCTACGATGTAAAACCAGCAAAGGTAGTCTACTATGACTATAAACTGGCATAGACTATCTACCATGATGTAAAACTGGCAAATCACATCCCCTACAACATTAAAATGGCCTATCCACCATCCGCTACGATGATAAACTAGCACAAATAGTCTGCTAGGACATTAAACTAGCATATCCATCATTCGCTACAATGATAAACTAGCACAGCAGTTTGCTTAGACCTTAAACTAGTCAACCACAGTCTACTGGGGCCTTAAACTAGCACATCAAATGGTCTACTAGGACCTTAAACTAGGTTTTTGGCACCTCCTTAGCATGCATCATGACTCATCAAGAAAGCGAGCATGCATAGTGCCAACATGGGATGGGACGTTGCGGTTCCTGAATGCAATTCACAATGCTAAGAAAACACCCTCAGGAATATGTGCAAAGCCACTACCCCTAGCATCTTGCTGAGCCTCTGGAGATGTCTTCTGACATCTTACTGACCTTCCAGAGCTACCACCACCACGGCTTATTGCCCTGGCAGTAGCTTCCCTACTTAGTACCTGCTACTATAGTTCCAGCACTATTGTGGCCCTACCATGAATTTGCTATCTTCCAACCCCCACCTTCACCCAAGCCCAAAACATGTTCAGCTATTGGGTAGCCCATCTCATAGCTCAACTACATAGTTTTTTCCTTGGGCAAGGATTCCTAAGCACTCACATCATAGCAATTCCTAGCCACCTCGGTGTCAACTCCTCCACGCTAATACTACTAGAGCCACTGTTAGCCTTTCTAGTTTGGATGTTGCATGCTTCAGCAACAATGTCCAAAGCTCCAGTAGCATCCAAAGTAGGTAAGACCATTGCCTTTGTTTTGCATCATGGTTGTTTCTTCTAGTTTGCTCTCTGTTGTGTTTGCAAGATACATGCCGGAGGGGCATTGGTCAGAGGTGTGTTTCACCATAGAGATAGAACACTACATTGTTCCAAGGTGGTCATCCTGACTAGCTTAGCCACTTTGAAGTGCATATCTTGTCCTCCCCTTAGCCTCCTTAACCTCATTCCTTACACCTGCAATTCTCACTCTCACCTCTTTTACAATTTTTTTCTTGATGCTTGTAAAGCCCTCCCATATGCCCAACTGCAAAGTCCATGACATGCGTAACGCAACTCACGACATGGGAAGCATTTATAGGCAGGTTAAAGCCCCATGTGGATGTAATGAAACTCATCCTAGGAAAGAAACACTTGTCCTGCGACAAGGTTTTTTGCAAATGTAGATGACAGAACAACAAAAGAAAAAACATAAAAGAGCAAAAGCTAGTGCAAAAAAAATGCCTAAAACCAATGGCACATCAGCTGTTTTGTAGTAACCATCTCTAAGCATTCTGACGAGAGTTCAAAGATCTGTAAAAGCAAAGATGACCATGCAAACAACTCCCTCACAAGCATTTTGATGAGGGACCTTGCTAAGTCTCATCTTTACCATCTTCCTAGACCTGCTCCCCCCCAGTTTAACCTTTCTCCTTTCCCTGAATAGCCATCTTAGTACTTTCAAGCATAGTTGAGTGACATCTTGGCAATTACCAAAGAGCGATGTTGGCATCTTTTTTTTCATGGTGTTTCATATTCGTTGTCGACGCCTCTCAGGTCCTTCCTCTAGACATCGACAAAGAGGGGCCAATGAAACACCCTAAAATTTCAAGGCACTCTTACTTCACTAGGGTCTTGAAAATGAGGCAAACATTTCCACAAGTGTAGCCTCATGAAAATTTGGTAGGAAATGAATGCATTGAGTTTGGACTATTCAGTTCTACAAGTTTTCTACCTCTAGAGCTGACAGGCCTGATGGACCCTATGAACTTCCCACCTAGATGTGCAAAATAGTTCGGCAAGTTTTCTAGTGAAGAAGTTTGCTACACTACACTACGCTATGTAGCATAGCAAGCCTTAGAAGAAAGTTGCTCATGCAATCAAGTGCAAACTTTTGCATAACAGGGTGCTACGCTATGCAGCGTAGCATAACATAGGAAAGGCAAAATAGAAAGACCCACCTTACCAAGTGACTCCAATTAGGAAATTGCACTCAGTAGGCACTCTAGCCTCCAAAACCAGTTTCCCTATTCAACTTCAAGTTCTTCAGCAATATCTCTTACTAGAAAGTGGGCTATTGAGAAAAAAGCAGGACATACTAGCTACTACGCTATGCTATGCTACATAGTGTAGCATGGCATAGCAACAATACAAGAATAGCAAGAAATGTTTCAAATATAAGTTTAGCAAGTTTAGAGGCTTCCCTTCGCAAAAGGAGAAATTTGCAGTTGTTATCATAATCAGATCTCCAAGCAAGTTTTTGCAACTTTGACACAAGTTGCAGATGAAACTAACTGCTATTCTATGCTACCCTATGTAGCGTAGCAAAGATGAAAAATCAAAAGGAAATGCTTCAAAAGTTAACCCAACATGCACCAAGGATTCCAGCAAATGCAGTTGACTTCAATGTGATTTTCTTCTTTAAACTAGTGGCTATGCTATGCTACGCTACGCCAACATGCTATGCTCCATAGCATAGCACAGCGTAGTAAGAAGCTATGCTACTCGAGTGTGTTTCACTCCTTGTTTACATTTTTTTCACACTTGATTCAGCATCTCCAATCTTGACGGCACATGATTTCAGTGTAGCAAGTTCACAATCAGCTTTGCATATGCATGCAATACGGGCATGTCAGCATCTTGTGGGTCTAGGACACATGGCATCTAAACTGCATCTCTCGCATGCTCCTAGCCCTATAAATACCTTGACAAGCGACACTCTAAGGGTGGGTGAAAACCTAAAGGGTTGGCAATTTTTAGTATTTTTGGCATTGGTTGGCAAATTAGCAATTCAAAGGGTTGGTAATTTGTTGGTGAATTTTAGTAGTTGGCATTGTTTACTTTGGTTTTTGAAATTATCTTTTTTTCTTGTTGGCATTTTGTACTGTTGGCTTTGAAACTTGTACTCAAAAACATAGTTGAGGCATTTTGAGCATTCTGGTCATCCCTGGATACTTTGTGTTCCTTTCGCGTTGCATGACTCATTATACATTTTCAAGCAGAGAAGAGAATCAAACCTGCAACTTTGCAGTGGTGCATTTCCTCATCCTAGTTACTCTGTTATTTCTATATTGTTATGACTATTTAGCATTATTTTCTTTATTATCGCATTTATTAATCATCGATTAGATCTCATGTATTTCACACTTAAAACGACATTTACATAAGGTTAAGTTACATCAACTAAGTCCCTGTCTGATTGACCAGACTATTCAGGGTGCCCCATTTCTATTTTTATCTAGCACAACCCTCGCATGGATCTGGGGTTAAAACTGTTCACCCGACAACCTCTCAGTCTTTTCAACCATTGATGTTTTCGATTGTCACAATGATGACCCATGATGATGAGGCAGAAACACAAGCAATAAACAATGTAGATATGGAGCAGGGTTTAGAGTTCATAACCTTTGAGAATGAGGCCCCTGTCTCCATCGACACTAACTGTTTGACGAAAGAGCTAGCCGAACATGTTGGCTCAAAAAATGAAACAGCGTGGGCTGAGTTGCCTTTTCAAGTAGAAGACTGAAACACCATGAATTTTGAGACCTTGATAATTTAGCAAGGTCTCAAAGTTCAGGAAAATTATTTCCACAAGTGTCGCAGCTCATTAAGTTCCCTTTTCGGCTAAGGGCTTGTTACACTACACTATGCAACGCATCGTAATAGACTCCAAAAGACAGAACAAGACAAGGGGTATGCAATGGAAATGCTTCAACTTTGCAAGTTAGCTGTGTTTCAAAAATCTTAACTTTTAGCATATTACACCGCGTTATGCAATGCAGTGTAATGTAGCATAACATAGCATAACTTAAGAAGACAGTCGATCTAGTCGCAACAACGGAGATCAAAAAATTCAAATATTAGTGGTTCTTATACCACAATCTACTCCCTAGCATATTGTAGTGTAATCACAGCATAGTTTGCTATCGAAGCCCTAAAAATCCTACAACATTAAAGACAAGGGTAGATTATGATGCACTACGCTTCAGAGCGTAGTGCAGCATAATGTTACAAACTTCAGCAATGTCACATCAAGTCAACAATATTTTGTAGGCCTAGGACATGCATCATCTAAACAACATTGTTCTCTTAACCCTAATCTTAAAAATACCCCAGTTGACAAAGATCAGAGGGGTTGGAAATTTTTGGTTGACAAATGTTGGCAATTATTGGCAATTTTGGCAAATATTGGCAAGAGAACAAAAGAGAATCGGTAATCGAAAGAACATCGATGATGATTGATAGGAGATTTTGATCAGAAACTTCAAGTTAGCAGACATTTTTTGCTTCGAGTTTGACTCCCTTGCGCCCAGATTGGCTAGAACAAGGTAGATCAGCCTTTGCTTGTTTCATCTCTGAATAGTTTTCTTGTTCTTGGCATGTGCTTAGTCTAAACCGAAGTCTTCCTACAACCATTGTATTCAATGTATTTTTTTACAAGATAAATCCCAGATCTTAGTATTTTACATTCTCTAAATTCAATTTATTGCATCCTATTTGCATAGATTTTACAATCATTCTACATCATTTACATCGTTCTCATTACCTTCGAGATTATCAATATCATATCTTCCCATCGAAGTTGTCATCTTGTGATCTGATCATTACAAAATTTATTAATTAGGTAAGTCCTTGTCTAATCCACAAGACCTGTTAGATCACCTCAGATTCATTTTCCCCAGCACGGCCCTCGTACAGATCCGAGGTTGGAACTGTGTATATGGAATTTCGTTCGGTATTTCCAGCGATCGATGTTTTTCATCATTACAGTTTTCTGGTGCTAAAAGGAGGGCCTGAACCTCCAACCTTGTGTTTTATGGGTAGTCCTATAAGCTTTCTATACCCATTGTCAACTGACGTAAATGTAATACCTCCACTATTTTTTACGTGATCGTGAGGTATAGATCAGTCGCTTTGACGATTCCTCTGGAATCCTACAGGATAGAAAGCCCATTTTCACTTTAGCCTATCTTTTCCCTTATGATCTTTGTCCTTTTTATCATTACCCTATAGCTATGTAGAGAATGATTGCATCAACCATTGCCATCGACACTGCTAGCCTCAAAACCCCTAGATGCTGCAAGTTACACCTCTAGTTGTCGAGCTACCAACTAGTTCGGTGTGGCCACACCGATCCATCAGGATTCAAAACAAAGAGCCTGAGGGACATGCTTAATGCACAGAACACTACAACTTCCTCTATGCCAAGCTTGCAGAAAACCTACCCATATACCCACAAGAACTTGAAATGAAATGGGAATATGAGTTCATCTACCATATCGGGAAGGAATTCGTGCCTTTTTCTGATGCTTCCATACCCCTAACAAACCAATAATAGTGGATGTTGGACTAGCTGCTAATGGCCAGGGCATCAGCAGAATAGTGAGATGAGATGTTCCATGATGAAGCATCCCACGATGGACAGGAGGACTTAGATTCCCACTTTGAGGGAGGTAGTCAAACTAGCTTTGTCATGGCTTCTCCCTCCATAGCATCCCACATAAATCTGCTATTTATGGTCACTACGCCATTATCATTAACTACTACTGACCGCGTGGCACATAATGCCCAACAACATTTCTTCTCTCCAGTTACCCTCCCGGGTGGTATTCCTTTATAGACCATTCCTCCGCAGTCATAGTTAGCCAGTCCATCTCATCGCATACCTATGCCTACATCACCGTATGTGAACACAGTGCCTACTTCATAATTACACATAGCTCCTACATTCATCCTGACCTATACGAAAGGATCCACCACTACTCCGTGGTGGGTTCCAAACACATCGTCCCTCGTCGCACATCCTACATAGATGTCCCATATTCACCACCATCAACACCAAGTCCCACAGACACTAAACCCACTATAGGATCATTTTTTGTGCCCCTAGCCACACAAGCCATGCATTCCATGGCACAGTTGACGGTGGTCACCCCATCTGCACCACCTACCAGATGGTGGATGTCACAAGAAGCATTACCTATAGGGATGGTTCCGAGAACATCACACATAGGCGAAGCTTCCATCCCTGTCCCACCACCCAGCATGGCTCATCTTGCCATTCCACAAACAACCTCTTCATCCACGGGGCTAGATCAAGCCTTCCAGCTTATTCAGACCCTTATGGAGGAGGTTAAATGCCTCAAGGCTACTGGTTCTGACACAATACAGGTAATGGATTTTGTACCATGATGATTCCATTAGTCCAGCAGTGCCTGTTTTGTCATTTCCTCCTAGGATGCCACTCCCCCATTTTACAAAATACAATGGCGAAGGTGATCCTAATGCCCATCTAGTTACCTTCAAGTTAGAGTCGTTGTTACTGCAACAATGGCCACATATCATCATCCCTGTCTATGCTATGTCTCTAATGGGTAAAGCTTTAGATTGGAATCGTGCACTCCCATGCTCTTCCATATCAACCTTGGAAGAGTTGCTAACCCAGTTCATGACTTGTTTCAAACACAATCTGAAACCAAAACCCCCCCTGGACCAGTTAATGGGAGTCAAGTAAGATTTGCTTGAGCCAATCCAAAAGTTTATATAGCAGTGGAGCACCACCTTGAATGAAATCCATGAATCCATCATGGAGGCTCATTTGTTGGCAATCTTCAAGGGGGCAGTTAATGACTTTATCAAGTCCAAACTGTATTACCTTGCTCCCCGCTCACTCAGCCAAGCCTTTTCTCAGACTAAGAGCATTCAAGACATGGTAGAGGCTAGCAAAGACCCAGCGTATGTGGTCTACAGAAATTCCCACAATAAGGACAAAGACAAGGGAAAAGCTGCAACAATGGTGTAGCCATAGCTAAAGGAGCTAAAAAGAAAAATAACAACAAAAAGGCATCTATGGCACCCACTGAAGCCACAACTAGCTCTAACACTGCCGATCAAGAAACATCACCCGCACCTGAGGCTCCCCTGTATCCGAGGCCTAATTTTGAGCATAAAGATCACTCAAAATACATGGCTGTACCTGTGAAGCCTTCAGATCTTCTGAAGCAACTACGAGGAACTGGCCATATCCACAACAAGATGGTATCTAAGGAGGCTCTGAAACTCGATAGACACCATTGTGAGTTGCTTAAGAACCCCTCCTTGGCCCTCCCTAACGAACCGCTACTCCCCAAGAACTTTAGGCTGGATTGTTCTTACGACTACCACCAACTGTGTGGTCATTGCATGGATTACTACTGGGCATTGAAAGATGAAATTCAACACATGATCGATCAAGGTAAACTGATCTTAGATAGTAGTAGTCTAGTCCATCTAGAAAACCAGTCCATGCATGTGTACCAAGACCCGTTAAACATAAATAATGCAGGGTACACTATCAACATAGTGGGCAGAGAAGGAGATGGCCAGGAATAGCCAAAGCAACCCTTTGTGTTACGTGTATCTCCTCACTCACCTCAGATCACAAGCCCATCAACATCAATGAGTGTGCATCAATCACAACCTTTTTTCTTCCGAGTCCCATCTTAGACCTTCTTTCCACAACCCCCTGCTAGTAAAGTTATGACCCAGCCCGTGCCCACACCAAGGGCATCCTTTGTCATTAGGGTGCCAAAGTTGTCAGTTTCTCCTGCTAGATAGGGGAAAATCTCTAAGCCAACACCCCAATCAAACCTAACAGGAAGGGAGAAGGGCATATGATGGGTAACACAAAAAGGACCACCTTACGTTGGGGTTTCCCAACCTACATCCCTCGCTTCGGCACCCTTAGACCCACCTTCTAAAAAAGATGATGTTACACAAACATGACCATTTTCTTCCTACATAAGAAAACAAAATCCTCAACCAAAAATTGTTCCTCCCTGAGAGATCCGTCTCCTAGGATGAATGGAAGAAAAGAAGGGTAATAAACAACTAGATAGTGGGCATGATCTCCTTGATGCTTTTACATAGGTCAAGCAGGCTCTCAAATAGAAAAATACAATGCTGAGCCTGTATGACTTGCTGATGACATTCCAAAAACATCATGAAGCCATGGTTCACATGCTAATTTCCATACCCATGGACGAGAGCTTGCCAGTGGATGAAGAAGAAATCCATTCAATTATGCTTCCCCCCACTTTTGAACAACCACGACCCTCCTAGCTCACATTTCATGATGAGTCCATTAAGGACAATCCAGAAAAGGGTCAGGTAACAACAGCATCCATGTTCATTACTATTCGGGTCAGCCAATACAGGATCCGGAGAGTACACGTAGATGATGGGGCTGTTGCCAATGTCATTCCTTTCCCCATCATGGAAAAATTGGGTTTTCTTGACTAGATCAATCCCATGACAACATCATGTTTAAATTCAGTCAACAGGACACGAGTGCAAGTTAAGGGAATGGTGTACATCAACTTTGTAGCAGGGGATCAATTCCCCACTAATGTAGTATTCATCGTCGTCGAGGAAATGCCTAGTTTCAACTTAATCTTGGGGAGGTCTTGGTTAGCTCAACTAAGGGTAGTCTCATCACCCATTCATCAAGAGATCCACTTGCCCTACATAGGAGGGGAAGTGATCATCCATGGTGATAAGATGATCCCTCAAGCTATTAACAATGTAGAAATGGAATAGGGTTTAGAATTTGAAATCCCCGAAGATTAGTCTCCTGTCCCAATGCTTGAACAGGCTGACATAGTGGCTGATGACAGATTGACTTGGGTTGAACTACCCTTCTAGGGAGAAGATGGTGGCATGGAGGAACAAAGTAATAAACCTCCTCACCCATATATGTTGCCAAGTTTGAAAATGATCAAGAAGCAGCTACAAGGCTAATCGATAAACATGTTAGCGTAAGATGTCATATTAGTGTACATTGCTTATTATCAAGTAGTCCACATTCTTTTATGCCACATCATTATCATTATGTTGATTACGGACCGCTATGGCCTAAAACTAGAAATTTTGTTTACTTTTTTTTACGCTTATGATGAAATGGCTTGAAATGGCCTTAAACTAATTATGGCCCGTCATGGCCAAAAACTAGCAATTCTATTTACTCTTTTATGTTTATGATAGCTTGGCCTGAAATGGCCTTAAACTATTAACAGCCTGTAGTGGCCTAAAATGCATAACCTTTCTAATGATACATTTCCTTTCAAAAACATAAAAAAAAAATTTATTTTACGATCGCATTGATCCAAGAACTCTACTCTTCATTCCTTTTCATTGTGACAAGATGTTTGGGCTAATATTGCCATGCTACACATTCCCTTTGCTACCACTCTCATCAACATCATCTAACCTTAGCTCCTTCTCATGAGGATTATCTTCGTAAGGACCTTCTTTACATGGTGTTTCTTTAGGTGGATGATCCTCTTCGTGGGACTCCTCCTCATTGGGACCTTCTTCATGAGCACCATCACCTTCATCATGCTTCTCCTCATGGAGATCCTCTTCGTGAGGACCATCATCTCCATTACGCTCTTCTTCATGAGGACCCTCTTCATGATGATCCTATGATTTGACATGAAAGACATGTTAGCATCGCCACCAAAAATATGCATAACAAGAATAGAATAGTCATACAACTTACTTGTGATGGTCCTACATCAGCTGTGAAAGGAATTTGTTCCAAGCAAACCCACAGGCATTGCATGGTCTTGTCCTTGGTAAGCTCAGACCAAACACCATCTCCTAGATCAGTTATAGCCTTAAACTTCCCATTTTCCATAGGGGTCCATCAGGATGGCTTAGGGAAGAAGGAAGGGATGGTAGTTTCCTCACTAGGGAGGGCTATTTCTCTCTCTGGTGAGGCACTTACTATCACTTGCTCCTGAAACATTTTGTACACTCCAGAAGCACCGATGATGTCAAGGAATAGCCAGAGGGACTGCGCTTCAACCATGAAATCCCTGTAATGTTGGTAGTAGGTATCACTTTCTTGCTTATACATGTGCTTATGGTCTTTCTATGCCTGCCCCCATTCTTGGACCCTCGTGCTGAAGTCCTTCCAGTCTTGGTTCTTCTAGGCTAGGAGATCCATTTGCATCTGTTGCTTAATCAGCTCACAGTTGGCTTGGAAACTATTTCTAATGACCATCCAATAATGGGCATAGTCAATCACAGTTGTCCGCCAATTCTCGTGATTGGTCTCTCGAGCTTGCAGAAATTCATTTTGGGACTCTAGATCCTTAACCCTATTAGTTAGAGTCGTCTTCTCCTTTTCTATTTTCTGCAACCTCCTCCAAAGATCCTTGTTGACATTTTGACACTCCCATAGAGAATAGGCCAAGTGTAATGGACATTTACGCATCTCATCGTAAAGACTGCATGGCACTACTATCATGTCTGGTGAGGGTTCGGGGGTAGTTTCTAGGTCAACAAGCTCTTTGGGATCCCATTTGAGGTGAGACCCTGTAATAAAAAATAACAGCTAGATGCAATGAAATAATGCAATGTCTTAATGACAAAAATCCCTATGTAATAATAGTGACATACCAATCTCCAAATCGATTCACTCTAGGTGACTGATCATATCATTCACGATGCCTTCCATAAAGGTGAATTTATCAGGCGTTTCACCCCAATGCTAAGTTGGGGTTATTGACAAAGGTATGCCACTACAGTCAGAAGTGCCTACTAAGTAAACAAAATGACTTAGACATAGCATGGTAGGCATAAAGGCAATTGAGATGTTTACAATAATGAAAAAATCAATTCAACAAAACCCTTAGGGGTAGTAATGTGAGGTTTTCCCTCTAAAGAAAGGTTAAACTCACCAATGACAAACCACTTCTCTTTTCCTGGCTCATCCAAAAGGACCTCAGTGTCCTCTACTTCCATCTCTCCTTCAGGCATAGGGGCTTGTGTGCCACCTACGTTACTAACAAGGGTTTCCTTTTCTAAAACTAGGCCCCCTTCTCCATGCCGTAAAACTATGACCCCTGTTTTAGGGGTCAACTCCTCTACACCTTTTCCTTTATCTTCCAAACAATACAATTAGCTGAAAAAAAACTTTACTTACTTCTTACAAGCACTACAAAATGCAACGACTTCTATATGTAGTATAATACATCTTCTACTTAATTCACATTTTCCTTCCTTCTTCTCCAATTGGCCAGGAAGACTCTACTGCTAGACAATGTTTTTTCTGTTGAACTGATGAATCCACTATTTTTGCTGCAAGGTATTTCCCCCTTGATGCACTGTCGATGTAAGAAGGAGGTGCCCCATCGACGCTGTCTTCGCCTCGTGCAGGAGGCACCACAAAATCCTTGGTCGTAAGTGAAAATGACTCCCCGATACCTTTAGGGGGATCTTGGGACTGGAGGGTACTAAGGACCTGGGAAATCCACGGTTTTGAAATCTGGTTACACTCTTGTTGTACCGAGACCCCATCCTTATGAACCACTAGGAATTTGGCAAAAAGTTGAAAGCAAGCTATGAAAAAGGTGAAATGCATGTTGAAACAAGACTCAAGCTTCTTATGATGCTTGACCATTCTAGCCTATAGGCCTTCAGCGAGGTAACTGGCCTAATTATAACATGCTCCCTCAACCATAACCTCCCGCATGATCCGAGCCTACTCTATGGTAAGGATTCTTCCCTGGGAGAGTAGCTTGGGGAAGGCGCAAGCTCGGAAGAGGGGATAGATGGTATTAGCCTCCTACAACTTGATTTTATCAGCGAGGATGCCTTTTGGTTTCTTTTTAACACCTAGCCACTCCTCTATGTCCTTCTGACACTTAGAACCTCTTTTTGACCTTTCTTCTACCAGATGGCCATCAGAAGGAATGCCAAAAATGTTAACGAATAGTTGAACATTAATATCAAAACTCACATGCACGTTACGCACACGCATGTGATGATGCTCAAATTATTCACTGAAGGAGTTGACTAGGGTTAACATTTTAGCTATAGTGACGTTGGGGGTTATAGCTAGAAATAGCTCCATTAGTCCAGCTTCTTAGAGGTTATTAGTTATGGCAGCTAGGGCCCCTCCATGGTACAGGCAAAGATGCACTTCTTTTATGTCACCATAACAAAAAAAGAGACTGCTCGCTTCATGCCCAAAGGCTATCACTGTGACCTCCCATGATTCCCTAACTATGAACATAAAATAACATTTTAGATAATACAGAAAAATAATAAAATTTCAAACACTGTTCCCATCCAACAAGATTATATAGTTGACAACCATAGCATAATTTACCTCGTCCAAAAGGTGAAGGAAATGGTGGAATTTTCTCTTGCACATCCTCAAGGGTGATAGGATGGTCCAAAGTCCACTCCTTGTCTAGCCATCCAAAGCATTTACACTTGGTGAAGAATTTAACATACTGGATAGGGTAGTGTGGGATTTCAAATCCTAGTTGTTCTAAGACACTAGCACACATGTTGCTGATGGAAGTGAATTCCTTTATGGCCATCTTGATCATGGATAACATGTCTGTATCACCTTGAAGACCATTTGCATCAATGAAAAACCTACATCACAAAATGTAGATAATTATTTATACTTAACATGAAATCAAACAATAGTCAGCACATCATAATGCTATGGAAACACTTACCCACTTGCATAATACACAATGCCAGGTGGATTCTAGAAGTAGGTCGTGAGATGATGAGCCATGAACAACGTGTTGTAGGCATGATAACAATAAAACCTAGGCATCTCATAAATCCAAGATAAATGCCTTAAAACCTTGGCTCTCTATTCATGGTCTTGCATCTGCATGATTTCGATTGAGTTGTCCACTAGAAATGTCAAGATGCTCTATGTTGATCCAACCAACAGCGTTTCCAAAATGGCGACGGCTATCTCAGCTAGTAGATGCAACCAGATAATTACGCTGAAATTACAGAACAAGAACTACAAAAACTCTCATGCCCCTTTTCAAAACCAAACCACCTCCTCCCCCACACGAGCATGAGGAGGAGGAACATTGGCCATGGGGACATGTAAACAGCACAGAACACCCACAATGTCCAAGACAATCAGGGCAGGTTTTAGCGTAATCCTTTACAATAAAGCACACTACCATTAGGAAAAGAAATTTAGACATACTAATGATGTCAGAACAAAATAAATCAAAAAAGGTTCATAAAAATCCATTATGCAACACTAGATTTTCCATTACCATTGACCCCCAGAAAATCGTAGGTTATGCTAGAAATGCATTACCAAAAACTGCCCAAACCCTTGCGATAGTACAAGGTCTGTCTCTAACAA
>MNCI01021924.1:15300-30136 GCA_015680685.1 Gnetum montanum
TCATCATAGTTCGCAGAAACCTTATGCTAATACCTAGGGGGCCTAGCTTATTATTTTCTCGCAAACTGTGTATATTGTAATGGTCTGCTAAGACCTTAAATTGGTGCCCTATTAACACGTACCACTAAAACCTTCTATCATTACATCATGGTGACAAAAATAATGTAACAACTTTCGTTCTTGGGAATTTTGCAGGTCAAATTCGCAAATGGACAAAGCTTTACTCGCACCCCTAGTCATAACTGGCCCATACAGGGAAATTGTTAGGCAGCCTAATCTTGCATTGATAGGAACTGATGCTTTCTCCTATGACATAACCATAGTAGCCTTGAAAACATCCCCAAACTGGCCAGAACATTTGGCCAAAACCTTAGACCTGGAAACTGGTGATGTGATCAAGGATCCCCTTACCGAGGTCCCTATTGTTACACACAAAGGAGAAAGTAAAACTCTGAAGGTTAGTTCTCTTCTTGACCAATAGACACAGAGTGCCATATCTTGAGTGCTCCAAAATAAGGTTGCCACATTTACATGGTCGTCCGAAGACATGCCTGGTTTAGACGAAAGACTAATACATCACAACATAGTTTTAGACCTGCATATCAAAGCAGTTAAACAGAAAGCACAAAAGGTTAAGTCCAAAATCGCGTTGGCAGTGTGTGATGAAATCACTAAGCTATATCAAGCTGGTTTCATTCACGTGGTCGATTATTCAGATTGGGTGTGTAACATCATCATTTTTTCTAAGAAAACTAGAGGAATATGCATCTGTATAGACTTCCACAATCTGAACAGAGCAACAATTAAAGAAAACTTCCCATTACCGAGTATCAACTAGTTATCAATACAACATCTGGACATGCCTTGCTATCTTTCATGGATGGGTTTTTAGGCTATAATCAAATCCATATCAACCCAGAACATCAACTGACTACAACCTTCATGAAACCCTGGGGAACTTTATGTTACACCATGATGCCTTTTAGGTTAAAAAATGCTGGAGCAACTTATCAACATGCCATGACGTACATCTTTAGTGATTACATCTTAGAGAGATTGAACGACTACGTAAAAGACATAGCTATCAAATCTAAGAAGTTGGAGGATCACGTAGAAGACCTAAAGTTAATCTTTAAATGATGTCTCAGGCATGACCTATAGCTCAACCCAAGAAAATGCATCTTTGGAGTCAAAACTGGATGCATGTTGGGGTTTGTGGTATCAGAGACTAGCATACGAGCTGACCCTGACAAGGTTGAGGACATCATTTTCCTAGCACCACCTACAAACTTCAAAGAATTACATGGGTCACAGGGTAGGTTGCAATTTATCAGGTGGTTCATCTCAAAGTTAATAGACAAATTACGTCCTATGCAACATCTACTCAAGAAAGGTGTTAACTTCGAATGGATCGAGGATTGCCAGCATGTGTTTGAAGACCTGAAGAAAGAGCTATTACATTTGCCAATAATTTTCCCACCACAAAGGAATCAACCTTTCTACATCTACCTAGCAAGCTCAGATATGTCTATAGCTACGTTGTTGTGCCAAAAAAAAGATGATGGGTCAGAAGTCCCTATCTATTATCTAAGTCACGCTCTATTTGTGTACAAAACAAAGTACAATGAAGTAGAGTGTAACTGTTTGGCATTGGTGTTTGCACTAAAAAAATGTAGACACTATCATTTCCATAGCCAAGTTAACATAATTTGCAAGAACAACATTCTGCGGGCCATCACAAACAATTTATACGAGAGCAGTAGGATAGCACGCTGGAAGGCCATCACAGTGGAATTTGACTTGCATTACATTAGCCAATCATCCATGAAAGGCAGGCCATAGCCGACCAATTTGTAACATCACCTACTAACAATTAAGCTGTGACAGAGCCCAAGTTTCCTGATGAGCATATACATAGTTTTAGCCCTGTATCGATAGGCCTTGAAGCGACATTATACTTCGATGGAGCTTTAACTACCAGAGGTGGTAGTGCTACCATAGTTATTACGCTCTCCCCTAAAGATGTTTGCTCATTGGCTTACCGCCTAGCATTCCCTTGTACGAACAATGTGGTAGAGTACGAGGGGCTACTCAGGGGATTGTTAATAGCCAACGAACTCAACGTTCAACATTTAAAAATCTGAGGTGATTCGATGATCATTGTCAATCAAATCATAGGAGTATACACCTACAAAGATGTGCATCTGTAGCCCTATTGCGATATGGCTAAAGATCTCCTAAGAAAATTCATGATGACTGATGTCCAACACGTGCCATGTAATGAGAACACTATGGTTGACACATTAGCTACGCTCGCTCTAAACATGCCACCACATTTGTTTGCCACCTTGCCGATGTTAATGATGGAATGTACATACCCTATCATTCAAGTGGTGAAAATCTCTTCTCTAAGCACTGGGGTAATGCCAGAATGGTACGATTGCATTAAAACCTACCTTCTGCATGGTGAACCACCGCACAAGTTAACATCTACACAAAAATACGTAGTCCACAAACGTGACAGGCAATACATCATCATCAGAGATAGTACTCTATGTAGACGCTCTTTTTATGGAGTATTGCTAACCTACATTAATAATGACTAAGCACAAAGAATAGTTAGCAAAGTCCATGAAGGACTATGTGGAGGACACATAGCCTTGCGAACCATGGTCAATAAAATCAAATGCTTAGGGTATTACTGGCCATACATGGAACGATACTGCCTTACCAAGGTTAAGATATGTAACACATGTCAACATTACACAAATTTAATACATGTGTCACCAACTGAATTGCATACTACATGGATCACTTGGCCATTCCAACAATGGGGACTAGACATCATAGGCCCCATCATGCCTAAGTCTTTTGTAGGACATAGCTTCATTATCACTGCCACTAAGTACTTTACGAAGTGGATCAAGGCTATTCCCCTATGAAAGATCACATCTCAATATGTTTGCCATTTTATCTTGAACAATATAGTAACTAGGTTTGGGCTTCCCATGATTATTGTGACTGACAACAGGCCATAATTTAGTAGTACCAAAACCAAATCTTTCTACAATAACCTTGGTATCAAACAATCTTTTTCATCACCCTATTACCCACAAGAAAATGGTCAAGCAGAGGCAACAAACAAAGTGGTCAGCAATTTACTAAAAAATATGCTTAGCAGCAACAAAAAGCAATGGCATGAAAAAATCCTCTATGTGCTATGGGCCTATCATACAACATGCAGAATAGCTACCGGTATGATACCCTATAGCTTAGTCTATGGATCTGAAGTGGTGTTGCCCTTGGAACTATAGGTTCCCTCACTGCGGATGGTCCACTCCATGTTTATAAATGATACTCAGCATAACGAGTCTAGGATCGTGGATTTAGACTCAATAGAAGAGAAACACATCCAAGGGCTCAACAACATCGAAAGATATCAAGACAGGAAGAAATAGAAGCATCATCAAAACCTACATCAGCAATCAATCAAGAAAGGAGACTTACTTCTCAAAGCCATTCATAAACCAGTGAGAAAATTCTCTACAAGTTGGGAAGGCCCTTTCCTGGTCGTCAATGCATACGACAATAGAGCATTTAGGTTAGCATATATCAATGGCAACAAACTCCCAAACCCAGTGAATCATATGTACTTGAAGCAATACTACATCTAAACATCGGCTTAGCCCAAACATGAGGTAATAATCGTCTACTACGACATAAAACTGGTAGTGTTGTACATGTCCATTAAGATGTAAAACTGGCATTTCTTGCACACGTCTGCCACGATGCTAAACTAGCAAAATTTTTGACCATCTGTGACAATGTGAAACTAGCAAGGTAAGCATCCATCTGTTGAGATACTAAACCAGCATAGACTTGTCCCTGGGTCAAGATACTAAACTAACACCCACAGCACGGTCTTCTAAGACCATAAACTAGCTCTTCCACCATCCACTATGAAGTAAAACTAGCACGCTTCAATCTACCCAGACTTTAAACCGAGACCATGGTCTGCTGGGACTTAAAACAAGCAACAACGGTCTACTAGGACTTGAAATTGGAAGTCATCAACAGATTACTCATGAAGCAAGCAAGCTTGATCATTCTTACACAACATCCCTACTAGACAGAATGGGTATAGCATTGGAATAAATGCAATGCTGCTACACTCTTGGCATTCTACTGATTCCTCAGATATGCTGAAGGGCATACTACTGACCCCTCAGAGATGCTGGTAAGACAACCACTCTATAGTTGCAACTCTTGGGGTCAACTTCGCTACTTGGAATCCTAGAGAAACTATGGTCATCCATAGCCTTGGTGGCCTCCACCCATCACCACCAACAAACTCTGGGTTAGTAGATTCATCTGACTAGTTCGGATAAGATGAGTCTGATTGTTGATGGCAAATTTCTGAACTGTGGCATCAACAAAGGGACCCTTGCCTCTTACTACAATTCCTTCTCCATGGTCTGCACTCTTCTTATCACTTTGGACAACACTTGTTTTAATAGCCTCCCTAGCAATTAGGATGATTTCTTTGTTCTCTATTCTTCGTTATGTTTTGCAAGTGACTTGCTACGATAGCGTTGTTCAAAGATGCATTCACTAGAAGGCGAGGTGTCACAATGTTCTAAGGTGGCTACTCAAACTAACCTAACTACTTGGGAGTGCAAACCATGCCTTTCCCTCCACCAGACACCTTATCTTACTTTCTCCTTCCCTTATCCTTACAACTGCCCTTACCCTCTTCTCCTATTTGTACAAAATGTGGATAACCATGATGTCCATCAACTGGCGTAACACAACATGCCTCATGGAAAGCATCTATATTTCAAAAAAAAAGAGCGGCCAAAGCTAGGAAAAATGGATGAAACATAACTCATCCAGGCCATGTGGGCATAACGCAAGTTGCCTAGGCAAGCCCCACATATATAGTACAACAGTAGCATAACCTTTCGGGGAAACACCTGCGCAAAGTTATCTAATAACATGTTTGCGAAGTATTCTTCTCATGCTTGAGTCTTCCCTAAACCTTCCCCCACAACTGTAAACTCCCTTTTCTACTCCTTACAGTCCCAACCTCTACACCTCTAGGTTTGACAGAGCGACATCAAAGCAGCAGCTGATGAACAATGTTGGCGTCTTTACCTCTATGGTGTTTCGTATTCTTTGTCGATGTCTTTCGGGAAAGTCCTCCAGATATCAAAAAATAGGGGCCATTAAAACACCATGAATTTCGAGACCTTGATAATTCAGCAAGGTCTCAAAGTTTAGGAAAACGATTTCCACAAGTGCTATAGCTCAGCAAGTTCCCTTTTTGGCTAAGGGCCTATTAAGCTATGCTACGCAATGCAGCGTAATAGACTCTAGAAGACAGAACAAGACAAGGGATGTGCAATGACAACACTTCAACTTTGCAAGTTAGTTGTGTTTCAAAAATCTTAACTTTTAGCATATTAGGCCACATTACGCAATGCAGCGTAACGCAGCGTAATGTAAGAAGACAGTCAATCTAGGTGCAACAACGAAGATAAAAAAATTCAAATATTAGTGGTTCTTATGCCACAATATGCTCCCTAGCATATTGCAACGTAATCGCAACACAGTTTGCTACCGAAGTCCTAAAAATCCTACAACATTAAACACAAGGATAGATTACGATGCACTACGCTTCAGAGTGTAGTGCAGCATAACGTTACAAATTTTAGCAATGGCACATCAAGTCAATGGTATTTTATGGGCCTAGGACATGCATCATCTAAACCGCATTGTTCTCTTAACCCTAATCTTATAAATACCCCAGTTGACAAAGATCATAGGGGTTGGTAATTTTTGGTTGAAAACTATTGGCAATTATTGGCAATTTTGGCGAAGATTGGCGAGAGAACAAAAGAGAATCGGTAATCGAAAGAACATCAAAGGTGACCGACAGGAGCTTTTGATCAGAAACTTTAAGTTAGCAGATATTTTCTGCTTCGAGGTTGACTCCTGTGTGCCTAGATTGGCTAGAACAAGGTAAATCAGCCTTTACTTGTTTCATCTCTGAATAGTTTTCTTGTTCTTGACATGTGCTTCGTCTAAACCGAAGTCTTCTTGAAACCATTGTATTTAATGTATTTTTTCACAAGCTAAATCCCAAATCTTGGGATTGCACATTCTCTAAATTCAATTTATTGCATCCTATTTGCATAGATTTGACAATCGTTCTGCATCGTTCACATCGTTCTCGTTGCCTTCAAGATTATCAATATCATATCTTCCCATCAAAGTCATCATCTTGTGATTCGATCATTATAAAATTTACTGATTAGGTAAGTCCCTGTCTGATCAACAAGACCATTAAGGGCACCTCAGATTCATTTTTCCCAGCACAGCCCTCACATGGATCCAGGGTTGGAACTATGTATACGAAATTTCGTTCAGTATTTCCAGCGACCGACATTTTTCGTCATTACAAAGACGATGATGTAGAAGAATGCCATAGTAAATCCTCTTGGCCTTACGTCTCACCAAATCCACGATGGGTCAGAAAGTGGTTGTGTATAGTGTAGCAACTCCATTGCTTCCTACTTGGTTAACATTCATTATACATTTATTTCTTGTTTACTTCACATTCATTCATCTACGCTAGGTGCCTAATTTATTCCTTTAAACAGATCGCATATTGTTCATTTACATTACGTCATGGCCCGCTAAGGCCTAAAACTGGCAAAATCCTTCATTTACATTACACCACTATGGCCCACTAAGGCCTAAAATTGGCAAAATTTTCCGTTTACATTATGTCCTGGCCCGCTAAGGCCTAAAATTGGAAAAATTCTTTACCCAGCATTTACACAATGCCCCGAAATGACCTAAAACTAGCGACAACTCGAAATGGCCTAAAACTAAGATGACAAAAAAGATAAAAATAGATAACATAGACAATGCATAAGCCATAATAAAATGAATCTTGTCATAATTCATTTTTCAATCAAAGTCTTAATTGAATAATGTCTGCAATAGTCTTTCAAAAATACAAATAGGGTACCTTGTTGTCATGAATCATCTCCCTCTGCATCATCTTCCTTTGCATCATTGTTCCCGTCCTCAGAGGGCCTTGCTTCTTCATCTGGATTTTGTAACATAGAAAATGAAGTAGTTAGCTAGAGTCACAATAAAACCTAGAATGAAATAAATTGTTGCATTGCAACAAAGTAACTAACCCGAGATGGCCCCACATCTGTCTTAGGGGGTATGTGATCCAAGCTGATCCAGAGGCATTGCCAGATCTCCTCTTCAGTGATGTCTACCCAGTGCCTATCTCCTAAGTTAGCGTTTGCTACAACTTTCTCCTTTTCAATAGCCATCCATCTCGATGGACCTAGAGAAAAGGAGGCAGTGGCAATCTCATCTACAGGGAAACTTACTTTCTATTCCAGGGATTCACTGACCATCACTTGTTGCATGAACTTGTCATAAGCCTCAGAAGTGCCAATGACATCCAAGAATACTTCATGAGTATACAACTTAATAGAAGCATCCCAGTACTATTTACGGTAGGTGACACATTTCAATTTATACATATTCTTGTGGTTTTTCTGGGACTACCCCCACTCGTAAACTCTTGCACTATAATCTTTCCAATCCTGGTTCTTTTGGGCCAACAAGTCCATTTACATACATTGCTCAATAATCTCATGTGTGGCCTCATTGTTGCACTACATGGCCATATAACATCTTGCATAATCAATGATAGCCATGCATCAACTACCATCATTGGCATCCCAGGATAGAAGGAACTCATTCCTGGAGCAGAGGTCTCCCACCTCGGTGATCAGATTGGCCTTCTCCTTCTCAAGCTCCTGGACCCATTTCCATAGGTCTTCGTTTACATGCCTGCACTCCCACAGGGGGTGTGCCAAGTACAATGCATATTCACTAGCCTTGTCATATATGCGACGAGGTACTTCAGTCACTTCCGATGGGAATGCAAGCATGACGTTAACTTTGACTACTTGTTTCAGGTTTGAGAGGTTGTCGACCACACACAAAAATGCATTATTCACAATATTGTAGCAAATTTTAGCAATCCAAAAATCCTAGTGTAGCTACTTCACTCACCCACTTCTGGATCGATCTGCCTTAGATGGTCAATCATGTTGTTGACCACCCCTTGCATGAACACAAACTTATTAGGGGTCTCGCCCCATGGTCGCAAGCGGATTGAAGAAGGTCATGCAGTATCAACAGTGGTGTTTGCTACTTAGAAAAACATGTTAGTTATGATCGAGAGGACTACAATAAAGCTAATGAGCAATGCAAATGATAGTGTTAAGCTCCTACCCAGCAAACCCTCAGGGATGATAGCGGGGGGGAGGGGGGGTTTCCCATTGACAAACTATCAAACATGCGGTCAAAATCACCAGCATCAAGTTGTAGCCCTCCTTATTGTAGCTGACTTAACATCATGGCAGTGCCCTTTGTGTTCATCTACTCCTCCAGCACTAAACTACATTTAGCAAAGAGATCATTCGTAGAGGTCCCTTCCTAGTTGACACAGGCCTCTTATTTATTCTCTGGGACCCTTCTTTCTATGGCACTAGCATTTTCCTCATCAGCAGGGGAGTCCTTCTTGTCAATAGAAATGTCCTCTTTGTTAGTAGGAGAATTTTTCTCATTGATGGGAGCCCCTTCCTTTGCGGCTAGAGCCCCTTCTTTCTTGACTGGGGCCCTTTCCTCTATTGCTAGGGCCCTCAAATATTTATCATCCACCCCCATTTTAGGGGGCATCACCTCTTCTCCTTCTTCCTCTCCTCTTCTTCCTCTACTAATAAAGTGTAGTTACATTAGGCAAAAGCATACTAATTTAAAACAGATGCTACATTTTGCTACGCTACCTAGCATAGCACAGTGTAGCAGTCATTCACCAAACAAACACGATAGAAAATAAAAATAGAAAAGGCATTTACCAATGGTATACTATATTCTATGGAGCTTGAACTACAATTTCTACCCTCCTTCTTTGTCTGTATAGGAAGGCTTCTCAACCGGACGAGACCTTTTCTCTACAACTTGGTGGCCACCATCTCTGTGATGAGACATTTCCCTTGTGATATGCTACCCATAGTAGCATGGGAAACCTCTTCTATGTTGTCTTGGCCATGGAAGTTGCACGCCACCTGATCCCTAGTCATCATTGAAAATGACTCCCCAATAGCTTTTGGGGGATCCTGGGCTTGGGTGGTGTAGAAGAATTGATAAATTCATGGTTTGGAAATATGGTTACAATTTTGCATTACCCAGACTCCATTCTCATGGATTACCAAGAATTTCATGAAGCATCGCAAGTAGGCTACGAAGAAGACATGATGCACATTGAAATAGGATTCAGGCTTCTTATGAAGCTTGACCATTTTAGCCTACAGACCTTTGCAAAGATGTTTTTCCCAATTGTAATGGGCCCCCTCTTCCACGACCTCTCTGATTACCCAAGCTTGCTCAATCCCAATGATTTTTCCTTGGGAGAGTAGTTTGGGGAAAGCACGGGCACGGAAGATGGGGTAAAGCATTTTGGCCACTCTCAGTGTAGCCACTTCAATAGGGATCCCCTTTTTCCCTTTCGTAGCCCATACCACTCCTCAATGTCCCCTTGATGGTTTGCCTCTTTTTTGGTCTTTGCTCCCACAGGGAGACCATTAGAAGGGATACTAAAGAGATCCATGAATAGTTGGTCATTAACCTTGAGCACCAATAGCACACCATGGACATGTGTGCAGAAATGATCTGCTCTCTTAGAAAAGGAGTCAGCTAGGGCAAGCATCTCAGCAATAGGGATGCTTGGGTTCATGGCCAAGAACAATTCCATGAGCCCAACATCCCAAAGGTTGTTGGTGAGTGATTTTGGGGCCCTATTGCAAAGCTAGAATTTAGTCTCATCTACCTCCCCATACTTGAAATCAATGTTAGCCTCATTATGCCTAGAGGTGATCACTGTCACTTCCTGGGGTTTCTTCACTACTGTAGTAATTTTCTTAGAAAAAAAACAAACAAAAAAAACATGCCTAAAACAAATGGCACATCAGCTGTTTCACAATGACCATCTCTAAGCATTCGAACTAGAGGTCAGAAGCCTACAAAAGAAAGATGCCCATGCATATCAATTCCCTTACAAGCACTCTAATGAGGGATCACACTATGCTATATTTTTCCCTTCCTAAAACTATCCTCACAAATCCACCATTTCCCATTTCCATACATAACTATCCTAGCACTCTTAGGCATAGCTAAGAAACATTTTGGTGATTACTGAGAAGTGATGTTAGTGTCTTATCTGTCATGGTGTTTTGTATTCTTTGTCGGTGTCTCTCAACTCCATCCTCTAGACATTCACAAAGAGGGGCTAGTGAAACACCATAAAATTTTGAGACCCTCTTGCTTCACCAGGGTCTTGGAATTCAGGCAAGAACTTCCAAAAGTGTAGAATCATGGTATTTTGGTAGGAAAATGTAGGCATTGAGGTTAGACTATTTATTTTGGCAAGTTTTCTACCTCTAGAGCTGATAGGCCCAATGTACTCTCTGGCCTACCCACCTAGACAATTCACCTAGCTGTCAGTCTACTCAAAAATTACGCTAGGAGTTGTCAACGGTGTTCAGGATGGACAAAATAGTTCAACAAGTTTTCTAGTGGAGAATTTTGCTATGCTATGCTATGCTACGTAGCGTAGCAAGCCTTCAAAATATCAATCAAGTGTCTGAATACAAGTTTGGCAAGATGTTCACGCAAGCCAAAGTTAGAATTCAACCAACACGGTGCTACGCTATGCTATGCTATATAGTGTAGCACAACATAATAAGGTCAAATCAAGCAAATTTTTCTTGTGAAACCTCACAGTTTTGATAGGAATGCAAGTTACATTGGCTACTACGCTAGCAAAGATGTGCATCAATAAAAATGCTCCAAAGGTTACCTCGGTGTGCACCAAGACTTTTAGCAAAAGCTAGTGACTCCAACACAAGTTTTCTATTTAAACCGATGGTTATGCTGTCCTACACTACATAGCGTAGCACAGCATAGAAAGTAGCTATGCTACATTGATGTGTTATGCTACATAGCGTAGCGTAGCATAGCAAGTGGCTACGCTACTTGAATGTGCTTCATTTCTCGCTTGCATTGTTGGTACACCTGATTCCAGCATCTCCAGTTTCGAAAACATAGTTGCAATGTAGCAAGTTCATGACCAATTTTGCACATCTACATAGTATGGGCACGTTGGCATCTCATGGGTCTAGGACACATGGCATCTAAGCCTCATTTCTCGCCTACTCCAGGCCCTATAAATACCCCAATGGGCAATGCTCAAAGGGTTGGCAAAAATTTGGGTTGGCTTTTGTTGTTGGATTTTAAGTTCACAATTCAAGAGCATAGTTGGCACGTTTTGAGCATTCTAATTACCCTTGAATTCTCTGTGTGCTTTCGATGTTGTATGATTTTCTATACATCTCTCAAACAAGGAAAAGAATTGAACCCTCAACCTTGAGGCGGTGCATTTTCTTACCTGAGCTTATTCTATTATTTCTTTATTGTTATCATTATTTGTCATTATTTTCTTCATTCCTGCATTTACCGATTATCGATTTTACCTCGTGTATTTCGTAATCGAAACAATGTTCATGTAAGGTTAAGTTACACTGATTAAGTCCTTGTCTGATCAACTAGACCATTCAGGGTGCCCTATTTCCATTTTATCCAGCATGACCCTTGCATGGATCTGGGGTTAAACTGTTTTTCCAAAAACCTCTCGATGTTTCCAACCACTGATGTTTTTAGTCGCTATATTAAGGTCTTGGTATACCATATGATGTGCTAGTTTAAGGTCCTAGCAGACCATGATGTGCTAGTTTAAGGTCCTAGCAGACCGATGTGCTAGTTTAAAGTCCTAGTAGATCGATGTGCTAGTTTAAAGTCCAAGTAGATTGATGTGCTAGTTTAACATCATAGCAAACAGGGGATGGCCAGGTTAAGGTCATATCGGACCTTGCTGTGGGTGCTAGTTTTATGTCATGGACCAAAGACATGTTGTGCTAGTTTATAGTCATAGTGGACTATCTGTGCCAGTTCTACATCGTAGTGGAAGATTTGCTTACCTTGCTTCACATTCAGTGTAATCCTGCATGTTAAGTATAGTATGGCTCCAGTTACAAATGATTGACAAGATTTGAAAATTTTTTGCCATCTATGTCAACTAGCTTGAATGTCCCATTCTCATATGATTTTTTGACTACAAAGGGATCTTCCCAATTGGCTAAGAATTTGCTCATGGGTTCACAAATGGCCTTGAGGACTAAGTTCCCCTTTTTGACTAGTTGTTGGTGTAGATTGCAATGATGTTTCTACCGTTGCTTGTCTTGGTACCATTTGATGTAGCTAAGTGTTTGGGTGTGCTCCTCCACTATGGAGTTAAGATCAATGATCCTTGACTCATTGTTTTGATCCTTGTCCATGACTTTTGAAAGGATCATTCAAAGAGATGGGACCTACAATTCAAGAGGTAACACTACTTCATATCTATATACAAGATTGTATGGGGTCTTACCTATGGTTATCCTGCATGTCGTACGGTAATCCCACAACATGTAGAAGATTTGATCATGCCATCACCTCTTGCTGCTGCTAAGCATTCTTTTCAACAACTTAATGATGAATTTATTGGTAGCTTCTGCTTGGCCATTTTCCTGAGGGTAGTATGGTGATGAGAAAGCATGTTTGATACCAAGACTTTCACAAAAGGCTTTGGTTTCTGCACTACTAAATTGTAGCCCATTGTTAGTAACAATAGTCATGGGAAGGCCAAATCATGTCACTATGTTGTCTAGAATGAAGTTTCAAACCTTTTGGGATGTGGTCTTTCTGAGGGGAATAGCTTCTACCCATTTTGTAAAGTATTCAGTTGTGATAATAATGAAACTATGCCCTGTAGAGGACCTAGGTGTAACGGATCCTACGATGTCTAGTCCCCAACATTGGAAAGGTCATGTGAGCTATGTGGTATGTAATTCAATAGGAAATACATGTATAAGGTTCCCATGGTGTTGACATACATCGCATATCCTTACTTTAGCAATGCAATCACATTCCATGTGAGGCCAGTAGTAGCCTAGATGTCTAATTTTTGCTACCATAGCCCTAGGAGCTATGTGGCCCCCACATATTTCCTCATAGACTTGATCAACAATTTTTTGTGCTTCCTGCTCACTAACATAAGCTAGCAATATCCCATCATAAGAGAATTTGCATAGAGTGTTGTCTCCTATGAGGACATATTGCCAGGCTCATTTTTGTAGTGCATCCTTTTGGGCCGGTGTCAGGCCACGTGGAGGTTCACCATGTTGGAGGTATGCTTTAATGTTTTCATAGCATTCTTGAGTATGCATTGCACTTATAGATGTTATGTGTACTATGTGAATGATGGGATCAGTGCATTCCACTATCGAAGCATGCAAGGTAGCAAACATATGTGATGGCACACTTAGCGCTAATGTAGCTAATGCATTTACTATAGTGTTTTCACTACAGGGCACATGTTGGATGTCTAAGGTTGCGAACTACCTTAGTAGGTGCTTGGAAAAATGACAATAAGGCTATAAATGCTATTCTTTGCAAGTGTATACCTCTGTCACTTGGTTAACAACTAGTTGCGAGTCACCTCAAATTGCTAAGCTTTGGATTCCCAACTCCTGGGCTACTAGGATGTCCCTAAGGAGACCCTTGTATTCTGCCACATTATTTGTGTAAAGAAATGTGAAGTGATATGTGCAAGGTCAGATCTCCCAAGAGGGGAGTGTGAGAACTNAAATGTGAAGTGATATGTGCAAGGTCAGATCTCCCAAGAGGGGAGTGTGAGAACTGCAATAGCACTACTACCTTATGTAGTTGAAGCTCCATCAAAGTGGAGAATGGCTTTGAAGTCTGTTGGTACTAGGCTTATGCTATTAACATGTTCATTTGGGAACTTAGGTTCTATCATTGCTTGGTCATTGGTAGGTGAGGCTGTAAGTTGCGTAGTTATTGTTTGACCTTTTACAGATGGTTGTGCCACATAGTGTAGGTCAAATTCTGCGGTTATGGCCTTCCATCAGGCTATCCTACTACTTTTGTATATGTTGGTTGTAATATCCTAGAGTATGTTCTTCTTGCAAATAATGTTTACTTGGCTACAAAACAAGTAATGCCTCCAATTCTTAAGTGAAAATACTTGTTGTATTTGGCTTCATAAGCTATTAAGGCATGACTCAGGTAATAGATCAGGATTTCGGAGCCATCATTCCTCTTTTGGTAAAGTAGGGTAGCGATAGACATGTCTAAGGTGGGAAGGTAAATGTAAAATGTTTTGTCTCTCTAGGGAGGATAAATAGTGGGAAGATGGAAAAGCTCTTTCTTTAAGCTATCAAAATCTTCTTGAAATTAGTTGGTCCATTCAAAGTTGATACCATTTTTAAGCAAGTGTTGCATTGGGTGCAACTTAGCAGTTAATCTTGCAATGAAACTTCTTATGAATTGGGCTTTGCCCTACAACCCATGCAACTCTTTAAGGTTTGTAGGTAGTGCTAAGTTAACGATAGCTTTAACTTTATTGGAGTCTACATGTATCCCCATTTTTGACACTACAAAACCTAACATGCATTTGGCTTTTACTCTGAAAACACATTTTCTAGGGTTGAGGCAAAGTTCATGCCTGTGAAAACATTGAAGGACCAAGTTTAGGTTGTTTGCATGGTCAGTAGTCATCTCAGATTTAATGGCTATATCATCTATGTAATCATTTAGCTTCTCTAAAAGGTAATCACTA
>MNCI01021924.1:30653-55134 GCA_015680685.1 Gnetum montanum
AATGAAATATGTGTTATGCAAGTATGCAATGTTAGAAAAAATTACTAGTTTAAGGTCATAGTGAACCGTGATTGGGTTTAAAATGTAAAAGGGAATGCTAAAATTGCTATTTTAAGATCATAGCAGACCGTAACCATGCAATGTTGCAAGTCAGAATTGCTAGTTTAAGATTGTAGCAGACCGTGACTAAGCTACATTGTAAAAAATGAAGTAAAAATTGTAGTGCATCTACGTGCTACACTACAACTATGTGCTACATTGTAGTAGACACATGCTACACTGTAGAGGATAGGGATGTCCCATGCTATGCTACAGTAGACAGGGGTATTTTTTGTCATGCATGGAATGCAGGACGTCCTGTGTTACATGCAGGACGTGGAATACCCCATAAAGTAATAGGTGTTTTAGCCATGTAGGCTATAAATAGGGGGTTACCCATGGTAATTTTATCACTTTAATTATCAAAGCTAACACCAATAGTGTAGCACGATTGAGCTAAGAGACAACATAGTAGTCGTAGCATAGCAGTCGATACACCCATGTTTGTTAGCAAGGCAATGACATGCAAGAGCGAATGTAGGCATCAGGGTCTTGCCAACATAGATGAAGGGAAGTGCATCCTATGATGTCTCCTGAGGATGCGCATTGAGGAACAACAGGAGGCCCCATCCACCTGGTAAGTTGCTATGCTACCTTTGCCTACATTGTGAAATTTATCGAGTGGGATTGTTACTAAAATCACTACATCTTGGTTGCTACAGTTGTCATTATTGCCATGCTGTGCCTATTATTATTTCCTTGGCTACTACTTTAGCTGCTACACTATGGTTGCTGCCACTTTGGCCATAGCCATCATGGCGATTTCTACGCTATGGCTAGTGCGCGGAACTACCCCGACCACCATTGTTGTGAGGTTCTAGGTGGCGTGGCACACATTCAGCGTAGCATGGCATCCATGGAAGGAATTCTAGTTTGGAAATTTTTTGTTTGTATTTTATTCTATTACATTTCATGAAGTGGGATAGGGCTAGGAAAATGGGAATGCTATATGTTCCTTTTCCTTCTATGTCATTTTTGTCATTGTGACTATCACGCTATGCTGCTACGCTGCTACGCTGCTATAAATGCTACACTGCTATGCTGGCAAACTTGCTATGCCACTACATTTTTTGTAGTGTTGTACCTACCACATTGTGATGCTTGTTACATGTCATACTTGCTATGCTGCTGCGTGGTGTGGGGTGTAATCATTAAGCCATGCTATGCGTGACACAGCTGCTACTCTATGCAAAGTGTACCTGCTATGCTATGTTGCATGTAACATAGCTACTACATTGTGCAGGGCATACCTGCTATGCTATGCTATGCATAACATGGCCACTACATTATGTAGGGTGTACCTGCTATGCTATGCTACATGTAACATAGCTGCTACGTTGCATGTACCTACTATGCTATGTTGGACGAGTCATGAAAATGGAATCAATAGTTAGCAAAAAATTGGGTTTACCTCACCATACTAGGGACATACTATTTCATACTTGGGAAGAATCTATGCACTGAGGGTTATGCTACGCTATTCAGTAACCATGACTTGAACATTGTACTAACGCTTTATGCTATGCCATGCAGGGTCATGTTGAAACCCATCTTGATTATGCTTGAGCTAGTAGGGGTTTTGTGCTGTCTAAGTGCCCTTGTGGCCAACGTTCCCCCTCCTCATGTGTGAGTAAGGGACTAGGCATTCTAGTTCTGGGAAGGTGCATGGGAGTTCTTAGAGTTCCTCCTACTCCACTTTAGTGTGATAGTGTGGTCACACTTGTCAACTAAGATAGTCGTTGTTCTTGTTGAAACGTTGTTGCCCAGGGCAAACTGAGGCATCTTGAAGTTTATAGCTGATGGATCTATTGAAGGTGAGGAGGCCAAAAGCTCAAATGGACGCTCAAAAGGTTTGAGATGTTTCTATTGGATTTTGGCTATGCCTGAAGTTAAATGCTATCATATATACAACACATTGTTTGTTGCTTGTCACATGGGCACTTTCTTCCAGAATCCACCTGTGACCATCTATTGTGTTGGTGGGTGAGTTCTATGAATATTTTTTAGACATGTTGTATCGTTTGTCTTATGTAGTTGAGATGATTATTGTACTCTATATGTTACCAAGTTTATAATTGATAAATATGGTCTTCACAATTATGAGGGGACACTGGCATTGGCCGAAACAACCTTACAAGAGTTCTTTTCTACCTGGAACATACGCACTGGCATCATCGAACATCTTGGGGCCAATTTCAAAAGCTGTCCAACCAAGTAGGCCAAGTTCTATGTGAAATGTGAGGAACTTGGATGGTTGGATGATGAGTGGGCATCCCATTGAGCACTTATCGTGGAGGACATTCTAGTGGAAATCCCACCATTTCCCATGCCATTCACACCTAGTATGTTAGATTATGCACTTTCACATGTTCAAGTGATTGGTTTTGTTTTTACCTTTTGTTCATCTTGTTGTTGATTATTTCAGTAGTAGCCAAATCCCAAGAGGTTACAGTAATAACCTTAGGATGTGATGAAACTAACCTCTTCTTCAAATATAGTGAAGTGGACAAGATGCAACGCTGGTTATGCAATGGGGCCCTAGCCATCCTTGTTCATAACGTTTAGGAGGCTAGGCTCATGGATTTATTTTTGGAAGTAAATCCAAGTGTCTTGGCCATGGAAATTATCTCCCTAGTTGATTCCTTTTTAGAAAAGGCTGACTGCTTCTACACACAAGTTTACAATGTGAGGGTGATGTTTGAGATTACTAACAGCCTTTTTGCAAATCTTTTCGGTGTTTTCTCTGATGGTCTACCTATAGGGGATAAGACCAATAGGGATGTGAACCATCATGGGGATATAGAGGAATGGCTAGGGACAAGGAAATATTGAAAGGGGATCTACATGTATAAGGTCAAGCTAGAGGTAGCCCAAAAGTTTTACCCTATCTTCCAGGCTTGTGCCTTCCTTGAGCTACTCTCCCAAGGGAAAGTTCTTGGAGTAGAGTAGGCTTGGATCATGAGGGATGTTATGGAAGAAGGGACTCACTATAATTGGGCCAAGCACCTTTCCAAAGTCTTGTGGGCTAAAATGGTTAAGCTTCATGAGAAGCTTTATGCACGTTTCAATGTACACTTTGCCTTCTTCATAGCTTGCCTATGATAGTTTGTGGAATTCTTGGTGGTCCAAGAGAATGGTATCTGGGTGTTGTAGGATTGCGCCTAGATATCCAAATTGTGGATTTGCCAAGTATTCCAAACCACTTGATCCCAAGACCCCCTAGAAGCTATTGGGGAGTCTCTTTCGATAACGATGAAGGATCAGGTGGGATGATCCTTTCATGCACTAGATAGCATTGGAGAGGTTCCTCCCACTAACATAGGAAATGTAATAAGGGGGGCACATCTTATTGTTAAGGTAGTGAAATCAAAGTTATAGTGCAAGAAGTCTTGTCCTGTGGAGGAGGCTCCACGCACTAGTAAATAAAGGGGTATAAAGTTGTGGATTAAGGTCTGTAAGGTGCAACCTTGATTTTTTGGTAAGTATGTTTAATGATTTTGTTAGTTACCCCTTACCCTTTGTGTTAGACTAGCTTTCTTACTTTAGATGTGTTTGATAGAAGAAGAAGAAGAAGTTTTGGCCCCTAAGGCAAGGGCCCCTATTGTAGAAGAAGAAGAGGCACCATCTACAAAGGAGGAGGCCCCTGCTACAGAGGAAGAGGCCCCTACTACAAAGGAAGAAGCCCCTGCTACCAATGATCCCTTTGTAGAGTGTGCCCCAGCACCTAAGGAGCATATGATGGTTGAATACATAGCCACACTATTGAGTTAGCTAGAGGAGAAAGGGCTACATTTTTATGTGGCTAAGTTTGACCATTTTCTTGATAGTGTGTCGATGGATGATCCCTCCCCCTCCTCCCTAAAGGTTTGATGGGTAGTGAAACACCATTAATTTTAGCCTAACACTTTGAAATGAGAACAACTTAGGCTCTGTTTGAGCTTTTAGGAGGCAAAAATTTGACTAAGGCATGTAACTCATGTTGGGCTTATCAAACCAGCTTGCCCTTAGTGTGAGCACTTCCAACAGCTTCAAAAAATCAAGTCAAAGATGGTCCAATCTGAGGGTGCAAGCCATCCTCAAAGCCCACTACTATCCACTTCAAATTTCATCATTGAAGAGTTTAGATTTTGGGTCAAATTGTACAAGTTTTCTCACTCACGCTGATGGTCACGCTAAGGTCACGCTAGTAGCATGAGTACAACATGAGCAACTATGAGAGCCTCGAAAATAAGTTGAAAGTATTTTATTTCAAGGGCAAGTCATCCTTAGGGTTAATTTTCAACAACTTCAAGTCCCAGCCTCCAGAATTCTAGATTTCAGGTCCAAAATTGCAAGTTTTTGCAGCTCACGTTGTGGTCACGTTGAGCTCATGCTAGCAACGTGTCTAGCATGAGCTATACAAAAGTGGCTCAAAACAAGTGACTCTCAAGCTCAGTTTTGACTTGAAGATCACTCTCAGGGTCAGACATAGTCAAGAAATCATTACACTTAAAGAAAAAGCTTCAAAAATCAAAATTTGGTGTGAAATATGACATTTTTAGCTCACTCACATTGAGGTCACACTGACAGTCTGAGTGCAGCATGAGTACTGATCATGCCCAGTCGAAAGCATGCCAAACACATGCTGAGGACATACCAAGACCAAATCAACTTACGTTGGGAGTCCTGGTGAAATAGGGATGCCTCAAACAGCCATAAAATCACTCAAATTGACATCCTGCAGCAGTTGATTCAGAGACTGAGAAGTTTCAAGCGAGTCGAAGTCAATCTCTCTTGTTGTACATTATCATTTTCATTGTAAATTTACATCATTTGTTAGCTCACGAAGCTCTTATGCTCCAAATTGTATGTGCTTCCATGAGCATAAGCTAGCTTGCGTAAGCGAACACATGTTGTAAGATATAGTGCATCGGATCAAGAATGTAGCCTACCCATGTGCGTCCAACTCATACATAGCTGTCCATCAGACACATGTCACATGATATATTTTCCTCTCATCTCTCAAACATTGATTCCATCTATGAATTCTACACCTGAGCCTAGCCAGACCTTATAAATACCTTGTCAATTCACATAAACAGGGCTGGCAATTTGGAAGGTTGATGGCTTAGGAAGCACTAACCATCAACTTTGGATTCTTAGACACACATGACTCCTAGCATCCAAGCACTTTTGAAACACATCATCTTGGGGCTTGGCGCTTGACTTGCCATCCACATGCAAAACTATGCTTTGACCAATGCACATCCTTTCTAATCAATACAATATAGTTCAGTTTTCCTTCCATTACATTCAGTTTACATTTTATTTGCAATATTATTCTGTATACAATCTGTTTACATTTTGTGCATCACTGTTACATTTTGAACATCAGTTATGATAACCCCAGCACAAGCCATAGCTTATGTTCAAGGAAGTCCTTGGTTGATTTGCATGTAGACCATCCAAGGCACTCTACCTTCGTTTTCTTTTCCAACTTGCCCTCATGCGAAGGAAAGGTTAGTTGTACCCATACAGTGATCCCTCAGTGTTTGTTTCTCCCTTCCAGTCTTACACGAACGATTTCAATCAGTACAGTAAATTGGTGCTAGAAGGAGGGCCACCTACGAAAATCTTACATTAATTGAGATCATAAACCTAAAAAACTCTTACGTTAATTGAAACTACAAATCTACAAAAATCTTACATAGGAGCAAGCACTTTAAACTCTAAAACTCCACCATTAGAACCCAAACAGTTTACACACATTGGTTAAATGAGATGCTTCATGGAAAGTCTGCTAAGTAACATTCTTTCACCACTTACAACCTGCATCTCCCCAGCTTGACAAGTTAGTTACTAATGTTGTCAACTCATGTTGTCAGCATGCTCACCCTGTCAGTTACTCACACTATCAATTACTAATGTTGTTAGCTCCTCATGTTCTCAGTTACTAATGTTGTTGGCTTACTCACACTGTCAGCTTACTCATGTTGTCAGCTTGCTCATGCTGTCAGCTTGCTCACACTATCTTGACCACCTAGCTTATGCACACTTAGTTTGTCCAACCTAATTTTTTCATGCTCGCTATTGAATCTTCCTAGATCAACTCAGTGACATTATCGATCTCTGATTTTGGGGCTAAGACCTCGAACCTTGTGACTATGATAGAACCCATAACTATTATTGAATAGATAAACCCTCAAGGCCCAAGTTTCTAGTCACTTAGGCTATAGGGCAAAGACCCTACCTATGCGATCCTCACACCAGAACAATATAACTTCATTTGTTTGAAGATTCAAGCTAACCTACCTATTGATCATGTAGAAAAGGAATAAAAATGACATTATGAACTCATTTACAAAGGAGGTTGTGAGGTCACTCCCTCAACATTTGATATAATCCCATTTTCTGAGCACCATCATCAACTCATATCTCAGCTTCTCATGGTAAGGAGTCAAGCCTTACAGCCACCTTTGATAGAACCTCAGAGTGGAGATGAGAAAGGTGATTTTGCAGCCCAATCTAAGCATGGGGATTCATACCATACCTTCAATCCTCACACCTATACAAACTCAGTATTCTAACCTTTTCTGGAAGAAACTATGCTTCCTCCTTCATCCACAAACACTCGAGCACCAGTTTCTTAACAAGAAGTACCCATTCCCACCGTCCCCATGCCCAACATTCAATTTGATACGTTTGATTCCATCATGCCTCCACAAGTACAGTCTTGACAACCCCCTCCTCAAACTAATGCAGGATCAATAGTTTGACCTCAGGTAATTAGGATGCCATCAGTTATACCTAGTTCCACATCCACCCATTACATACCACAAGTACAAGCCCATGGAGCACCATTAATTACTTCAGCCAAACACATTCAGGATGTTACCTCACAACCCATGGCTAGGCAGTGGATTCCACCAACTGTTCAGCAACACTAGTCTACTCACTACAACATACCGCACCCTGCAGTCTCATCTCTGAATGTTGCTTCATCATAACTGACAATCCAACAGTCCCCCTTTCCACAAACAATACAACAATCAAATTACTACCAATCACAATCCATTCAACCCACCGATCTACCTACTGCCCAAGAATGGGTAGACATAAAAAAATGAAACACTTATTAACCAAGGAGTTAAAGCACCTTAAAACAGCAAACACTGAGGAACTCAAGGTGCTAGACTTCTATCAAGATGACCCAATCCATCCTTCAGTCCCACCATTAACCTTGCTGAAGGGAATCTCATTGCCTCAACTAACCAAGTATAATGGAGAGGGAGATCCAAATGCCCATCTAGTAACATTTCATCTAGAGTGTCTATTTCTTCAAGCCTGGCCTCATGCAATTCTACGTGTATTTTCTATGTCCCTAAATGGAAAAGCCCTAGAATGGTACCGAGCTTTACCCTACAACCCCATATCCTCCCTAGAATATTTTTTACATTAGTTTGTTACCCTTTTTAAATATAATCTAAAGCCTAAAGCCACATTGGATAGCTTGATTCAAATCAAATAGGCACCATTAGAACTAGTGCAAAAATTTATCCAAAGGTGGAGTGCATCTCTGAATGAAATTCACGAGCCCATCCCTGAAACATACCTGCTTACCATTCTTAGGGCTACCGTGAATGACTTCATAAAGTCAAAAATTTATTATTTGAGTGCTCATACTTTGATCCAAGCATTCATACAAATTAAGAACACAGAAGAGGCAACGCAATCAAGCAATGACCTAGCTTATGTGGCCTACAGAAATCAACATGCTTGCAAGCAAAACAAAATAGTGGCAACGATGGCCACAAGCACAAAAGAAACCAACTGGGGCCCAACAGCTAAGCAACCCAAAGCCCCAGTTGAAAGAACTGCCAACTTTAGCACCAACTCACCTACATCGGCAAGGGCCACTCCAAGGTCCAACTTTTAGTGCAAGGACTACTCAAAATATACACCACAATCGATGCAACCCTCTCAACTACTGGAGAAACTCTTGAAAGCTAGGAAAATCCAACACAAACACGTATTGGAGATTACCTATCAAAAACATGATAGGTACTATGAATTACTAAGGAACCCCACATTAGTAGTACCAAATGAGCCCCCGGTCCCACAATATTTTAAATTGAACCAATACTATCATTACCATAAATTGGCTAGTCACAGTACAGTCAACTGTTGTGCTTTGCAAGATGACCTGCAGAGAATGATAGAACAAGGCCAATTGGTGATCGACACGAAAAGTCAATCCAACATAGACGATGCCTAATATGTTATAAATTCCATTAGCATAGGTGGCAAGTCCAAACCTATGCAACAACCNTCTATGTTATAAATTCCATTAGCATAGGTGGCAAGTCCAAACCTATGCAACAACCTTTTNGATCCCTCCTCCCTCAAGGATCGATCCCACTAGCAACCCGGGTAGGCCCACCAAATGACAATGCAAGAGGAAAAATGAGCAGTTGACAACCCCCATGGCCAAAGAAAAGGCTACAACCAACAAACAACAACTGAACACTGGGGCCCCTACCCACAAGTAGACCAAAAAAACAAACCACGATTCCCCTCCATGAGAGATCTATCTCTCAAGCCACATAGAGTAAATCAAGGCCAACATAATAGCCAATGACAAGGACTTCGTAGTTGCACTAACCCAGGTAAAACAAATGCTCAAGCAAAATAACACAACGTTGAGCTTGTATGACTTGTTCATGATCTCATCTACTCACTGCCAAGCATTGGCCTAGGTCTTGGCCTCCATTATTATTATGGAGGACATCCCTACAAATGAGGCATCCATCCATTCAACAATGTTGCCTCCTGCACCACAAGAATCATGTTCAACAACCTTAGCCTTTTATGATGATGTAGTCAAATTCAACCCCAAATGTGGAAAGGTTACTATAGCTCCACTATCCATTAGCATTCATGTTAGATAGTGTACCATCTACAGAGTGCACATAGATGATGGTGTAGCAACAAACGTAGTCTTGTACTCCATCATCGATAAGTTAGGCCTGGCAGATGAAATCAGGACAACCAAAATCACATGTCTAAAATCCTTCAGTGGATCATGTGTTACAGTTAGGGGTACAATCAACTTATCTTTTGTGGTAGGAGAGAAATTCCCCACTAGTGCAGATTTCACTGTAATAGAGGAGATTCCAGATCTCAACATGATTCTAGGAAAGCCTTGGCTAGCCCAACTAAGGGCCATCTCCTCTCCCATCCACCAGGAAATCCACATTCCATATGAAGGTGGTCAAGTTATCATCCATGGTGATAATGCTCCCTCTTTGACTATCCACGACATAGCCATGGTGCAAGTTTAGGAAGAAGAGTTTCTTGGTGGTACACCTACGATAACCAATGCAATGCCTAAGGCTAACACACCCGAATGAGTGGTTGAAGCCAATAGCCCCCTAGAGGATTCTGAGCCCTACATTCTCCCTAATCCATGCTTGGTTGGGAAGCAACCACATGACCAATACTTTCCCTTGGCCAAAAATGTGGATGCCTGCCTACCTTTGGCTCCACTGGCCATGAATTTTTGGCTTTTATTTACATTGCACTAGCCTATGAGTTTACATGTTGGCCACTCACTTAGATCACGTATTTTTCTTTGTTTACACATTCATCAACTTAGTTTACACATTGTTTAGAAAAACATAAAGCTACAAAAACACTTATCCCGAAAAGGATTTAAACTAGCTTACAGCCGGGAACGGCCTAAAACTACCACTTTTGAGTTTCTTTACTTTCATTCATACATTTTAACTATGTTTACAACAAGTGTTACTTGCTGTTGTTTTCTTTCTAGTTGATTTTTGCAGGATCTTATAGAGACACAACATAACCACGCATGCAATGTCACACCTTACACAAGCAAGGTAAGCACCAATCTGCTATGACTATAAACTAGCATAGATGATCCTGGCATCACAAACTAAAACTGATACCATAGAATGGTCTTGGGGCTATGACTTAAAACTAGCATCACAGAATGTCTTAGATTCATGACAATAAACAAACACCACAGAGCTCTACCCAGTATGATACTAAACTACCACATTTGTCCACCATGACGTGAAACTAGCATTCAGAGTCCACTAAGACTATAAACTAGTTTGCCTCTTCACAGTCCACTATGACTATAAACTAGCACTACACCATCTGCTACGACACTAAACTAGCATTGTCCAAAGGGTTATGCCATGAAACTAACCAAAAACAGTTCGCTAAGACTATAAACTGGTGACATCATCAATGACTAGGCAATACTTGAAAAGATATGTTACTGCATTTGGTTGTACCTATTCCACAAAAAATTGCTGCATAATTTGTCTCATGGACCTAGATGAAGCTGATTTTGTTCTGTCTGCTTTGAAATTGCACATGGATGACATGCCTAAGGCGTTCATGCACAGATGCACTTCATCATGACAATAAGGTATCACATTCTTCCTAACACTCACAATTGGGTTAATCAATATGTTCATAAGTACATTTCCCACTCCTGATACATTATCTATTCCCCATCATGTTCCCCTTATCCTATTCAATTACACCCCCTTGATACACATCCCAAAACTCTTGATACACTATTGCACACTGTGTTTCTCTAAGTAGTTGCAACGCAAAACATAGTACACGGTACATGATACAAATGCAAATGCATGAGCACGAGGATAGCACTGAAAGCAAGCTCTTCAAAAAAGAAGAAAAAAAAATAAAAAAAAAGAAAAAAGAAAAATAAAAAACAACAAAAAAACAAAGAAAAAAGAACAAAAATATCAAAGAGAAAAATGCATGGAAAAGGTCTTCGTGACCCCGTTAACATCACAAGACCATTGGCTCTTCTCATAGAAGCCCTAAGGGGGAAGGTAAGTGTCTTGGAAAAATAGCTACACTCATGTCTCAAGTGATCATGTCACACATCATTGCATGGCTTTGGCTATTTACAANGGACTCTTGTAGAGTGTTTATAGGAGCCCATTGTAAATAGCCAAAGCCATGCAATGATGTGTGACATGATCACTTGAGACATGAGTGTAGCTANACTACCAACAAGAACCAAAGATATGGCTTGTTCATGTGAGAGCATTCCTCTCCCACAATTCCAAAAAGAATTATAATCCTTGACCAACTCCTAATTCCCCCTGGTTACAACCAATCCCCTTGAACTACATTTCCCTGATCCCATGTACTTTTGAACACGGTGCAATGACGTCTAGCCAATGGTTGATGGATAATGCTTGGTACTTGGTTGGTCATGGTGTTTTGTACTTCTTTGTAGACATCAATAAAGAGGGGCCAATGAAACACCATTAATTTTAGCCTAATACTTTGAAATGAGAACAACTTAGGCCCCCTTTGAGATTTTGGGAGGCAAAAATTTGACTAAGGCATGTAACTCACACTAGGCTTGTCAAACCAACTTGCCCTTAGCATGAGCACTTCCAACATATTTAAAAAATAAAGTCAAAGATGGTCCAATATAAGGGTGCAAGTGATCCTCAAAGGCCACTACTTTCCACTTCAAATTTTAGCATTCAGGAGTTTAGATTTTGGGTCAAATTGTACAAGTTTTCTCACTCATGCTGATGGTCATGCTGGTAGCATGAGTACATCATGAGAAATTGTGAGAGCCTCAAAATTGAGTTGAAATGATCTGATTTCAAGGGTGGAAGTCATCCTGAGGATTCATTGCTGATAACTTCAAGTCCCAGCCTCCATAATTTCATATTTTAGGTCCAAAATTGCAAGTTTTCGTAGCTCATTCTATGGTCACGTTGAGCTCACATTGGTAGCGTCTCCAGCATTAGCTACCAAAAGTGGCTCAAAACAAGTCACTCTTAAGCTCAGTTTTGACTTGCAAATCACTCTTAGGGTTAGACATAGTCAGGAAATCATTGCACTTAAATAATAGGCTTCAATAATAAAAATTTGATGTGAAATATGTCATTTTTAGCTCATTGACACTGAGGTCACGCTGACAGCATGAGTGCAGCGTGAGTACTGATCACACCTAGTCAAAAGCACAAAAAACACACACTGAGGACACACCAAGACCAAATCAACTCACACTAGGAGTCTTGTTAAAATAGGAATGCCTCAAACAGCCATAAAATCACTCAAATTGACATCCTACAGTAGTTGATTTAGAGACTAAGAAGTTTCAAGTGAACTAGAGTCAATCTCTCTTGTTGTACATTATCATTTTTATTATAAATTTCCATCATTTGTTAGCTTGCAAAGCTCTTAGACTCCAAATTGTATGTGCTTCCATGAGCGTAAGATAGCTTGTGTAAGCTAACACACGTTGTAAGATATAGTGCATCTAGTCAAGACTGTAGCCTGCCCACGTGCATCCAACTCACACATAGCTGTCCATCAGACACGTGTGACATGATCTATTTCCCTCTCATCTCTCAACTATTGATTCTATCTATGAATTTTGCACCTGAGCCTAGCCAAACCTTATAAATACCCTATCAATTCACATAAATAGGGTTAGCAATTTGGAAGGTTGATGGCTTAGGAAGCACTAACCAACAACTTTTAACTCTCAAACACACATGACTCCTAGCATCTAAGCACTTTTGAAACACATCATCTCGGGGCTTGGCACTTGACTTTTCATCCATACGAGTAGCTACGCTTTGACCTATGCACACCCTTTCTAAGCAATACATTACAGTTCATTTTTCCTTCCATTACATTGTTTACTCTATTTTACATTCAGTTTACGTTTTGTTTGCAATACTATTCTATATACAATCTGTTTGTATTTTTTGTGTCACTGTTACATTTCGAACATCAATTATGATAACCCCAGCACAAGCCATAGCTTACGTTCTGGAAATTCATTGGTTGATTTGTGTGTAGATCATCTAAGGCACTATTCCTTCATTTTCTTTTCCATCTTGCCCTCACACGAAGGCAGGGTCAGCTGTACCTGTCCGGTGATCCCTCGATGTTTTTTTCCCTTCCAACCTTACACCGATGATTTCGGTTAGTACAGGTAGGAGATTTGCACTATCATTTATGTTATTTTCAGTTTTGTTATCCTCCTCTTCACCATGTTAACATTTTTTTTTTGCACAATGGACATCACTACTAAGGTTCCTAATTCTTATTCTTCAATCTACCTCCAACCATGGATAGAGACCCTAGACAAATTTACCTTTATGAAGGGGATGGTTGATGACATGATCAATTGCCTAAGAAAAATTTATCCTAAGGTAGGTGTGCTCAAATTACAATGTTGGGCTCTCTAATTTATTTCATTATTTCAATCATTCCATGATTAATTCCTTCTCATGTGTGATTGATAGCTTCTTATCTTAAGTGGGATCCCAGATAGGTGGTCGAGGTTGATGCTGTGCCTACACTCCTGGCAGAGGTGACTGAGGTGCCTTGTGATATATGTGAGGAAATGAGCAAATGTGTTCTATACTCATCATGATCGTTATGGGAGTGTAGGCACATGAATGAGGACCTCTGGAAGTGGGTCTAGAAGTTAAAAAAGGAGAAAGCTAGTCAAGCAGTTGAGTTGGAAGATCTACGGTCAAGAAATAAATTCTTATTGGCCCGCAACACTTCCGATGGTAGTTGGTGCATGGCTATGATTAATTACACAAGATATTAGTCAACCATACAGGGTAAGAATGAGGCCACTTGTGAGATCATTGAGCAATGCTTGCAAATGGACCTACTAGCCTAGAAAAACTAGGATTGGAATGACTATAGCATCAAAGTGTATGAATGGGGGCAAGCATAGAAGAATCATAAGCATATGTACAAATTGGAATGTACTGCCTACCATCGAAAATATCGGGATGCTTCCGTTGAGTTGCATACCCATAAGCTATTTCTCAATATTATCGATGTTACCAAGGCCTATGAAAAATTCATGTAATAGGTAGTGGTTAGTGAGTCTCCCAAAAGAGAGATGACTTTACCTTTCGGGGAGACCACTACTACCACTTTTTTCTAGGGTCACCCAAATGGACAGTTGTGGAGAAGGGGAAAGTTGCAGCAAACATTGATCTAGGGGAAGAAGATTGGACCCACTTAACCAAGGAGGAGATTTTACAGTGTCTAGTGGTTGGCATGGACAAGATACCCTCGAGATGGAGGTGGGTAGGTCTCAGGTTAGCCACTTTCTATTGTATTGTAGTCTATTTTGTGAGAGCCTTATTATAATTAAATACATTATTTTTCTTTTTATTTCATGAAGGACCCAAATGGAGGTGCAAGACCTAGTGGAGCAAGAGATGTAGATAATGGAGAAGACTTGTAGCATGGTGGTGAAAATTTTTTATTTTTGTTTCTCTATTTTATTTTTTGTAACTCTTATTGTATGGACTCAAATTTAATGAAGAGTAACATGTGAAACAATTATTTCATTTCCTTTGGTTAGTGTTTTATTAATGTGCTTGGGCCCCTTATAGGTCCCTTGTTCTAGTTTAAGGCCATTTTGGGCCCTTGCTAGTTTAAGGCCATTTCGGGCCATTGCAATAGTTTAAGGCCATTTTAGGCCTTTTCTAGTTTAAGGCCATTTCGGGCCATGCAATGTAATTTATGAAGGTTGGTTGCTAGTTTTAGGCCTTAGTGGGTTGTGGCAATAGTTTAAGGCCATTCTAGGATGTGCAATAGTTTAAGGCCATTTTGGGCCATGCAATGTAATTTTCCAAGTTTGGTTGCTAGTTTTAGGCCTTAGTGGGCCATGGTGATAGTTTAAGGCCATTTTGGGCCATGCAATAGTTTAAGGCCATTTCATGCCATTCTAAGATAATTAATGCAAATAATGATCATGATGCAAACAGTGGACATAATGCAAATAGTGAACATATTGCAAAATCAAAAGAAATAAGAGTATTAAGGACAAGCATTCACAGAAGTGAATTAGAGGTAGACTCTAATTATGCAATTGTTTCCTAACCCATTGTGGATTAGGCAGAGCATATGGCTAAGAAGCTTTGTGATGATATTCCTCTATGTTGTTGTCTACTGTTTGGAAAGGCAATTCAGCCTAAGTGTTTTCCTAGTCTAACTTGGCAATTTTGGGTAGCTCATCTATTGAACATGGGAGTTCATTATGGATGGGTGATGGGTTTTTAGAGATTTCTATCTTTGACCCTTGTTCTATGTCTACATTATTTATAGTCCAGGGGGCTATTTCATCACCAAAGATCACCACTTCTCTACCCACATAGGGTAGGTGGATTTCTTGGTGTAAGGGTGAAGAAATAACTCTTAATTGGGCTAACCATGATCTCCCCAAGATCAAGTTAAACCTAGGCATTTATTCCACCAGAATGAATTCCACGCTGGTGGGAAATTGATCCCCCACAAAAAAGTTGATGTTAATAGTGCCTTTGACTATGACACCTCCATTAAATGATTTCATATAGGAAGTTACTATGGGCTTGATTTGATCCACCAAGCCCAACCTATCAACAATGGGAAATGGGATCATGTTAGTGGCAGCCCCGTCAATGTGTACTCTACAAATTTTTCCCGAATCATGATAAACATGGGAGCAGAAGTCACATGACCCTTTTCAAGGTCATCCTTGATGGCCTTGTCTTGAAATATTAATTGGGTTGGCTATGGTTCTTCAACCATAGAGGGGAGCATAACTGTATGGATAGCTTTCTCCTTAGCTGGCATGTTTTTGTTAACAGGAATAAATGCTAACATGTGAACTAAGGCCTCACGATACATTGTAGAGGTCATGATTAAGTCATAAAAACTTAACATTGTATTCTTTTGCTTTAAATCTTATTTAACTTGCGAAAGAACATCTAGGAAATCTTGTCCATTATCTAGTTGTTTACTCATCTTTGCTTCTTCTCTTCATCCTAAAAGACAAATCTCCCATAGAGGATTGGATTTAGATTGAACGACAAGTTTTATTGGCTCAGAGGGTGGTTATTGCGTGCTGCCCATAGCCTTCGATGATGAAGTTATGGGCATGGCTGACAGAGGGGTGGGCTTAGGGGGGCCCAATGCAGTATGTTATCTAGCCAACTTATCTGCTAGATGTTCTTCCCATTTCCTAGGATTGGAACATTGTGACGTAGTTCCTATAGTTGGACCTTGGGTTGCAGAGGGAGCCATATGATTGGGCACCTTGATAACAAAAGGTACTTGTGTTGTTGTGGTGTTAGGTGGTGTAGTCTTAAGGGAAAAAGGTGCAATAGATATCTAAGAAGGAACCTTAATGACAAACAAGATGTACGATGTGGTTTTTTTTGGAATTGCAGGGTTGTGGGGAGTTACATGAATCACGAATGGTTCATTTTGCAAGTCTACATTGTCATCAATGTCAATGGCATTGATAGTGTAACCTATGTTGTTGGCATTTAAAGGGTCTTTATAAACATGCATCGATTGGTTTTCAGGTTGGATAGGAGTAATCTCATCCAACACCAACTTACCCTGATCGATCATTTGTTGAATATCATCTTTTAGTGCAAGAAATAGTCTGTGTCATGCCTACACACTTGATGATAGTTGCAGAAGTGCTCTAGTCTAAAGTTCTTAGGTACTGGTGGGTCATTAGGGATAGCCATAGAGGGGTCATGAAGGACTTCATAGTACCTCTAATGTCATTTAAGAGCCTCTTTTGATAGTTGTTTATGTTAAATGCGCCTAGCTCCCAACAATTTTTTTAGAAGCTTAGATGGCTTGATTGGTAAGGGAGTATATTTTGAACAGTCCTTACACTCAAAATTTGACCTTGCCGAAGTTTGGGTAGTAGTTGCTTGGCTAGTTCTACTAGGGCTATGTGTTGTGTTGGTTGTGGCATGAGTTTTAGATGCTTTATCAGATTGTTTACCCTTGTTGGTTTCATGGGATACAATAGCCACTATGGTTATCATGGCTTTGACTCTCTCCTTGTCCTTCTTTGTGTGTGCATTTTTATATGCTACATAGGTTGGATCCCTACTAGCTTTTGCCACATCTTGGATTCTCTTGGTTTGAGTGAATGCCTAACTAAGGGAATGCGAAGCCAAGTAGTATAACTTTGATTTAATGAAATCATTTACGACACCTTTAAAAATGGCCAGTAAATGGGCCTCAACGATTAGTTCAAAAATTTCATTTAGGGTAGTGCTCCATCATTGTATGAAATTTTGCACTAATTCTAGTGGCTCTTGTTTATCACTCATAAGTTGATCCAGAGTGAATTCTAGCTTTAGGTTATACTTGAAGAAAGTCACAAACTAGCTTAACAGTTCCTCTAATGTTGAGATTGAGGCACGACGAAGTGTGTAGTACCAGTCTAAGGCTTTACCCTTCAAGGACATGGCAAATACACGAATGATAGCATGGGGCCATGGCTATAGTAGTAGGGATTTAGACCTAAATGTAACTAGGTGGGCATTCTAGTTACCCTCCCCCTTGTATTTTGTGAACTAGGGTAGTTGTACCCTAGGAGGCAAAGTTAGTGCAAGAAAAGTTGGACTAATTAGATCATCTTGATAGAATTTTATTACTTGGAATATTTCTGAGCTAGTGGCTCTAAGCCATTTAAATTTGTCAGTAAGGGTTTGGATGAGCTGGAAAGCTTGGTCCAGACCTAGGGTGTCACAGGGGGTTGTGGGGCTACAGGAGTAGCCATCATTGGTGGTGTTGTTGGTGTGGCTGCCAATCCCATTGGGGATGCTATTTGAATAACCCCTACTAATGGTGTCATTTGAGAGGGCCACAACCTAGCAAGTGGTGTTGTTGAGGTGGTTGCTATTGGTGGTGCCGTAGGGATAGCTACCTACCTAGTTGGTGGGGTAGTCCATAGTCCTATGTTTAATTGTAGTACATGTGGAACTTGATATGCTTGGGGTTGCACATAGTATGGCATTTGAGATAGTTGGATAGTGGGGAAAGAAGTCATTACCATCCACCATGTAGTTGAGAGTGGGCCTACTATTGGCAGTTGGATGGGTGTAGATGAAAGGACAAAAGCAGAAGTCATGTGTAGTTGTGACATAGGCACAGTGTGCACGTATGAAAACATAGATGTCATAGATGTCATAGACTAGGAAGAAAGGGTAACTAGAACTAAAGTTGAATGGCCTACATGCTGATATGTTGAAAACATTACATGACTGCCCACTACTAAAGAGAGTTTGGGTAGTGGCAATGTCGTGGCAGTGAAGAAGGAGGCAAGAGATAGGAGCTGGTGTGATTGAAGGATAGAGGTGGAAGGGATAGGAGTGGTGTAGATTGGGCCACCACCTTCTGAGTGGGAATCCAACTCCTCTTGTCCATCCTAATATGGTTCATCATAGTGGGATTCTATGTCCCATTCTCTTAACCTACTTAATTGCACAACTTGGTTTATCACCCATTGATACGCTTCGGTCAACAGGATAGTGGTATCGGGAGTAGGAATGAACTCCCTCCCATTCCAATGGATGAACTCAAATTTTCATTTCTCTTTGAATTCATGATGGTTCAATGGTATATTCGCATGCATTTTTGCACATAGAAAATTGTATCACCCTTCATCTTGAGGTAGACGTTTAGGCGATTGGTGTTGCAATCTAAGGGACTATTACTGTACTAGCACTAGACTGGGCAGTTTCTCAGGACCTACCATATGTTGGAGAGAGTAAGATACCTTAAAGTTTGAGGTGGGGACTGAAGTGGTTGCTGAATTCATTTTTTTTGTGTGAGAGAGATGTAAGAGGGAGACATACGTGTGAGAAACGGTCAGAAAATAGTAGGTTTTCATGATAACTAGCGGTGTAATGTAGTGGATAGCATAATGCAGTGGACAACATAACGCAAATAGGGTTGCTACACTACATAGAATGTAGGTAGCATAGGACAATGGATAGATAGCGTAGCATAGTGGACAATGCAGGAACTGCTACACCTATAGGATCGCTACACTACGCGAAGCGCAGGTAGCGTAACGCAATGGCTAGGCAATGTAATGGAGTTGATAGTTAAAGAACTGCTACGTTGGTAGAGTTAATATGCTACAAAAAATGTAGGTAGCATAACGTAGTTGACTAAGTAGATGGTCTAACGTAACATAGTAGACAATTAGCGTAACATAATAAACTATTTAGAAATTGCTATGCTAGCAGGGTTGGTATGCTACATAAAACGCTGGTAGCATGACAGAATAGATAGTTTTGGACTTGCTATGTTGATAGGAATACCATGCTACATTGAACATAGGTGGTGTAACATAGTAGGCTATTTTGGGCTTTTGACCTATAGGGTTCCAGAGGAACCATTGTGGTGACCAATCTACACCAACATGTGTGTAGACAACCACAAGGGTGTCATGTCTATGCTAGCAGGTTGCTAGTGACGGGGTATAAATAGCATGAAAGATTACCCATGACACATAGAAAGGAGACAGAGAAGGCCCTCCTTCTAGTGCCAAAAACCGTGATTTCTGAGAACGTTGGTGGCTGGAACACTGAGAGGTTATCGGGCATACAACCTAACCCTGGATTTTTGTGAGGGCCGTGCTAGAGAAAATGGAAATGGGGTTCCCTAAATGGTTTGGTCAACTAGAAAAGGACTTACATTATGTATAATAACCTATCGTAAATAGTAATTTTAAAATGTCATGGGTGGAGATTGAGGTGAAGAAAACTGTGGCATATAGAATAGTAAAAGCGTAGTAGAATATGTAATTGAGTAGTAAACGTGAGCCAAATGCACAATGATGCAAAATATATGCTATAATGAAATGAAATGAGCTTAAGTGAGAGAATGCACCAACCAAAAATTAGGGGATTTGATCTTTGTTTAGCTGAAGAAGATGTACAACTGATGTGTAGTGTTGGGTAAGCATAGCTAACAACGAAACGGTATGGTCACAGCTCCTAGACTATTGCCAATGGCCTGTTGATAGGAACTAATGAGCTAGATCTTGCTGGGTTGAGAGAGATCTAGGAGTGCTACTATAGGGGTTTGATGTTTACCAACCTTCTTCTTGCCAACCTCCTTGCCAAAGCCAATCACCAGAAAGCCAATTGCCAAAATACCAATCTCTGGAAGTCAATCGCAAGAAAGCCAAATCAAAAAGCAAACCCCATGAACATTGTTCATTGGGGTATTTATAGAGCCAAGAGTAGGAGAAATACGTGGTTTGAATGCCATATTTCCTAGGTCCGATAGGGCACAAATCATTGATGTGCTACATTGCCATGTGATGCTACGCTATAGTGTTATGCTGCAATTCTACGCTAAGTGGGATGAGGCTAGAAGTGAATCCTGCTGAGTCGTAACCATACCATTCAAACTGCATGTGCCAGAATCCAAGGGATTGCCATTTTTTATAAAAAATGCCAATGAAAAATGCAAAGTGGAGCCTATTGTCCAAGACTATGTCTTCCATGCTCTTGTGAGTAGGGTCAAGTGTAGGGGCAAATTTAGGGATCAACAAGAGGGTGAAAAATAAAGAAAACTACTATTATTATCTACTAAGGAGATGCTGGAGTAGAAGTGACCATTTCCAATGATTTCTGAAGCTACTGGAGACATCCTAATGCTTCTATGTGAGTGTTACGCTATCTACACTACCCAACATAACAGTGTAGCATAAACACTTATAAGCTATATTGTGCTACGCTGCGTAGCATAGTGTAGTAGCCAATTTTGAGAGAAATCTTGCCTAAAAATCAAAAATACCCTCTATGAGGCCTGGCTAGGCAAGCCATCTTAGCAAACAACCATTACACTTTTCATGTTGAAGAATCCCAAGGCTCCTTGGTTTCATCCCTGGGACATTTTTATCCTCAATGTCTTTGCTACGCTATGCTACGTTGTGCAGCATAGTAGCCAGTGTGACATGAATTGTTGCTTAATTTGTGATGCTTTGTCAAAAGACTTTGGTTAGGGCTCAAAGGAAAAGTGGGATAGGTAGTCTTGAAGGTTGAAGCATGGCCAAGTGCAATTCTTTTGCTAGAACAACTTGATGAAGGACCTTCATGCATTCTGACCCTACTATGTTATGCTACACAGTGTAGTGTAGCACCTAGTTTGGCCTAAATTTTGGCTCACTTTGCAAATTTTCTATCATGGGATGTTGGTCATGTCCTAGGGTGGTAGTAGAACAAGCATTTTTGATGGTTGTGGCAAGGGCAATTGTGTTTCCTATGTCATGGTAGTTTGGGAAAAAAATGTCATGTCCTACTATGCTATGCTACACTGTGTAGCATAGCATAGCGTAGCACCCAAAATGGGACAAATTTTGCAACATTTACCATGTTTTTTTCATGTTATGTTGATCACACTTCAAGGATTGAAGTGGTGCAAACTCCTTTGAGGACTAGACACCTACCAACTACATCTTCTACGTCTAATCAATCACCACAAGGCCTGCTATGCTATGTAGCATAGCATAGCGTAGTAGGTCTCTATCATTAGAAAACTTGCTAAACTATTTAGTTGATCCTAAACACCTTCAATAGCTCCTAGCATGGTCCCTGGGTAGACTATCAACTGGGTCATGTGTCAAGCTGAGCAAGCTAAAGAGTGTAGCAAGCTTATCAGCTCGAGAGATAGAAAATTTGTTGGATTGTGCAGTCCATCTTCAATGCTCCATTTGTGCGAACTGGCTTTGCAACTGGGTGCTACGCTGATTGTGGTGAAAAGTGTAGCATGCACACTTGAACATAACCTTGTAGGGTTTAGGACTTCCAGTGTGTCGAACCATTTGTGCAATCCATCACGGCATTACACCTAGAGAATCATGATGGCCCAAAATTGATGGTGTTTCATTACCTTTTCTTGTTTTAAATGCTTTACTATGTGTAGCATTCTAAATAGCATCTTACAAATTGTATACAAGCTACATAGTTGATGTTCAATCTAGTTACCTGGTAGTGAGATATACATGCTTTTTCCAATAGATATTACTTTAGTCTAAAAATTAATTATGGGATCTAAAAAAATTATGGGATCTAATGAAAAATAATGAAATAATGTGAAAATGTAATTAATTGATTTAATTCATCCATTTAACTTATAAAACTAAAAATTAACCAAAGCACATGAGGAACAACCACCCATGTGTAATTGGTGGTAGAAAAGTGAAAACATAGCACCCACACCATGAAGGCCACTGCCCATGCTAAAACCAATAGTGCCCACCAATTACGTATAGAAAATGGTAGCTACATAATGTCCACTACCACTATCCATGTAATGTCCACTGCCATCATTAGTTAGAATGTAGATCCAAAATGAGCCACATAGGCCTACACCAATCATCACTAGGAACTAAATGCCACTTTTGCTAAATCAACTGCATCTTTGTACTTAAAACAATGGCTTTGCACCCTCACTACCCAAAATTAGTAACACCTAATTACTATTCTTGAGCTTGCTTCAACTCTTGCAACTTTTGCAATAATGGCTAATAGCAACCTAGTTTTCAAATGTTGGTCTTATAAGTATGTTGTACATTATAGATAGGCAATTGCATGCATGCGTTTGTTGATGTGGTTCAATCATGATTTTTGAGAATTGATGAAGCTAGTAGCTAAAATTTATAGACGCAACGGCTGTGTTGCTAGGAGAGTACTTATATATCACTAATTTCTCCAATGATTTCTAGAAAAATATTGACTCTAACATTAACCTTTTAAAGAAGCTTGATGATTGCACTATTTTTGTTAACTTTGTCTTGGATTATTATTCTATAAAAATGGAGATTTTTATAAAAAATGAAAAATCCAACAAATACATTAGTAAATAGCATCCAAATAGTGATTCAAAAGCTAGTTTCCTTAGGACTATTAAAATGGCTAACATTGTTTAAATATAAGTTTGATGTAGAATTGGTTAGTGATTAAAAGAAAGTTTCAAAGATAAGTTTTGAGTTCAATTCCATCAATGCAATCGTGATTGAAAAATTAGAAGTTAAACTTCTATGTGTGGATTTTCCAAGGCTATGAGCTAGAGTTTTTGAAAATATTGAATTAAGTTTTCATGGTCCAACTTTCATTTTCTTAATATAACTACTATGCAATTCTTCCTTTTTAAAAATAAATAGATAAATAAATCCCATGCTTTAGTTGGATTCTCATTTTGGTATAATTCTTTCTTTTTTGTGTTTCTATCATCTCTTGAGCTTACCATCACAAATAATTTGCATGGGGTTTAACCTTATAGGATTTGTAATTATTGTGGGATTAAGACTTTTTAAACCTGGCCTTGTGCCTAACATCAATGATGTTGGCATCAATAGTTACAAGTTTCTTAGGATTGTACATAAGATCTTTGTCATGCAAGCAAAGTGTATGTATTACATCATGCAATGATATTTCAGCTTCCAAATTACAAAGTTTGGTCATGAACTAATGCACTCACAAGGGAATAGCAAGCTACAGTGTTGTAGATCAGCAAATTAAATTCAAAGTATGAGCTATTATTATTTTAGTTTAAATTTATCCTACACTAAATCCATAATGAGCCTAAAAGAATTTAAAGGAAAAAAATTCTGATTACAATTTTGCAAGCAGATTAAACAAGAAAAGAAAAAAAATATTAAAATGAAATCTTCAGCGAGGAAAAAGCTAGAAAAAAGAGCATGTCAAAATGATACATCAACAAAAAATTGTGTAGGATGAAATACAAGTATAAATATGTAGTAGAAAATTAAGAAAATCTTGATCAAAAACATGGTACATACATTACTGTAAATGAATGTTTCAAAGATAGAAAAAGAAAGGTAAGCAATAATCATGGCTTAGGATTGATTTTTATTTTTCAAACATCCTTTCAATCGAAGCCTTCCCTTGGAAAAGTACTACTACTTTGACTATTGTTGTTGTTGTGCCTATTGTAGGCTATATTCTTGCTCAAATGAAAATGTAATTGAAAAAAATATTAACTAAAAATAGAGAGTTTGAGAATCAAATAGAATATGAATAACATTGAATAATCATCATTATTGTAGCCTTATCTCAATTGAATGAAGTCAAATTATGCAACAAGAATCAAAAGGAAAAAAACAAATCACAAAATTCATTATAAGCTTTTCATCCATGTCACACCTCCATTTCCAAATGATGCTACTACCTAATAAAGATGGTGTATTTTCATAACTATTATTATTATTATCTAAATAAGACTTGAAGATGCATGTTGTAATAATGGAAGTGTCTCTTAAGGTAGCCTTTGGGGGTTTAACCTAAGGGATTTATATCTAGGGTTAGAGGTTGTGCTAGCATGAAGTGGTAGAGTCAATATAGGAAAGTCATGGGAGCTAGGTGAAATGGAATAGGAAGTGGACTGGTCATTCCTTTTGGCTAGGTTATAGGCCTAACCATGGTGGTAGTGATGGATTTCCTCTAAGGGATAAATTCCAAAGAAAGTAAACCCCAAGGAACACTCTAAGAGCATAACC
>MNCI01021941.1:0-54876 GCA_015680685.1 Gnetum montanum
AGTCTAATGTAACAATATCAATATTCTTAGTTATTATATTGGCATAAGTAAAATGAGCAACACAATTTCCTTCAACATCCTCAATTTTTGTACTAATTTTGAAATGCTGTAATTGGTTTTGTATTTTAGCTAATTGAGATTTTATTTTATCAAACATGTACCAAATGCTCTTTGGGCTTAACTTGGTCATCTAATTTTTTTATTTTCTTCTTTTTTTTTCTTTTTTTGATACTTGACAATTACTTGACTTGTTTTACTATAATAATAATAGGAAGGAATTGTGTTAGCTTCTTACCATCCTTCATCTATTTTTAGCCTTCTAATATTTTTGGCAAGATTAGTAATCTCCTTATTATAATATGAATTTGATGTTGAGGGTTCCTCTATATATTCATTTTTAGCTTCATCAATGAAGGCAATTTTCTTCTTTTTGCTAGAAACACTAGCTCCTTCTTTCCTAAGTTCAAAGGCTAAAAGAATACTATATAGTTTAGCTACTACTCATTTAGAGAGATATTTTCCTATTTCTATGGATGATACCTTTGCTTTAAATCTACTAGGTAAAATAGATAAAAATTTCTTAGTAGACTATATCATCAAACTATGCTTCACCATGGATAGCCATCTCACTAACAACTTTATCTATTTGACTAAAGAAATTGTTGATATTTTCATCCTCTTCCATCATTAAAGAATTAAAAAATACTATTGAAGTTATTATTTTAGACTTATATACTCTATCATCTCCTACATAAATAGCTTTAAGATGCTCCCACATAACTTTGGCTTATTAAAGGTGCATAATATTCATACATGCTACTCTATCCAAGCTGTAGACCAAAGCATTCATAGCTCAAGCATCATACACATATTTCTTGATTCCTCTACTAATTACCTTCTAAACATCATCACCATGTCCTAGAAGACATGTGTTAATCTTGAACATTAATAGAGGATAATCTAAGCCATCAAATCATGGAGATTTTTTAGATGAGAAGTCTTGATTCTATGCCATGTCTATGACAATGAAAGAATATAACACAATTGTTAACTCGAGAGATGTTGACTAATCTTTGATATCAACTATTATTTCCTAAATGTAGCTAAACGAACTAAGAAAGAAGAGCGAATCAAGGCCTTATAAAAATTTTAGTTAAATAGAGACAAACATAAAGATTAGCAAAAATCCCTAATGAAACTTAAGGTAGAAAATAGAACACCTATGTAGAAAATAAGGATGTAACATCTACTAATATGAACATCTCAAGGGATGTTTTCCTGTATAGTTGCACTAATAAGAATCTAGGATTTATTTCTTGAATCCAAAATTTGAAAAAATGAAACCACTTATAAGATCATCTTATCTACAAGATAATTATCAGCATCAATTTCACCAATAACAGTATTATCCAAGTGGAGTTCCACCTCATCCTCAAGATCATTATCATCTATGAAAAATCAATATTCATGGTGGATGCCACCATCAAGGTAGCAATATTCTTACCACCAACCAGACTCATATGGATCCTATGTCTAGTAACCTATGTCCTCTACTAGCTCTAAAATCCATGCTTCTTTTTCCCATCACTACTACTCCCTAAGTATTATAGATATACAACTCCACAAGCTGAATCTCCTTTTGCATACACCCTTCATTATCAAACACAATACTTTGGATCTCATAATTCCATTAATTTTCCACTTGCACCATCTATGCAAGGTGAGATACCATTGAAGCCTCAATAATGCAATGTCACATGGGCCATCAACTTATAGCCGAATGAAAATTTGAGCGATTCTAAGAATAAGGCTTAATAAGGGTCTTTCTTTAGACCCAACAGTCCACCTAAACCTCTATAGACATATATGACTATTAGTCCTTCTCAGGCTACTCCTAAGATAATCACTGAGATGGCTTCAAAATAAAGATCCCAAAATATACATACTATCATGTTAACTCATTAGTCACAAATTGGATACTAGAATTCCTCTAATTTATTTGAAATTGTAGGAAATGGTTTATGCAAAGCTCTGCTAAACTCAAGTTCTAGAGTAAAATTGATTTTCTTGGAGATGTATAAAACTTGGAACCTACCTCTACTTTAAAAATGTAATACCATGTTACATCTTGCTAATCAATCCATCATCATTCCTTTGGAAATAGTGGAGGATATCATGATCACTATTCATGAATGGTCATATCTAGTGGACTTCCTAGTCATTCATGTAGATAAATATAAGGGAAACTTCCCAATTATCATGATAAGGGCTTGGCTAAGTACAATTGATGTCAAGTTAGGAATCAGAAATCTCTCAAAACATTTCTAAGAAAAATGAATTTGAAAGATCAAGAAAACAAGGATTCTATGCATGGCATATAATGACATGGGATGCCATTACATGCAAAAAATATGGACTATAAAGAGCACATCCATCATACCATGCATGAAGTATGCTAAAACAATAGATATTCAAAGGTTCTTTTATATCGCAACCACAAAATAAGAGGGAACCCATGGCTAACAATGGATAATAGATCTAGTTTAACAATATGTATGAAACTAGCCAAATCCTTACAAGTGCTTATCTTTATAAGATGAAAAAAATGGAGAAAATTTGGAACTAACTCTTCAAAATAGAATATAGGAAAGAAGCTGAAATGGATTATGGAGAGTTGAAAATTCTTGATATTTCTAGACAATTAAAATATTTACCAAAAACTCTAGAATATGTATTTCTTGATAATGAAAAATCAGTAATTATCAATGCCAATATCACTAAAGATCATAAGAGAAAGCTACTAAAAGTAGTAAAAAAATGGTCAATATCCTTTGCTTGATTATATGATGAATTGATAGGAATAGATCCATGCACATGCTATGCATTGGATCTATACAAATTCTACTAATAAACCCAAGATGAAACTCCAAAGAAGGTTAAATCCAAAATAAAATTAAGTTGTAAAATATCAGGTTGAAAAGTTTCTCAAAGAAGGATTCTATCTAATCATGGATAGTCATTGGGTTAGTTCACTTGTTAGTGTACCAAGGATAGGAGGATAATGGAGAATTTCTATTGACTTCAGGCTACTAAACATGGTTACATTTAAAGATTATTCTTCATTTCCATTTATGGTCCAAGTGTTGGACACAATTACAAGGCATAACTATTTTAGTTTTTTGGATGGGTACAATGGATACAACCAAATAAGAATTTCTCTAGAAGACCATTCCAAAACAACTTCTAAAAGTCCCTCGGAAACTTTTGCATACAAGAGGATGTTGTTTGGCCTTTTTAATGCCCCTATAAATTTTTAATGCTTAATTCTAAGTATCTTTCAATGGAAAATTAATAGTGGGATGGGATTTTTCATAGATGTCATTTTCACCTATGGCACTAATTTTGAACAAGCATTGGCACATCTTCAATACATACTAAAATGATGTGTGAAAATAAACCTACGAGTCAACTAGTAGAAAAGACACAATATGGTTCAAGATGAAATTATTTTGGGGCATATAATTTAAAGGAAATGAATCAAGATGAATTTTGAAAAAATAAGGATCATCCAAGGAATAACCAAAAAACCTTAAAATGTAAAAGATCAAAGATCATTCCTTGGTCATCCTAGTGACTACAAACATTTTATTTAAAGATTCTTTAAAATCATCAAACCATTGGTTCAACATACTAGAAAGGATGCATCTTTTGTATGGACCAAGGAGTGTGAATAGACATTTCAAGACCTAATATAGAAGCTCATAAAAACACCCATTCAGCATATTTCTAATTGGTCCAAATCTTTCCAAATCATGATAGATGCATCCAACTATGCATTGGAAATGGTACTGATATAAATGGATGATAAAAAATGCCCATATTATATCCATTGTGTAAGTAGGAGAATTTTGGGTACATAACTCAATTACATCAAAATGAAAAAGAAACTCATGATGGTGGTGTATGCTCTAGAAAAATTAAAACACTATGTACTTTAATATCTAATTTTTATAAACAATAATCACAATCTAATCTTCTTCCTAATGAATAAGTCACTTGTAATCCCCTATGTTATATGGTTGTTAGTGATCTTACAAGATTTTGATCTCATAATGATGGACAAAAAAGATATTGAGAATGTAGTAGTGGATCATTTTTCTCAGTTAAGATGGTATAGAAATGATAATGAAGAGCCCTCATTAGTTTCCAATTAAACTTGTCTTTGATAAGGAAACTAATGCTCATGCACCAAGGATTACAAATTGGTATGATGAATTCCTCTCATATCTACTTACATAGAATACTTATATTGAAAGGAATCATAGGAAGAAATAGTAGTTTCTTTACCAAATTAAACAGTTTATAAAGATCAAGGGTAACCTCTACAAGGTTTATGTTGATGACCTACTACAATGGTATGTACCTAAGGTTGATTAAATAAGAGTCATTTAAGATGATCATGAGGATCCTTATAGATGCCACTATGTAGGAAGAAGCATGGCTACAAAGATATTGATGGTAGGATATTTTTGGCTAACAATCTTTAGAGATTCTCAATGTTTGTCGTGTTCTTGTAAGTAGTTTGAACAAGATGGGGGAAGAATACTAGCATGAAAGGGATCCAATAGTGAATTTAACCACTAGATCCTCTTATACTTTGAGGAAAATGATTTCATGGGATTCATCATGCCCATGTCCAACAAGAAGTCATACATTATTATTATTATTAACTAGAATATCAAGTGGGTTAAAGTTGTAGTCATATCTGAATATACATCTACTATTGTAGCTTGTTTATTTTAAAAATAGGTGGTAAATAGGTTTCATGTGTCTAGAGAACTAATTTTGTTTATAATTAACTCATTTCACAATTGCTACCTTTTGCAAGTTAATACAACACTTGGGGTTACAACATAAACTCACAACACCTTATCATCATCAAGCCACTAGTCAAGAAGAGATAACTAATAGGGAGATCACCTGAATTCTAATGTGACTTATCATTATATATAAGAAATATTGTAGCACCAAAATCAACAATGTCCTTTAGGCATATCGCTCAAGATGGAAACTTCCTATTAGCTACTTTCCCTATGAGTTAATATACAAAAAATTATCTAAACTTCCAATTCAAACTAAACTCCATACACTCACAACTACATGTGAACTTAACTTAAATGCTAACCTAGTACAAATGAAATGACTCATGACATTTAATATGCTAGATGAAAACTAAAGAGTAGCTCTAACGATAAATGAAGTGCACAAGGCATATAATAAAAAATGTCACAAGGTACAAATAATGAAAGTTACATTAAAATTGAAAGACAAGTTTCTCTATTGGAATCCCATGCATGTGCTACAACAAATTAAATTCTAGACATTATAGAAAGGATGTTACATCATACACTCAACTTTTCCTTCTAGTGCTATGATAATTTACCATCCAACAAGTCCTCAAAAGCACATGTTTGTTAACACCCATCAAATTAAACCCTCTTTGAACTTCCAAGTAACTAGCTACAATACTAACACCTCTAATCAAGAATAATCTCACTCCATTTTTGAATTTTCTTCTTCCAACTTAGTCATGGAGAATATATCCATCTATCATAACATCTTGACAAGGATGAAAGGGATTTTTCTTCTTTTTATTTCGAAATGGTTTTTTATATGCTTTTCATTTTATTTATATTTTACTAATTATTTTATTTTATTTTTTTCTATTTTCTTGTTATTTTTATTTAGTCTTGATTAAAATCTCTAATTTTATTCCATGGCTACTATGAATTTTGGAAATTGTTGAACATAGCTATCAAGGTTATGATTTATTACAAAGATCAACTTTGTCATTGGATTGTATTTCCTACTAATAGTCTATTAGTTTTCTAGTGGTATTAAGTCGTCAATTCATGACATCCATCCATTTCATCTATCTCTTGTGAAGTATGCACCATGAAAAAATGAAGCTTCTTTCCCATAAAAACTAAAAGCAACATGTGATCTTGTTATCCAATGAACTAGGAAAGAACCAAGTGGAATTAGAAAAGGTTATGCCATTAAGAGGATTTATTGTGTTATTTTCTTAACTTATTTCTTCAATTCTATGACTTTGGATTAGTATATCATCATTCTCACTATCGACCATAAAGGAAACATGTCTATGTATTGTATGATTTCTAGTACATACACATGCATACATACATACATATATAATCAACAAACATAGGAATTCAATGAACACTGCTTTGACAATCTCATGGATTATAAGCACTAGTTATGAGGATAGAAAAACATGTTACTCATGCCTAAAGGTACCTCTTTAACTAAGGCCTTACCTACTTCATTATTTCTACTCCTTTCATCTCTTTTTGGAGTAATTATTGTTCCTTGTGGTTGTCATAGATTCATGATGGTAGGTGAGAAGGAATACATTAATGTAAGATCACTAAAAATTAGAATGGACTTGGTCTAGGCTTGAAATGGATTAGTATTGGATTATTTTAATAACAAATTTCACTAAGGATCCCATATACCCATGATGTAGACTTTTCATCTACCATTCTTGCACTTCATTTTCTATAATTTTACTATCTCATGTCATTGCAAATTGATAGTTCTATTTCATAGTTTGCATTATCCTAAGAAATTTCCTCACATGGGTAAAATGTATAACTTGAATAACCATTCATCATATAAGGTTCCTATAGACTCCTTGAAGTGAGGTTATGTAAGGACATATTAGGCATAAGCCTATTTTACAAAGGATCCATTTTCATGTCTTTTGGTTTTCTTTAAGTTTAACCCCATAACCATGGGACTTATTTGATCTCAATCATCTTAATAGCCTACATCATCCAATTTTTCTCTACTTTAGTATATGTAACATCCTCTAATTACTCATCCCACACTATCCAATTCCTTCAATTTTGTAAACCTTACCTTCAATTGTGTTTTTTCCATGATTTGCAAGTTTTCTTAACTTCCATTTGCCTCTTTTTGTGACTAAAAAATCATTCAAAATCCCTTAATATCTTAAGTTGAAAAATAACTATGAAAAGCTACATTGATGCATCCTCATTAACACAGCTCGACTAATTGATGTAGCCTCCTCAATGTGACATAAAAAATCTATAAATACATGTAACATTGAGCTCAATTTTTATATTCTCTTCCAAATGCATGAGGAATTTTTGAATTTTTTAGAGCTTGAAGTCTTCTAAGAGCTATAACTTATCAACTATTTAACTGTTTTACCCAATCTTTAATTCTTGAGCTACTAGAGGTACACTTGACATTATAGGGACATCAAACACTAGGTTTTCACAAAATTTGTTTTAACTTCCCATAGATAAAATATTAAAATAATATTAAATTAATGATCATAAGAGTTCATATCAACAATTAACCGCCATTGGGACATGAACAAAATAATAATAATAATATAATATCATCTACATATAGCTCATTAAATAAGAACTTAATGATAAAATTCCAAATTTTGACCAATAGATATAACCATATAACCCAATTAAACAAAGAATGCTATCTAAATAAAATAAAGATTAATATTAAAACACTAATCCTAGATTATATTTATGATCACAAGTGGTACCTAAGCGAGGACCATAGGTAGGAGGGCCATCATAGCCTAGGTAAAAATGCCCATATGGTGTAAGGTACCAACAACATCAACCATAATAATACCTCCAAGAGCAAGTAAATAAGACCATCCATGCTACCATGTCACTGCATGAGAAATTCAAGTTGGAATTTATTTCTCATATTCATATTGCCAAAATAGAGAAATCCAAGAAAGATAAGGTTCCAAGACCATGAATCAATGTAGAGGTCATGCTCATAGAGGCCTACCTAGAAAAGGTATGCACTAAAAAAATTCAAAGCTTCATCCTTCAAAAATTAAATTTCATATCTTTCCTAGAGCTTACACCAAAATAGATCAAAATTCAACTCCAAGAATCTTCACTATGGCCCATTCTCTCCAATAGTGAGGAATGCTGTATGGAAGAAATTTATCATTTTTGGAATAACCAATAAGATGATGCCATTGTTAATATCAAAGACATCACAATATCTTACTTGGTTGAAATAATAATAGAGGCCCTCAGATTACCCATCATTAGGGCAAAGCTAGTAGAAATATCTACATAGGAAGACCTAGAAGCCAAGAAAGTGTGGGCTTGGTGATGTTATGAAATGGACCATAAGAAGTATGGTTCCATCACTAAGATGAAGCAAGCATATTTTAAGATTGTATCCTACTACCTCAATCCAATAATGAGGTCAAACAAGATGACTACCTTCTCTACAAGGGCATGTGCAACTCAATGTAGCAAGTTTTTAGTTAATCTATCATAGCTTATCTTCCTTGAAATAGAAAAGAATTTTAAGGAGAATGAGAAGGGTAGGATGACGTTCACTTTTTCATTCCTCATTAGAAAATTTTGTAAAAGGGAAGGGATTGTCTACTATTTCAATGATATGGTTCTTAGTGCTCCTGTTACATCATGGTAGGAAGTGATGAAAGGTAAAGCACCTACCAAGCATCAAAAGGAGGAAGAAAAAACACCACCATCACCTTCAACACTAGGTACAACACAAAATTTTTTGGCAAATATAGAGAATTTAAGAAAATTTACACAATAGTAGTTATGACAACAACAAGCCTCTGGAGGTGGTGGAGAATCTTTAGTGTACAAACTGACCATGAGCCATCTAAATGACATCACAAGAACCATCAACTAGCTAGAAAATGAGATGATACCACTATTATATTCAAAAAGAAGCTAGACATCTATTTGCTCCAATCCTACTAGAAAAGAAGTCACTATGTCCATAATGACATAAGAATTCCATGAAATTTCTTCAAATGTAGTAACCTTCTTTGTAATTCTAGAACAAGGAGTGGAAGTAATAGTCCTAGTCATACCACATAAGAGCCAAGAAGTGGAAACATAGGTAATGGAAAATTTTGTTTGAAGAACTTCTAACTACTTTTACTATATCTATCCCTGATGTTGTTTTCATGGAAAATGTACAAGAATTACGAGTAGGAAGTAGAAGGATGACTACAAGCCAACATGAAGAAGTATTGGAAGAAGTCAAGCAATTGGTTCTAGATATTTTTTATCTCCTAGAAGATATATCAACTAGCTATTTCTAGTTGTTAGAGATAAGGGACAAACTCTTCCTCATGAACACGTATCTCAAGGATGTTGCAACCAAAAATTTTGATCACTCAAAAATTGAAATTCTTGTGTAGTAGCCTCAAGCTAGAATCCCAAGGGCCACTAGAAAACTGGGATTTAGGATGCCTTGGATGGTCCAACAAATCACCTAGGGAGTTATGAAATACAAAAATGAATAGTGGAAAAATAAGAAAGTTCATCTAAAAAATAAAAAGTAAATATTAAGTGCACATAAAACTAAAACTCTAAATTTTTATTAAAAAATAAAGGTTAAGTTCAAAGTATGTGTACATAAAATTTACCCATGTAAGAAAAAAAGGGAATTACTTTAATGGGGGTTCAAGGTCCATTGAAGCCCTTGTAATCAACTCCATGATTTGGTTGTATTACCACTTCCAATTCTATCAAACCTCCTCTACTACTACTCTAGATATATAATGTTGACCACTACTAAGGGATTGAGAAAGGTAAAGGATTTGGCTCGCAAAGTGCTCTACACTAGGAGTTGAAAATCCTAGGAGTGTAGCATGGAGACCAAAACTCACAAATTTCATGGAGGGTAATGGATGTTATAAGGCTACAATGGTTCCACATTGAAGGGGATGTAAGAGATTGCATTTTTATGGTATGCAAGAGCTCTAAGATTCAACAATTTCCAAATGCTCAAAAAATGCCAAAGTGTGAAACCTTAAAATGGTGTTTATGATTTGTTTCTATAGGTTTTGCAGTATGATTGAGGTAGAAAATTGGTTCCAAATGGCTAATAGATTGGCTACAAATTGCTACAAATTTCTTCCATGTATAGGTGATATGGATGCTCAATTTTGAGGGTTATTACGTATGGAAAGTGCCAAATCCCCATGGGCATTCCATTTACTATAAATAGTAATGAGAGCATACCATCTATGCTAGCTTTGTTCTTCTACACTAGGTCTTTTGTCATTCTTGGTCAATTACATGGTCAACCCTAAAGTCAATGGAGTGTTAAAATTTTGTCCAAGTTGCTTCTACACTTGGGGCATGTAGTTTCCATGATGGGCATGATGTTTCCACACTAAGCATGAAGTTTCTACATTGGGAGGTTATGATTACATGTCTCACACTAGTCCTAGATGATGCCAAAATTCTCCATGCTAAGCATAGATGCCACCATACCCTACCATGTTGAGGTCTATCCTTCCACATTGGGAGTAGGTAACCCATATTCCTCCATGTTGGGGATAAGTGAGATGTATCCCTTGTAAGTGTTTCCAATGTAGAAAAGTATATAACCATCATAAAACCCATCAAATTAGCATTTTTGGCATCCCAAAATGTATTTTTAACTACCCACCATCCCCCCTCTCCCCTAAGCCCAAATATAGATAGTACATGATTTTTCCACTTAGGGGATGGAGCTTTGACCACTTATGAGGCATTTTTCAACATCCAGAATATGAAATATGTGAGATTTCCCCTCATGGGTTACAATCTTCAAATTTACAATGAAGTTTTGCCTTGGGTTTTATGTGGTGAAGGATAAATGATAAAAAATTATTATAAAATGCAAATTTTTGGTGAGTTTTAATGGATCATATTTGTTGGTGTCTGGATAATTGACCAAATAGGCACAGATAAAGAATAAAGAACATCACTATAGGTCCACTACCAATTCTCCATATTTGTGCTTGATCCAGTCATGTTGAATGATGCCTTAGAGTGCTCATGATGATGGAGTAAGGTTATGATGATAAGATGACAATGAGTTCATACAAAAATGATCATGAAGTCTAACAATGCATTTCAAGTATTGATACCATGGCTATGATTTGACACTGACATGTAGATTAAGCTACTTAGGTTGTACACTTTGAATTTAGAAGTGATGTTCACTTGGAAAATGCATTTGAGAAACACACACTTCACTCCAAGGTTTTTTTGGCCATTGGGCCCTTCCCTTATCTTTAGAGCCCTTATTATTTACTAGCCATCTAGCTTCTTGGTAGTTTGCATCCTCCTTTATCTTTCTTTTTGTGGAATGAAACCTTCATTGGGTTTCATTCCCATGGCCAATTTATTATAGTTTTCCTATTGAATAAGTTGTGTTACACTCAAAAAAATTGATTTTCCTATTGAGCTAGTTATGTTTGATGGACTTAATTATTTTTCCATTGAATGATCTATGAACATTCAAGTGAGCTTGAGGGTAGTGCATGATGAAGAGATATCATATGGCTATAGTGCATGAGTGACAAACATAGGTAAACATTGTTATTTAGGTTAAGGAAGGCCATAATGAGGTTATGGGGTTGGGCTCAAGGGGTCATGCTAGATGGAGGGAAATGGTATAAGTACTCTTAAGATAGTAGGAGAAAGTCACCAAATCTTGCACATCAAGTTCATGTGATGACTTACTACTGTAACAAATTGCACCCTTGCAATGGCTCCAGGTTTCATCTTGCAAATGCAAATTCAAGAGGATAAGAGATGCAAGAAAATAGAGCATTTTATAATGTTACAATGCATACAATCCACATAGCATGTTGAGATGACAAACAAATCCAAAGCTACCTAGGAAACCAAAGTTACTAGGTTAAGGTCATAGTAGGCCCTGTTGCTAGTCTAAGTTCATAGTTTAAGGTCATAGTGGATTGAGGTACCAGTTTTAAGGCCTTGGTAGGCTATGGTGCTAGTTTAAGGCCTCAACATCTTGTAGTAAAGAAGGCTCACTTTTTGATGATTGTCGATATCATGGCTGCAATAGGTCACATGTAATAAGAATTTAGATAGGAATGGTTGACTAGATTGATGAACTCATTTACATCCATGTTAACTATATTGAATGATCTATTATCATAGGCTCTAGTGAAAAGGAAGGACCCTTCCTAGTTGGATGAGAATTTATCTATGTTCTTGTGCATAGCTTTGAGGACTAGGTCATCTTCCTTGATCTTACATTTGGTCAAGCTATGATGGTGATGTCATTTTTTCTTCTCTCTATACTATTCAATGTGAGAAAGTGCTTGCACACATAGCTCCTCCACCAAGTCTAGGTTTTTTATTCAAAAATCCTTGCTATGCTCATCATTGATGAAGTTAGATAGGGCTACTCAAAGTAATGGTACATGCAATTCAAGAGGAAACATAGCTTTAGAACCATAAACTAGGCTATCAGTTGTCATACTAGTTGTCATTTGCACTTGCTATTATCAAGCATATTCTTGAGCAAGTTGATGATGGCCTTATTGCTTGCTTCTACTTGTCGATTGGCTTGAGGGTAATACGGAAATGAGAAAGAATGCTTAATACCTAATTTGTGACAAAAATCCTTTGTTTCTTGACTATTAAGTTATGGTCTATTATTTGTGACTATGGCCATAGGTATGCCAAAATGAGCTACTTGGTTATCCAAGATGAATTTATAGAATTATTTAGATGTTATCCTTATTAGGAAAATAGCTTCAACCTACTTTGTAAAGTATTCAGTTGTGGTGATAATGAAACTATGGCCTACTAAAGACTTATGCATTATAGGTCCATTGATATCTAACCCTCAAAATTGAAATGACCAAGTTATTTGAGTAATGTGTAACTTATTTGGTGGTATGTGAATGAGATTACTATGCTAATAGCTCATGTCATAGGTCTCGACCTTCTATAGGTAGTCACTTTTCATATAGGACAAGTAGTAACCTAAATCTCTAATTTTAGTGGCCATAGCTCTAACTTGTCATATATCCTCCACAAACATCCTCATGAATCTACTTTGGGATTTCTCTAACTTTAGTTTTACCTAGGCATTTTTAACAATACACCATCATAGGACCATCAACATAGTGTATTATCACCTACTATGGCATATTGTTTTGATCATTTATGTATATCATACTTTTGACCAGTACTTACAGCTTGTCAGGATTCATCATGCTTAAGGTAAAATTTGATATCATCATACCACTCCATAGTAGGAGTAGTATGAACTACAACCACAAAGGTATCCTTAGCACTCTACATGATGGAGATAGCACAATCCACAATAAAGGTGGGTAACTTACTAAACACATCTGTCATAACACTAAGGGCTATTTTTGTAATGGCATCAACTATGGAATTCTCATTTTGGGGTATGTTTTGGATATCAACATCTATAAATTGTTGTAACAATTGCTTCCATACGTAACAGTAAGATTGTAAATTTTTAAATTTACATGCATAAACCTTGGTTACTAGGTTGACCATAAGATGTGAGTCACCTCTAATCATTAATCACTTGATTCCTAGGTCACAAGCTACCATCATTTCCCTAATCAAACCCTTGACTCCGCTATGTTTTTGGTACATGAAAACTTAAGATAGTAAGTGAAGGATTTGATTTCACAAGATGGGAATGTTATGATGGTAGTGGCACTAGCCCCATGGGTATTTGAATCTTCATCAAAGTGCATGACTACCTCATAGCCCTCAAGCAGTTGGCTAATGGTGTTGACATGTTCATGAGGGAACTTAGGATCTATGGTTGCTTACTCATCAACAAGTGATACTGTGAGTTGCACAACTATAGCTTGACCTTTTGTTGTGGATTGAGAGATTTCATGAAGATGAAACTCTACTGTTATGAATTTCCATCAAGCTATACAGCTACTCTAGTAAATAATGATTGTTATCACTTTGAGTACATTATCATTGCAAATGATTTTGACATGACTTATGAAGAGGTAATGTCTCCACTTCTTTAACGAGAAGACTAGTGCTAGACAATACTTCTTCACTTTTGTGTATCAGGTCTCTAGGGCAACCAATACATAGATAAGGTAGTATACTAGCATCTCTACTTCATCATCATGTTTCTGATAGATTAGAGAGGTAATGGACATGTTAGAGATAGAATGGTAGATGTAAAATTATTTACCCTCTTGTGGAGGATATACTATTAACAACTGTGCTAACTCTTGCTTAAGGTTTTCAAAGGCCTCTTGGCATTAAGTCATCCACTTAGAGTAAATCCCTTTCTTAAGAAAGTGTTACATGGGTTGTGACATATCCATAATCCTAGAGATAAACCTATGAATAAATTGTAATCTACCTTGTAATCCCCAAGCTTCTTAAGGTTGGTAGATGTTGCTAATTTGGATATGACCTTAGCCTTATTAGGATCAACATGTATCACTACTTCAAACACTAAAAACCCAAGCATCTTGCTAGTCTTGATACAAAAGACACATTTATTGGGATTAAGTTTAAGTTCATACTTAAAGCATGAACTTTGGACATGTACAAGGTCTAGGTCATGTGCATGGTTATTTACCACTTTGGACATAACAACTATATCATCTATGTAATCATTAAGCAAACCTAACATGTACACTAAAGATATATGTCATGGATCTCTGATAAGTTGCTTTAGCATTTGTAAGGCCAAAGGACATCATGGTATAACAAAAGATATCCCAAGGAGTCATGAAGGTTGTACTAAGTTGGTGCTCTTAGATGATCCTAATTTAGTTGTATCCCGAGAACCTATCCATAACAAATAATAAGGCATGTCTAGTTGTGGTATCGATAAGTTGATCAATACTAGGCAAAGGAAAATCATCCTTGATGGTTACCCTATTTAGATCTCAGAAATTTATGCAAATATGGATACACCAATTTTTCATAGGAACTACCACTATGTTGGACACCCAACCTATGTAGTTAATAGAAATAATGAAACTAGCTTGCTAGAGTTTTGTGATTTCATCATAGACTACCAAGGCCAAATTAACTATAATCTTGCAACATTTTTGCTTCACTAGTCTAATGCTAGGATTTAGTACAATGTTTTGTTATACTAAGTATGGTTCTAGGCTTGGCATATCTTCATATGACCAAAAAAAGTCCTTGAAGTTATCTTGTAGGACCTTGGTGATGCATTGAGCATGTTCAGGTTCCATTGAAGAACTTAGTTTTAGGATTTCTCCTTACCATTGTGTGTTGTGATAGGAACCTCAACAAGAGAGTCTTTTGTAATGTCATTTGCCTCTAGGACAAGGGTTTCAACTAGGTTTCTAGGTCATTATATTTATTTCTCTATAGAGGCTATGTGGTCAACAAGACTCAAGCTCAAGATCTAGGCAGTCAAGGTCGATACACTACTCTACATCATCATAAGGCCCTATTAGGCTCAAAGGAAAACTGATCTACTCATAGGTACTCATACTTTAGTCTTACATGTCAACCATAAGAATATTAAGTGGAACGTAGGTAAAGATGACTAAATAATATCAAATTGCTATAAAATTATGAAAATCCATGCTATAAAAAGAAAATACAAGTGGACAAGGTTGTATAAGGCTATGAGAGATAGAGAAAAATCAATAAGATGAAACAAAGGTTAAACAAAGGCCAAGAAAACATCAAACAAGGATAAAAAAGCATAATAAGATAATACAAGATCAACTAAGATTACAAGCCTATCAATTTAAGGTGTTGGAAGGCCATGATGCTAGTTTTAGGCCTTAGAGGGCCATGGTCACATGTTGCCAAATGGTGGTTAGGGAAGGTGAAAAATCATCATTAATTATTAATCAAAGGCTAAGGAAGGCCATATAGGGCTNACTCATCATTAATTATTAATCAAAGGCTAAGGAAGGCCATATAGGGCTATAATAAAGGTAACCACATTGAAATAAAAGTATTATTAAGTGTGAATAAGGACAACAATGTAGCAATGATGAAAATAAATGATGATATGATAAGACAAGGCCAAAATAAGACAGTATGACACATATAGTGAATCTTCGTCAAAAAATGGTAAAAAAAGGGTTATATTTTACATGTTTTAGGCCTTATTAGGCCATGGCTTAAGGCTAAAAGGATATTGGATAAGTTTGGACATCAAAAGAGGTTGTTTCTGGGCTATTTGGATTGAAAACATAAGGCTTTCAAGGCTTCCATGTTGGATCCACAGTAGCCAATTTTTTGAATTATTTATTCACTTATGATGGATTTCATGTTAATGTAGTTCACTAGGGAAGGGAATAGACTGACTGGGGAAAGGAATAGACTAGTTTTTTCATTATCATTAATGCATGGAACCTCATCTTCCACATTGGTTTCATGCTACTTCCACACTAGCTAACATGGAGCTAGAGTGAAGACCCATGGAAGTGTGTTTCATGGCTTCCATAGGATCAAAGTTGAGGTTCTAGGGCCTTCCTAAGGTAGCATATGACTAGATCAAAATTGATCACTTTGGAGGTAAAAAAAACTAAAAAGAAAGCTTTGAAGTCACACCCCCTATCTCCATGCTAGCTAATATAGAAGAAGGGGTTCTGAACATAGAGGATTCAAATCTGGGCCAAAGCGACTAACATAGAGGTCATATCAAACATTATGGGGCCAATAGTTCTAAGAACATAAAGCGACAAAACAAAAATTAGAAATAGCAAATGTGGAACTCAAGGTTCTCTACACACATTTTGAAGGGCAACATGCAGTCCCTGAGAACATGGCTTGATAAATGAATGACTACCAATAGCTACAGACCTCAATTTGAGTGTTTGACATGAAATGAAAATAATTTGCAGCCTATTTTGTCAATCTAAAAGAACTCTTCCCTATAGTTACATGTCCTTGGGAGGTTCCAGTTCCAGCACACATTGGTGAAGCTGCTTGGATAGTGAATGATCCTAGAAGTAAGGAAGAGAAAATGAGGGCTCTCTTGGAGGCTTTTTGGTTGCATCTAGAAGTTGCAGTTGCTATGGGGAAACCATCGTATGCCCCATAGCTAACACATATGCCAGAGGCTGGTAAAGGTCCATCAAAACCACTACCACAAGGGACGGTATGATCTTCTCCAATAATTTTTACATCTTTTAGTACAGTAGAGAATCCAAGATCATCAAGGTTTTCAATTTTGTCTCTGAACACCACCATTTTGTAATTTTTCCTTCTTTGTACACTCGGGCACTTGGTGCATCAGTAAAATTGATTTTATGTCATATGTGTTATGTCATGTGTGTTGTAATAAGAAGTCCATACATTCCAAATTATAGGGGAACTCGAGGATGAGTTTTTACTTAGTTTTGGGAGTATAAGGAAGTGCTAAAAAATTGATGCATTGACCGAGTCGCATGGAATTCGATAACAGGCATGGAATTTGACTCTCAGTGGCATGGAATTCCATAGACTAGGGTGGAAGCAAGGTGGTCATAAACCATTGGAAGTAGCCATGAGTAAATACTACTCATTGTTACATCGATGCCCTAGTCATGGCTACTCTCAGTGGGCACAACTTCACCATATCATTGATAGGCTCTGCTTTGAAACTAGAAAGACCCTTGGCATGTATGCCCAAGGATGACTATCAGAACTAAGGGTCCATCAACTACAGCACCTAATTTAGTAAGTGGCTAAGGAAGAGGGGAAACTTTGAGAAAAGGAGAGTGCAGAGGAGTTTAATTAGGATCCCGCCATTAGAAAGAGGGAGGCCCAATTTTTTGAAGATGAGGAGGAATCACCACTGGATGCAACAGTGAATCGAAAAACCTTGCCCTTACAAAAATTTGCTTCTAAAAAATTGACAAAGGTTGATAACATGTGGGACTCTTTGGATGAAAAATTTCAAATTGTTCTAAAAATCATAGAGGAGTCCAGAGAGCAAGGTAATGATCATGATCAACATCAGAAGAAGGAATCTTAACATACCTACCATAAAGGTAAGGGCAAATGTGCTGTAGCAAAATAGGTTGTAGACTTTGATTCAGAGGAAGATGACAAATGTGACATATGCCAATATGAACATCCTAAGGGGTGTTGTCCCATGGTGTCACATCTACAGGATTCTATGGTGTATGCATTGAATCCTCACTTGGCAAAGAGGCAAACACCCCAAAGGTTGCCTTACCCACAAGGAAACCCCAAGCAGTTCCACTAGTAGCAAGGATATTATCCAAGTGGAGCACCACCACAACCTTATGAATAATTTTAGCAATGGAAATACCTGCAAGCATAGGGGATATCACCTCCAAGGTAGCAGTACCCTTATCGACAACTAGATCACTACAGGTACTATGTTTAGCAACCAATCTCCTTGAGGGACTCTTCTAGTAACACAATGTTTTCGAATTATTACCACCCCTCAAAATATTTCTGACCATACTCTCCATCACCTAGGGATGAAAGCCCACATCTCTACTATCCTCCATCACCTTCTCTTACCATTCCTACTCAGCAGCACCCCGCTTAGCTACCACCTGCTCCACCTATGTAGGGGGAAATACCACCACATCTACAGCTGAAAACACCACAAAATTTTGGCCTAGCACTTTTAGACAGGACTCAAGCTAAGTCATGCTGAAACCCAACATGAGTATAGTGTGACCAAACTTGAGAGCCTCTAAAATAGCATGAAATGACACACAATTGAATAGGTAAAGTCCCCTAGGGCCCATGGGCGATTGCTCCAACTCCCCACATTCGTAATCTAGGGTTTCAAGCTCAAAATGCATGGATTTTACTATATACACTTTGGTCGTGCCATGGTCATGCTGCCCAACATAAGACCAGTGTGTGTACAGTGTGACCAACTTTTGGAGCCCCAAAAACAAGTCCAAACAGCCCAGATTCAAGCACACTGATCCTCCATGAGCTTCACTGATGCCCCTTGCAATTCCTAGCCTTTGGAACCTTGATATTTGAGCTCAGAATCATATTTCTTGAGCCACTTTAAGTTAGTCATGTTGAGATCATGCTGCACAGCATGACCACAGTATGACAAAACAAGAACAGCTTAATTCAGTCATCTCCGAGTAGAATTTCAACATCAAATCAAATCTCGAGAGCTAGGCAATAATTGTACATGTTCACAGGCTCCAGAAAATCAAAATTTGGGCCTTAAACATGCCACTTTTAGTTAGTCATGCTACACAGCATGACCACAACATGACCAAGAAAAATAGGGTACATCAAGCAATTTTAGGTCTAGTTTTGACATGAACTCAATCCCCAGGGGATAGGAAATAATTGTACTAACTCAGGTTTCACAAAACCAAGATTTGAGCTTCAAATATGTCATTTTAACTTGGTCATGCTGAGGTCACATTGAGGTCACACTGCATAGCATGACCAAAGTGTGACCAAACAAACGATGACCAGAACAACATCAAGTTGGGCTCAAACTCAACATCCATACCACACTGGAGAGTAAGAAGTAGTTGGACTTCAAGAAATAGGCATCAGACATCCAAATTTGGTTCAAAATGTATCATTTCCACTTGTCATGCTAAGGTCACACTGAGGTCACGCTACATGGTATGACCACAGCATGATGAATCAAAAGAGACAAATCCAAGGCCAAATCATCTCAAGTTCGATGTGTAGGATCCCCTCAACATCAGGCATGTAGGTCCACTCTTGGAAAAAGGTCTCAGAGGTTCAAAATGGACCCAAAATACATCATTTTTATTAGACATGCTAGAGCACACCACGACACACTGCTGAAGAGAATAACAACACACTAGACCATAGATCCAGAGGCCAGAGATCAAATTCTCTGTTGTAACATAGCATCCTTTTTTAAAATTTGATATTCTTTGAGTGTATCAAAATCTTATGTTGTGGATTGCACATGCCAGTGTAAGAATTGGTCTCGCTATACATTGTAAAATGTTGTGCATCTAATCAAAACGCAAATACTTGTCACTTGATTTGCATTTCTCTCATCCCACAGCCACAGATCTTCCTCCAGATCTAAATCCCATGCCTGAAAATCCTATAAATACCTAATTTTCCCACATAATCAAGGTTGGAAATTTTGGAGCAGGAAAACGAACAACCCTAAACATAGACTTAGTCACACCAAACACTTGGGGCAATTTTGGTTATGTTGCACACTTGGAACCAGAAACATGAAATCTCCCACCATCTGTACACCCTTCACAATGGGGCTAAATGTCCGCCTTGAGATCAACCTGCAACTGCCTTCTGATTGGTGCACTTTTTTTTGTAATCGTCAATCAATACTTATAGTTAAAATTTTGCCATCCATTGTTCTCTATTTACCCTATTTACATTTGTTACAATTTTTGTTACCTTTGTTTATGTTTAATTTTTATCTTACCTTCATATGTTTGTTTACATTTTAGTTTGCATCCATTTACGTATAACCCAGCGCATGACAACAGCGTATATTAGGGGAAGTCCTTGTTTGATTTACATGCAGACCATTCAAGGCACTCTTCCTTCATTTATTACCAACTTGCCCTCATGTGAAGGTGGGGTCTTACTGTATCTTTTGTAGATCTTTCGACATCCATTTCATTCCAGCCTCGTGCCAACGATTTTGGATAGTATAGTAAATTGGCGCTAGAAGGAGGGCCTATTTCTATTACATTTGTTTGTCCAGCAGCTACCCACAATGTCCTGCACCTTGTCCCAGTTTCAAAAGTTTTTTACAGTGTCCAACATCCTGCTCTCCCTTCTCAGACATTGTTCATAGCATCTTGCACTCATTTTTCTCCCTTAGATGCTACCTTGAGCATCCAGATGCCATTCTGACCTGGTAAACACGTTCCTTCTTAACTCATAGCATCTAGCACTTAGGCCCTAGGTTCCAGATGCTGTATCCAGCTCCAGATGCTATTCCTTAGTCTCAGATGCTGCATTCAGTGTCCACACGCTATTCCCCTATGCCAAACATTGTAGTTCAACCCAACTACATTCTACATTTTAGTTTCCAAGCCACACGCTGTCCCTTGACTTTAACACACTGTGTTTGAGGCTGCCAAACTTCACATTCCACAATTCCACCCTAGTCAACACACACTTCACTTGCAATTATGGACATACATTGTATCCCTTTTATAAAGCATGTTGTACTTCTTTACACTGCTTACATAACTTATACGCTATTCCTTTTTTTCACACGCTGTACTCCCTCTTTACGCTTCTATGTCTATTTCATACGCTGATCAGTCTTTTCAAATGCTGCATTGTCTCTTTCATACGTTGATAAATCTTTTCAAACGTTGCATTGTTCATAGGCTATTAACTACATGTTGTTGACATCACATATTTTCTCTCTTTTATGCTAAATTCTCTCTCCTATGCTACATCACCCAACATTGGCAATGGACCCCACACACACCAACACGACCACCTTGCCCATTCCTCACTTCGATACCACAGTCTCAGATCCCATCACCGCCATCAAGTCCATAGTTGCCCTTACTCAAATGAACCCTTAGGGGCCATCTTGTTGGTCACTGAGACTGTAAGGTAGAGACCCCATGTTCACCATGCTAACGCCTGAACAATATAACTTTATTTGTGTTAAAATCCAAGCTAACTTGCCCATTGATTGTATGAAAAGGGAAGCAAAACGACATTATGAACTCATCTATAAGGGAGGCCATGAATTTATCCCTTCAGCATATGATGTAATTTCTCTCTCTGAATCCCACCATGAACTCATATCCCAACTCCTCATGGCAAGGAACCAAACCTCACACCAACCCACTATAGAGCCTCAAAACGGAGATGAGGAAGATGATTTCACGGCTCAATCCAAATATGGGGATTCGTACCATACTCTCAGTTTGCATACTTACATGAACCCATTATTCCACCCTTTCATGGGAGAGACCATGTCTCTTCACACATTTAAAAGCACTCAAACACATGTCTCTCAACAGGAAGAACCCACTCTCATTCCCACTCTCCTCATGACCGATACTCAATTCAATGCACCCATCTCTGTTATTCCTTCGATCACCATGTTATCCCCTCTCTTACAAGTACAACCCCAACAACCCTCCTTTCAAACTAATGTAGGAGCCACCTTCCCACCACAAGTAATTGGGATGCCATCCATGATACCCACTTCTACATCCACTCACTATATACCACGAGTGCAAATCCAAGGAACACCCTTCACTATGACTCGATAGGTTTAGGGTGTTTCCTCACAACTTGTAACTGGACAGTGGCCCACACCTAATATTCAACAACATCAATCAGCTCATTAGATCATACCACTTGCTATAATTCCATCCATGAACGTCCCTCAAGTACAACCATCAACAACTCAATAGTCATCAATCCCACCAACTATACAATAGTCTAACTTGTATAGCACTTAAACTAACCAACCTACTACTCCACTGAGTGCCCAAGAATGGGCTAAAGCCAAAGAGATGATGCAGGAGCTCACTGATGAGGTAAAGTGCCTCAAAAACACTAACACTGAAGAGCATAAAGTATTGGAATTCTACCAAGATGATCTGATCAGTTCATCAGTGCCACCTTTAACTTTACCCAAGGGAGTTTCATTGCCTTAATTGAAAATATATAACGGGGAAGGAGATCCCAACGCCCACTTAGTAACATTCAGATTAGAATGTCTGTTGCTTCAAGCTTGGCCCGATACAATCCTATGTGTGTTTGCCATGTCTTTAACCGGAAGAGCCTTAGACTGATACAGAGACTTACCCTGTAACTCTATATCCTCTCTAGTGGACCTGTTATACTAGTTTGTTACTAGATTTAAGTACAACTTGAAGCCCAAAGAAACCTTAGACAGTCTGATCCAAGTGAAGTAAGCACCACTAGAACCTGTGTAAAAGTTCATTAAGATATGGAGTGCTGCACTTAGTGAACTTCATGAGCCAATCCCAAAAACATACCTACTTATGATTCTTAAAGGAGCCATGAATGACTTTGTGAAGTCAAAGCTCTACTATCTAAACACCCGCACTCTGAGTTAAGCTTTTGTACAGATAAAGAACATAGAAGAGGTATCCCAAAATAGTCATGACCCCACTTATTCAGCCTTTAAAAATCAACACACGAAGAAAGACAAAGAAAAAGCTAAAGAAACAATAGCAGCACAATGCAAGACAAAAAGGGAAACAACCTACTATTCCCATTAACTATGAGAGAACCGCTCCCACACCCACACCTGAACCATCCTTCACACAAGCTGCTAACACAGGTCATGCATGTACATTTGAGAGAAAAGAACCTGCTCAATATACATCGTTGCCTATGAAGCCTTCGCAACTGCTAGACCAACTTTTAAAGGTTGGGGACATCAAACATAAGCAGTTGTCTCCTACAAAAGTCTAAAAACATGATCAATATTGTGAATTGCTCAGAAACCCAAGCTTGGAAATACCGAATGAGCCTCCAATTCTGAGAGGCTTTAGGCTAGATATATTTTTCAAGTACCATCAATGAAATGGGCATGGAACCGATTATTGTTTCACCCTCAAACAAGAAATACAACGTATGATCGATAGGTGTGAAATAACCTTTGATGAAGCCAACCCTGTAAAACCACAAAATCATTCTATGGGTGTGTATAAGGATCCCCTTAACACCAAGGAGGCTCCTTATGTGATCAACACAATACATGTCAGCAATGAACAGGAAATACCTAGAAAACTCTTTATGATTCATGTTCCTACAATGTCAACACCATCTCCCCAACCCTTGTTTCCAACACATACATCCTCAACACCTCGAAAACCATTTGTCATTCGGGTACCTCCTGCAGTGGTAATGATGAACATACAACTCCAAACTAGATCAACTCCATTTGCCATCAGGGTGCCTAAGCAACCTGATGTTCAAACTCCAACAGTTCAACAACAAACCCGTCCCACTCCATTCGTAATCTGGGTTCCTAAACACCCTGACACTCAACCACCAATAGTTCCATCACAAATACACCCTATTCCATTTGTCATTTGTGTCCCAAAGCAACCAGATGTTCAAACCCCAAAGGTTCCCCCATGCCCTTCATGAGGACACCTCGCTGACAGGTTGACCAGGGAACGTTTGGAAAGAGAACATCAAAGTTATGTGTTGGGATCCCCAAAACCCATTCCATTAAATGCTCTACCCATGGCTTTGACAACTGATGAGGCAAGCACAAGTAACCAAGTTGAAAAATTAGGGATGCCCGATGAGCCAAAACCAACAATTATAGTTGACCACGTAACAACCCTTCCTCAAGAGATACAACTGTTGGGTCCAATGGACCAAGTCTCGACCAACAAGAAGATACCAAATAGCAAAGACTTGGCTAGTGCCCTAACCCAAGTTACATAGGCCCTCAAACAAAAGACCACTTCTCTAAACCTATATGACCTAATGATGACTTCTCAAGTACACCGCGAAGCCCTAGTACGTATGTTAACATCGATCCCTGTCAGTGAAGACTTACTTGCAACTGAAGCATCGATTCATGTAGTAATGTCTCCACATCAAAGATCAAGGTCCATGTCACTAAGCTTCCATGTGGATAACATTAAACTAGATGAAAAAGCAAGAGAAGTCACCACTGCACCTATGTTCATAACCATACAAGTCAACCAGTTAAAAATACATAGGGTGCATGTTGATGATGGGGCATCCACAAACATAGTGCCATTTTGCGTAATTGAACAATTAGGTCTCATAGAGTAGATAAAACCAACATCCATAACATTCCTAAAATCATTTAGTGGATCACATGTCATAGTAAAAGGAACACTCACTTTGGACTTCATAGCAGGGGACCAGTTCCCCACGTCAACCGAGTTTGTAGTCATAGATCAGATGCCAGGATTTAACTTGATTTTGGGATGAACTTGGTTAGCCTAATTAAAAGCAGTATCCTCACCCATCCATTAAGAGATTCACTTACCTTATGAAGGTGGTGAAATCATTAGACACGGTGATGCGACCACATCCAACATCTCTTCACACATAGACACAAACCAAGACTCAGAGGTTGAATTCAATGAATCTACACAAGACGACACTATGCCTAAGCTTAAACAAGATGACACCACCAATGATCTTAAACAAGAAAATACACCAAATAAAACCTAAAGTGATAATCAACCTCCAAGCCATGATCCCCCAAAAGACATGGAAACATTACAAAACATGTAAACATTAGAACACAATGACATAGGGGTCATTCCCTCAGATGTCTCATGCTCAGAATTACCATTTGACATAACTAGTGAAGAAGACGTTGAATATAGGATCACACCAACATGCCCTACTCCTAATGTCAAGCTTCGAAAAATAAAGAATCTACTCAATAGTTAAACTACCACATGTCCAAAATTATGTTAAACTACCACATGTCCGAAATGATGTTAAACTACCACATGTTCGAAATGATGTTAAACTACCACATGTCCGAAATGATGTTAAACTACCACACATCTGAAATGACATTAAACTACCACACATACGAAATGATGCTAAACTACCATGCGTGGCCCAAAATGGCCTTAAACCAGTACATAGTGCATTTTATTTTCATCAAAATCAGATTCCTTGTTTACATTCTTAGCCATATTCTATGTTTTACACATTACGATTTCCCTTAACATTTTGTCTACATCACTATTATTCTTCTTACATCTACACTAAAAAAAGAAAGCTAAAAAAAATGTAAACATATTGTATTATATCATGACCATGTTACATGTCCCCATTCATTGTCAAAAATAACAAATTACAATAAGAAAATGACAAGATTAACAAGAATAACAAGCTAAACTAGGCATCAGTGCTAGGAGGGGGCTGATCCCCAAACTCCTCCTCATCATCAGGTCCTGCTCCACTGGGGCCACCCTCATCACCACTATGACCCTACAATGACAAAAGTAAAAAAAAAACCTAATCAGTAAACAAAAAAAGAAATTAAACAACTAACCGAAAATAACAAAATGTTACAAGATTGAAATTCTTACCAGAGAAGAAGGTCTAAGAACAAATTCTATACGACGAAGAATCTCTTCTTCTGGCATGCATGATCAATCTTCTTCGAGAACTAAATCAACATTGGCTATAGCTTTACCCTTGTTCACTGATGTCCAGGAAGGATGTTCAAGATGAAATTGGCCTACCAAAACTTCCCTAGAGGTAGTAGTGATGGATCAATAAGGAGACCCCTCCACTAAAGTACATTCAACAAACCTATCATAGGGAGTACACAAGTTCAATCCCTCAACAAACATCTCCAACCAATGATGTTCAACAGTCTCTTCTTTCAGCCACTTCTTGTACTGGTACTTGTGATCTTTTTGGTCCTAGCCCCATTTACATACTTTGGTAGCGAAGGATTTCCAATCTTGACATTTCCGATTCAACAAATTGATTTGGGCCCTTTGTTCAGCTAGCTCCGGAGTCCTCTGTACCTTACTATTTAGGATATTCCATTAATGAGCATAGGTTATCTTGGAAGTACGCCAAGTACTATCACTCACCAACCTAGCAAATGCAAAATCATAACGGGCTTTGTAGTCATTCCTCTCTTCTGTTAGCTTGGAAACATTCTTTTCTACCGATTGAACCTTCTACCATAAATGTTTAATAGAACGTCGGCAAGTCCAGAGAGACTTACCACTTTGAACCATGCAACCTATGACTGCATCATAAATATTTCTAGAAACTTGCACAATGTCTTCAGGAAGTTTAGGTAGAGCATTGATATCGGTTGCCTTGGAAGGGTCCCATTGAAGCTTAATACCTACCAATACAAGAAGCACACAACTTAGCTAATGAAAAATCAAATAAACACAATGAACTAACTCAGGTCATTTGATGTTATACATCACATGCACATACCTAATTTAGGGTCAACTTCTTGTAAACAAGCCACCACATCATTGACAATGCCAGTAACAAAGTCTACCTTATTGGGCATCTCATGCCATGGCCTCAATGGATCTTTGGATGTCAAATCTATACGAGAAGGCACCTCAACTGGGGCCTCTAACTTTGACCCACCTACCTGAGACGCATTGGCTTCGGGCACTTCAGCATCCATGTCTAATGTTAAGAAGAGCCATGATAATCAAAATAATATACAAAGCTAAGAAGTACAGAATGTGAATCGAACTAACAAGACTTACCAAGAGGCCCCTTGCTAGTCAGCTCAGGCGAATCACCAAGGTGTAGAGACCCATCAAAGAAATCATCAAAGACACCTTTCTCCTTGCTTGAATGATTAAGGGCATCTAAAGCCTCATCAAGCATCACTTCCATGGAGTTTGTTGCACCCTCTTCCTGTAAGATGGGAATAGCATCAACTACTTCTTTTCTGGTTTCCTCCTCTTCATAACACCCAATGATAACCATATCAGGTTCACCCATCGGAGCTAATTCTTCCCTTTCCCTCTCAGGGGTATACTCTGTTAACACCAACAAATATAAAGTTAGCATGAAATAATAGATATGCATATTTAAGTAAGCAAATAAATTCAAAAGGCAATAAAAAACACTTAAAGAAAAAAAAAGGAAACTTACCTGCTCCTAGCAAGATGAATCAAATCTTCTTTGCCCTTGGAGGTCTCGCCTCTATAGTAGGTTCTCTCAAATGCTCAGCCCCTTTCACCTTAGCCTTGGCTTTCCCAAAAGTATCCTAAATCAAGCACTTGGCTCTCCTAATAGTTGTGTGTAGCGTAGGTGGTTCCAACCCCAAGCTATCGCACGAATGGTCGGAACGACTAACTGCACCCCCTATTATGATCGAGACTGATTCTTTGATGCACTCGGGGGGATCTTGAGATCTAATGGTGTTAAATAGATAATGGATCCAGGGGCGAGAAAATTGTGAATGATCTCTTAACACATAATGGTTATCTCCATAGACCACTAAGAACTTAGCAAACCTATGGAGATAGCCCACGAAAAATGCAAAAGTGAAGTGGGACTACGCATTCACATTAGAGCGTAACCTGATGATCTCCCCACAGAAGCCCAAAACTAGGAACTGTGCCTAGTTATAATGCATACTAGTCTGTAGGATCGAGCACATGATACATGAGGGCTCTACCCCAAGAGTTCTCACTTGAGAAAGAGACTTGGGAAATGCACATGCTCTAAACAATGGGTACAACAAATTCACTTCCATCACTTTAGTGTCCACTTGCATAGGGAAGCCCTTCAAACCTCATGATACACCCATCCATTCCTCAAGGTCCTTAATCACATGGCCTTCTCTATTTTCCTTGTCCACAGCCACTTTGACACCATCTTCCGGCACACCAAAGATATCTGAAAAGAATTCGGCAGCCAGATGGAATACAACCTTAACCCCCTGGACTCGCATGCTAAAATAAGTAAGATCATCATTGAAAGAATCAATGATGGAAACCATTTTAGTCACGAGAATGTTAGGAGTCAAGGCACTGGATAGATCCATCAGACCAATATCAGTAAGGAAAGTGATTACATGTTGAGGTGCCTTTGTATGCAACCATCATTGTGAGTCTTCTGTCTCCCCGTACTTCATGAATAGGGTACCCTCAGTATACCCAAACACGATGGTAACCCCACCAAGGGTAATATTCACTGTTAGAACAAATTAAAAAAAAGATCAACATCATGATAAACAATGGGGTAGAATAGATAAAAATGAAGCTTAGAACACAATCACTTACCATTAGCAAATGGATCAGGCACACTTGGCACTGAATCAACTGCTTGAGGGAAAGTGGGTCCATTGCGAGACCAATCTTCATGTAGCCACCCACGAGCTTCACAACATTCAAAGGCCCTAGAAAATTCGTTATGATAATGGGTAATAACATCCTTGTTTTGAGCCAACATGGTGCCACAAAGAGTGGGGCCCACCATGAAAGCCTCCAAGGCTATACGCGTTAAGTCAAGCCCATCATCATTCCTACGCATTCCACGCTCATCAAAATGGGGCCTACCAAGAAAAAGATAATCAAACATAAACAACAGTATAACACCAAAGAAAACAAAATAAAGATAAATCAAAAATAGCTTACCTTTCTACCCTCTACACTATTCCAGGTGGATTTTGGAATAATGTATGTACACAGAAAGTTAGGAAAAGTGTGTTACTACTATTGTAGTGGCTACAAGATGGTAACTCCCAAACAAGAGTTAGAGGATGAGTAGATAGAGGATCTTCAATAGGACCTCCATCAACTTTAAATAGTCCCTAATCCACATCAACGATGAAGCCCAATATGTCATGGCATGAGCCAGGCAGCATGGTCTCAACAACACTATGAGCCAACTATTCACTTAAATGAGACCAGATGACCACACTAAAACCATGTAGGATAAATGATAGAAATTCACTAGAGCTTGGACAAAACCATAACCCTTGAGATCTGATCTCCATGTCTTGATGAGGTGCATTAGGTTCCAAGGGACCAAGCCATGATAACACACCCATGAGTTCCACCACCAAAAGAAAGGATTTAAGTCCCCTGCACACAGCCAAAAATTAAAGTGAACATAAAAACACATACTACACACTCGTCCTAGTGTCAAGATGATAAACTGACACCATACTTTAGTCTTGGAATCATGACTTAAAACTGATACCAACCCACACTTAACATACACATACTACACACTTTTCCTGGCATCATGATGATAAACTAACACCACACATTAGTGTTGGAATTATGACTTAAAACTGATACCACCTCGCATAGAAATACTTAAACACGTTATGTTGGCATTAGACATTAAACCATAGAAATAGGTAACTTATTTAGAAATAGCATCTTTTACTAACATGCCCATGATCATGCTGAAATTTTGTTCATGCTGAATGCTTGGTCACGCTACCAGTTTGGCCATGCTGCAAGTTTGGTCATGCTGCCAGTTTGTTCACGTTGCCAGTTTGGCCATGCTACCAGTTTGGTCATGCTGCCAGTTTAACATGCTGATCCCTTAGACATGTTGCTAACCTACACACGCTAAAAAAATTAGGAATGCTGACCCATGGTCACACTTACCACAAAACACTCATTGAAGTAAGTTTATGTTGAGAATTCATCATAAGACAGACCCTGTTTCTTGCACATGCTGTGAATGCCCAGGAGAGCACACATTGCACATGCACACATGGACCTAGGATGCACATGTTGCCCTAGGATGCACAAGCTACACACACACATGCTACCCTTGGATGCTCATGCTGCTCACATGAAACAACAATAAAAAATAAACGAAAGAAAAATCATGAGAAAAAGGAGCGTACCTGCATAAGGATGCTACCCATGATGAGATCCTGGGCTGAGGAAGGCATTGGAGCATCTCCTCGCACTCCTCCATGAATGCCAGTGTTGCCTCCTTCTTTCATTTTCCTCTCTCCTGCTTGCCTTTGCCCTTCATCCTGCCTTGGATGCTGCCCTACACAGTGGTCATGCTACCCTACCAGTGGTCACGCTACCCTACACAATGGTCACTCTACCTTGCACAATAGTCACACTACCGTGACACTGACGTTGCCCTAGATTCTGCCTGGTAGTCACACTGACGCTGCATCCTAGAGGTCACACTATCCACTGCTCTGTGCTCACACTATTCACCACTTGTCAAACGTTGAAAATTCTTAAAATGACTTCCACCTTAACCCTTTTTGACCCCTTTTAAACCCCCCCTTTTTTTATTTTGTTTATTTTATTTTATTTATTATTACACGGTGCATTCTTTTATCATTTTATCATTTATTCTTTTTACGCTAAGGCTCTTTTGTGCAACGCCCAAATTTTAAATATAAAACCTTTAAAAATAAACAAAAAATATGCAAAAGACAAAAAAAAAATAAAAATCTCTAAAAAAACAAAATAATAAAAAAATTATTTTTAAATTTAAACACACAAAAAAAATATCCATAAAAAAAGATCCAAAAAACACAAAAAATCATAATCCTTGTATATACTTGGAACATGACTGGCAAATGGCCTGGTATGGCCTTAAATTGCCACACATGGTCCAATATGGCCTTAAACTACCACACCTGGTCTGGTAAGGTGTAAAACTACCAAGTGTTCGTGTATGACGATAAACTACTCATCGCATGCCTTAGTTACATTAAGATGTAGAAATTAATTTTTCAAGAAATAATAAGTCACCCTTGCTCACATGGCTCCCAGTTAAATTGGTAGGGGCAAACACATGGATAGCAAGCACCTCTTCTCACCATTATTTATCAATGGACCACATGGGGCCATTCAATGAGAAATTAATCTAGAATCCATTGATCTAGACTCATCATCAACTTATGATAATTTCATGGCACCAACACAAGAGACACTTGATTGCTTTAAGGGAATGACAAAAACTCTAGACTTAGAGGCTGACAACATCACCGAAGATCCCCTCATTAAAGTCACCATTACTACGTCCGATGGTGAAGTTAAAATATTAAAACTGAGTACTCTATTAAATCCACAACTGCCCAGTGACATAGCTCAAGTGCTGAAAGAAAACATGAAAGAATTCGCTTGGTCCTATACTGATATGCTAGTATTAGACCCTTAAATAGTCTAGCATAACATCATCCTTGATCCAAAACTCAGACTAGTGAAACAAAAAGCACAAAATGTTAAACCTGAGGTAGCATTAGTAGTTCGTAATGAAATCACAAAGCTTTCCCAAGCTGGTTTCATCCAAGCTATTGACTACACTGATTGGGTGTCCAACATGGTTGTAGTCCCAAAGAAGAATGGGAGCATTCGCCTATGCATTGACTTCCATGACCTCAACATAACAACCATAAAAGATGACTTCCCACTACCCAGTACCAATCAACTTGTTGATTCAACTACTGGGCATGCATTGTTGTCCTTTATGGATGGATTCTTAGGATACAACCAGATTAGGATTAACCTAGAACATCAACTTAGGACAACCTTCATGACACCATGGGGCACATTCTGTTATACAATAATGCCATTTGGTCTAAAAAATGTCAATGCTACATATCAGCGAGTGATTACATACATCTTTAGTGATTGTATGCGTAATTCGCTCAATGATTATGTAGATGACATTGCGGTCAAGTCAAAAACAACTGAACAACATGTCAATGATCTAGACTTGGTACTTAAATGTTGTCTCAAGTATGAGCTTAGACTTAACCTAAAGAAATGTGTCTTTGGAGTCAAAACAAGAGAAATTCTTAGCTTCATAGTATCTGAAACTGGGATACGAGTAGATCCTGATAAGGTTGAGGCAATAACAAATCTAAAACCACCTAGAAACCTTAGCAAACTACGCAGTCTATAAGGTAGATTACAGTTTATTAGGCGCTTCATTGAAAAACTAATGAACAAGTTGAAACACATGCAGCATTTATTGTGCAAAAATGTCCATTTTCAATGGACTCAATAGTGCTAGGAAGCCTTTGAGAACATCAAAATGACACTAGCGCAACTATCAATAGTTTATCCCCCATAGAACAACAAACCCTTCTACATTTACCTTGCGATATCAAATTCATCTATCGCGTCTATGCTTTGTCAGAAATGAGAAGATGGAATCAAAATCCCTATCTACTACCTAAGACACACCTTAGTGGCCTACGAACAGAGATACAACGATGTGGAGAGGTCATGTCTAGCCCTTATCTTTTCCTTGAAGAAGTGATGACATTATCTCTTCTGTAACCAAGTCAACATTATTTGTAAAGACAATGTGCTCAAAGCTATCACAAATAACATTTATGAATCAAGCAAGATAGCTAGATGGAAGGTGATGATTGCTGAGTTTGACCTGCGCTACATAGCTTGATCTTCCACAAAGGGTCAATAAATAGTCAATCAAATGACTATCTCACCAATGAAAGACCAAGCAATAATCAACCCTGAGTTCCCTGATGAGAACATGAACATCATACACACCATGCTTGACAACTATGATGCAATCTTATACTTTGATGGAGCATCAACCTCTCAAGGAGGAAGTGCTGTAGTGATCATAACTTATCCCTCTAGAGAGATTCGACCCTCTGCCTATTGATTAAACTTCCCTTGTACCAACCACGTGGCAGAGTACAAAGGTCTTCTTAGAGGTCTTATTGTAGCACTAGCTTCAAAATCACATGGCTTGTGGTTTGAGGTGACTCACAGCTGGTAATCAATTAGGTCATAGATGTTTTCGCATGCAAAGCTTCACATTTACAATCATACTCTAAATTAACTAAACACTTTCTAAAATAGTTAACAAAAATAGACGTGCAACATGTTCCCAGAAATGAAAATACCATTGTAGATGAACTTGCAACACTAGCCTTAAACATGACACCCAACATGTTTCACGCGTTGCCTATTCCATAAAGAACTATGCCAAACCCGTAATTGACACTCTTGATGACATACCTATAGCATCTGTTAGTACCACACATGCATTAGAATGGTATGATGACATAAAAGAGTACCTTCTACGTGGTGAACCGCCAAAACATCTAACGAATGCTCAAAGGGATGTGGTGCAAAAATGTTCTCAACAATATGCATTAATAGGAGACACGTTATGTTGCAGATCCTATGTAGGTATTTTTTTAGTGTGCATTAGTAGCATCGGCAGTCACACGATCATGGAGCAAGTTCATGAAGGAATTTGCAGAGGGCACATAGCGCCTAAGGCAATGGCAATGAAAATTAGACCTTTAGGCTATTATTGGCCACACATGAAGTATGATTGTTTCTCCAAGGTCAAAACATGCAACATCTAAATGTTCCACCTAGTGAGTTGCATACGACACAAATCACATGGCCTTTCCAGAAACGATGGTTAGACATCATCAGACCGATAACTCCCCCATATTTAGCAGGACATAGCTTCATCATCACCGCAATTGAATACTTCAAAAAATGGGTAGAAGCTATCCCCCTTAGGAATACCACATCCAAGAAAGTGTGCAATTTCATACTCGAAAACATTGTAACCCATTTGACATCCCAATGACCATAATCACCAATAACAGGCCACAGTTGAGCAGTGCCGAAACCAAAAACTTCTGTGAGAGCCTAGGAATCGAACACTTGATCTCATCACTGTACTACCCACAAAGCAATGGTTAAGCAGAGTCCACAAATAAAAACATTATCATGGTACTCAAAAAGATGTTGAATCAAAGTAGGAGATGATGGCACCAGCAGTTGGTCTATGCATTATGGGCATACCAAACAATACATCGAATGTCCACAGGTAAGACACCATATAGCCTTGTATACAGATCTAAATTTGTCTTACCTTTGGAGTTACAGCTTCCCTCATTATAGATAATACTCTCTAGCCTCCTCGATAAAGGTAAGAATAATGAGCTATGCATTGTTGACCTTGACTTGGTGGAAGAAGAAAGGGTACAAGTGCTTGATCAAATTGAATTGTACTAGAGATAACAATGGCGATGTCATCAACAAAATCCACATAAGTAGCCGATCAAGGAAGGTGACCTAGTCCTCAAGGTAGTCCATGACCACTTGGACAAATTATTAGCCAACTTGGAAGGGCCTTACTTGGTCACTAAGGCATACGATAATGGGGTGTTCAAACTGACTGATATGAATGACAATGAGTTTGCTAATCCAACAAATCACATGTACCTCAAACTATATTATGTCTAAAAAACTTAAGGTATGCATTCATCCTAGAATCATGATGGTAAACTGATACCACAAATTCGTCTTGGCATCATGATGGTAAACTAATACCATAGATTCATCCTTGCATCATGATGATAAACTGATACCACAGATTTGTCCTGGCATCATGATAGTAAACTGATACCACAGAATGTCCTAGCATTATGACGATAAACTAACACCATAGAGCTCCATCCGGTATAACATTAAACTACCACATTTTTATCTACCAAAGTCTACTAAGACTATAAACTAGCTTGCCTTTTCACAGTTAGCCATGACTATAAACTAGCATTGCACCATTTGCTACAATACTAAACTGGCAACGTCCAAAGGGTTAAGATGTAAAACTAATCCATGATAGTCCGCTAAGACTATAAACTGGAAACATCCTCACTGACCCATTGATTAGTTACAAGAACCAACAACTTGTCTTCTTGTAAAGCCTACTACATGATTCACCACGTGGACTCTGATGACACCAATGCTGCTAGTTTTGTTTGCCTGAAGTTTAACACGGTGGCTCCATCCCATCAGTTGTATTCATGTATAAAGTATTTCAGATTAACTCACTTGTGATTTTCTTGTCCTCTTGGATTTATGTTTGTAGGATGATGCTCTGAGGTGGTCGTGCATGGATACACTTCATCACAGTGACAAGGTACCACATTGTTGCCGATACACACAACCAGGTTAATCAATCTGCTCATGAATACATTCCTAGTTCCCGATGCATCCCTTATCCTCCAATATGTTCTCCCTATCCTACTTAGTTACACCTCCTAGCTACATCCCATTCACCACAAAACTTGAACCACACTGTTGCATACCGTGACTCTCCAAGCAGTTGCACCCCGCAAAACAACATAGCACATGATACAACTACAAGCACATGAGCACGAGTACAACACTGAAAAATGCTATTTCCAAAGGAAAAAAAATAAAATATCAAAAAATAAAGAAAAAAAATCAAAGAGAAAAATACATCATAAGGTAATTGGCTCTTCCCATACAAGCCCCAGGCGGGAAGGTAGTTGTCTCGCAAGAAAACACTGATGTCTCAAACAATTATGTTGCACAACCTCATCACATGGCTTTGGCTGTTGAAAATTGGTTCTCTTAAAATATGACACAAGAGTCTTGTTCCTCCAAAGGACACACCTCCCATGCCTTGGTCCCAAGTCTGCTAGATACTAACTATCGGCAAGGACCAACATGACTTGTTCACAAGAGCATTCTTCTAACAAAGTTAAACAAAAAAATCCCTTGATCAATCCTCAATCCCATAGTTACAACCTACTTCCTGTGCATCTCAAAACTTCGTTTCCCAATCCAATGTATTTTTGAACATGGTGCGATGACATCTAGCTGGGTGCCCGATGGACAATGCTTGATGCCAAGTTGCTCGTGGTGTTTTGTACTTCTTTGTCAATGCCTCTCAGGTGGATTCCTCCAAGCATCAACAAAGAGGGGCCAATGAAAACACCACAAAATTTTGGCCTAGCACTTTTAGATACGACTCAAGCTAAGTCATGCCACTGCCCAATATGAGTATAGCATGACCAACCTTGAGAGCCTCCAAAATAGCATGAAATGACACAGAATTGAACATGCAAAGTCCCCCTAGGGCCCACAGGTGATTGCTCTAACTCCTGACATCCAAAATATAGGGTTTTGGGCTCAAAATGCATGGATTTTGCTGTATACACTTTGGTCATGCCATGGTCATGCTTCCCAGCGTAAGACCAGTGTGTGTACAACGTGACAAAATTTTGGAGCCCAAAAATCAAGTCCAAATAGCCTAGATTCGAGCACACAGACCCAACATGAGCTTCACCGATGCCCCGTATAGCTCCCAGCCTTTGACACCTCAATATTTGAGCTCAGAATCATATGTCTTGATCCACTTTAAGTTATTCACACTGAGGTCACGCTGCACAGTGTGACCAAATTGTGACAAAAAAAGAACAGCTCAATTTAGGCACCTTTAGGTAGATTTTCAACATGAATTCAACTCTCGGGAGCTAGGCAACAATTGTACATGTTCATAGGCTCTACAAAATCAAAATTTGGGCCTCAAACATGCCACTTTTAGTTAGTCACACTGAGGTCACACTGCACAGCATGACCATAGCATCACTAAGCAAAAACAGGGCACATCAAGTAGTTTCAGGTCTAGTTTTGACATGAACTCAATCCCTAGGGGATAGGAAACAACTGTACTAACCTAGGCTTCACAAAACCAAGATTTGAGCTTCAAATATGTCATTTTAACTTGGTCATGCCAAGGTCACATTGAGGTCACGCTGCACAACATGACCATAGCATGACGAAAGAAAAGATGATCAAAACAACATCAAGTTGGGCTCAGACTCAACATCTAGATGACCTTGGAGAGTAGGCAGTAGTTAGAATTCATGAAACAGGCATCAGACATTCAAATTTGATTCAAAATGTGTCATTTCCACTTGTCACACTGAGGTCATGTTGCACAGCATGACCAATCAAAAGAGAAAAATCCAAGGCCAAATCAGCTCAAGTTCGATGTGTAGGACCGCCTCAACATAAGGCATGTAGGTCCACTCTTGGAAATAGGTCTCACAGGTCCAAAATGGGACTAAAATACATCATTTTTGTTGGACATGCCAGAGCATGCCAGGACACACTAATGAAAAGAATAACAGCATACCAGACCATAGATCCAGAGGCCAGAGATCAAATTATCTGTTGTAACATAGCATCCTTTTTGAAAATTTCATATTCTTTGAGTGTATTGAACTCTTACATTGTGGATTGCACATGCCAGTGTAAGAATTGGTCCCGCTATATGTTGTAAAATGTCATGCATCCAATCAAAATGCAAATACCTATCACTCGACCTAGATTTCTCTCATCCTGTAGCCACGGATCTTCCTCTAGATCCGAATCCTACACCCGAAAATCCTATAAATACCTTGTTTTTTCACATAATCAAGGTTGGAAATTTTGGAGTAGGAAAACCAACAACCCTAAACCCAGAGTTAGTCATGTCAAACACTTGGGGCAATTTTGGTCATGCTGCACACTTGCAACTAGAAACCTTCAATCTCCCAGCGTCTATACACCCTTCAAAATGGGGCTAAATGTCTGCCTTGCAATTAATCTACAACTGTGTTCTGACCGATGCACTATTTTTTGTAATTATCAATTAATACTTATAGTTACAATTTTTCCATCCATTGTTCTCTATTTACATTGTTTACATTTGTAACAATTTTCTTTACCCTTGTTTACATTTTATTTTTGTCTTACCTTTCGTACATTCGTTTACATTTTAGTTTTCATCCCTTTACATATAACCCAGTGCATTGCAACAGCATACGCTAGGGGAAGTCCTTGTTCGATCTGCATGTAGACCATTCAAGGCACTCTGCCTTCATTTATTTCTAGCTTGCCCTCATGCGAAGGTGGGATCTTATTGTATCTTCCATAGATCTCTCGGTGTTCATTTCATTCCTACCTCGCACTGATGATTTTGGATAGTACAATAGCAGCATATTGTTATGAGGGTTGCCAACCTACAACTGGCTCCTTAGCCGAGTGGACCGAAAGTAAAGCCATAAAAATGCCCCTTCTTCAGGCCCAATAACCCAAGCATACCCTAAAACACACCTGTGGCTACTGTCTCTAAACCTTAAATCACCTCCACTATTCCACCCTTCGAGCAACCTTCAAACGAAATAGCCTCCAATGCAAAAAGGGTCATGCTCATACACACCATGACCAATTGGATAAAGGTAGATAATCCTCCTTGGAAATTGGTTGATTCGGAAAGCCCTCTCAGCTATCTTCAAGTTGTAGGAAATGAGCCATGTAAAGCTCTTCTAGATTTGGGGTCAGGAGTCAACTTGATCTCACATGACATGTACAAGACATGGAACCTACCCCTATTAAAGAAGAGCAACATTTGGCTCGATCTAGTAGACCAATCCATTACTATTTCCTTGGGATTGGTGGAAGACATTGTGACCATCATTTGCAGGTGGTCCTATCCTGCTGACTTTCTCATCATCCATGTTGAGAATTACAAGGGGAACTTTCCAATCATAATGGGATAAGCCTAGCTGAGCATGGTGGATGCGAGATTGGGACTTCGAGATCTTTCTCTTGAAATTTCAAAGGAAAATCCTTTTGGGAAGATCAAGAAGAAGCATGTTCCATGCATCATGTATAGTGACTCTGGGTGAAACTTTGTGTAGCAGCTGTGGTCCGCTAAGTGGACATCTATTCAAGCATGTAGTCGATGTACTGAGGAATTACAGGTTCAACAATGCCTATATGTGGCAACCACAAATCATGAAAGAACCTAGTGGTTGACCGCTGATCTTGCTAGTAGCACTTTATGCATGGAACCATCTAAGAGACTTGTATGCACCTATGTAGAAAGCATGGATGATTTGGAAGAGGTCCATCAACTAGTGTCCACTATTGATGACCGTGATGATTAGGGAATGTTGCAAATCCCTAAAAGTTTTAAACAAGAACCCTTGGAACTCAAACCCTTAGCAACCCACTTAGAATATACATTTTTGCAGAATGGGAAATTGGTAATTATCAATGCCACCCTTGCTCCTGAAAAAAAGAGGAAGTTCCTGAAGGTAGTGAACAAATGGGAAGCCACTTTTTCATGGTCATATCTTGAATTAATAGGAGTTGATCCTAGGGTTTTCCAGCATCAGATTTATGTTGACCTCTCTATGAAGCCATGATGACAACCACAAAGGCAATTGAACCCTAAATTGAAGTAGGTCGTCAAAGATGAAATTGTATAGTTTCTAAAGGCAGGGTTCATCTACTCCATTGTCGATAGCGAATGGATCAGCCCACTCATTATTGTTCCAAAGAAGGATGGAAAATGGAGGGTCTTTATAGATTTTTGATTTCTCAACATGGCTACCTTCGAAGATCACTTCCCACTTTCATTTGTGGACTAGGTGTTGGATACCATCGTGAGACATCATTATTATAGATTTTTGGATGATTATAGTGGCTATAACCAAATCCAAATTGTGTCAGAAGACCAATCCAAGACAACCTTCAAAAGTCCTTTGGGGACTTTCACATATAAAAATATGCCCTTTGGCCTGTGCAATGTGCCTGCCACTATCCAATGCCTTGTCCTCAACATCTTCTAGTAGCAAATTGGCAATGGGGTAGAAGTATTCATGGATGAATTCTCTACCTATGGAGCCACATTGGATCAAGCCTTAGACCACCTTGAGCAAGTTCTAAAAATATGTGTGGAAACTAATCTATGGCTCAACTGGTAGAAAAGCCACTTAATGGTCCAAGAGGGAATTATGCTAGGGCATCGTCTTTTACAAACATGGATTACCGTGGACCTGGAAAAATTAGGGTCATCCAAGGAATCACTAGGCAACCAAGCACTGTAAAAGATGTTCGATCATTCCTTGGCCACACTGGTTACTACTGGCACTTCTTTGAAAATTTCTCAAAGATCGCCAAGCTATTAGTGGAACTCACAAAGAAATATGCTCCATTTGTCTAGACTAGGGAATGTGAATTTGCATTCCAAACACTTAAACAGAAACATGTAGAGCCTTTGGTTGTACAGGCACTTGATTGGTCGGGACCCTTCCACATCATGACGGATGCATCCAACTATGCATTGGGGGCCGTGCTTACATAGTGGGATGACCAGAAATGCCCATAGTATATTCACTATGCAAGCCATAGCATTGTGGGTGCTCAGCTTAACTACATCACCATAGAAAAAGAGTTGATGGTGATGGTGTTCACCTTGGAAAAATTCTGACACTATGTGCTCAGGTACAAGGTGTTCATGCATACCAACCATAGTGCCATCTGGTTCCTTATGAACAAACCAATGGTGAGCCCCCGTATCATATGGTGGCCAGTGATTTTTCAGGAATTTGACCTCACTATGGTAGATTAGAAGGGAATCAAGAACGTGGTCACTGACCACTTGTCTTAGTTACAATGCAATAATGCAAAAGAGGAGGAGCCACTCTCCAACCAATTTCCAGATGAACTCCTCTTTGCAGGAGCAGTTGATATGTAGATACCCAAAGAATCAACTTGGTTCAGCCACATCCTCACCTATCTCACAACTCAAGAGTTGTCAAAGGAGTGGGACCATTGGCAGAAACAATTGTTTCTCCATAAGGCCAAGTGCTTCATGGAAATTAATGGACACCTTTATAAGGTGTGTGTAGATGGCCTAATTCAATGGTGTGTCCCTAATGATGATACACTACGTGTCCTCCAAGCTGCTCATGAGGGCCCTTGTGGGGGCCACTATGCTAGACGATGCACAACCATTAAGATCTTGCTTGCAGGATATTATTGGCCTACAATTTTCAAGGATGCATAATGGTTCACTCACTCTTGTGAATGATGCCAGAGAGATAGTGGGATGACTAGATGAATGGAGGGTCCCCAGTAGTTGATCCAACCACTGGAGCTCTTTGATATCTGTGGCATGAACTTCATGGGTCCCATCACACCCCTGTCCAATGGGAAGACATATATCATTGTCATTGTGGACTACTACATAAAGTGGACAGAGGAGGTAGCCATCATCGACTGTTCCTTAAACACTACTACAAAATTTTTCCAGCAACAAATCATAAATAGGTTTAGAGTGCCACATGCACTCATCTCAGACAATGGAATGCATTTCATAGGTACCACCTTTCGTAAACTCATGCAACACTTGGGGGTTACCAATAAATTTACAACACCTTATCACCACCAAGTCAATGGGTAGGCTAAAGTCACCAATAGGGAGATCACCAAAATGCTTACTTGAACCATTAGTAAATATAGGAGGGACTGGAGCACCAAACTTAACAATGCGCTATGAGTTAGTGTATGGTAAGTTACCAAAACTTGAAATCTAGGTAGAACTCCAAACACTATCTACAACCTGTGACATGGGTCTTGACCTACAACTAGCATAACATGAATGACTTATCAACCTTAGTGTGCTCGATGAAAATCAATTGGTGGTCCTATCATCAAATGAGATATACAAGTCCTACAATAAAAAATAACATGATCTAAGGATTCAAAAGGTAACATTTAGATGTGAAGATAAGTTACTTTACTAGAACCCCACATACATATTACAACCAACCAATTTTTAAACACTGTGGGAAGGACCCTACATTGTCTCTGAAACCTTCCCATTTGGGGTCTTTCTTATACACAAACCTGAGGACCCAATGAAAATGTAGTTGGTCAATCAGCAACAATTAAAACCTTTCCATGAACTCCAGCCAACCAGTGCTACCACTTCATCGTCACTAAGATAGCCTCATTCCATTTTTTGCATCTCCTCCTTCTAGCCTAGTCGTGGGGGAGACTATCCTCCATGCTGATCCATTCTACTATGCTCCTCACTATTTTTGAAACTTTTTTTTTTACACTTTTTTTTTCAACATTGTTCATACATTTGCCAATTCTTACTAAATTTTCCTTTTTTTAATTACTTTTCCATTTCTTTATTGCTTATTTATGCATGTGTGTTTGTTTAAATTCCAATTGGTTGCTAATAAGTTATCTTATTGTCATCAGGTGTATGGTGCGGATGATTTTCATTACAATAGGTCGCATGAAATGGTTCACCTATTTTACCTCGCTCCCATCTTTGCATTGTTGTTCCTAGAATTTACATCTACTTTCATCTCATATAATCAGCAGTGAGTCCATGTCATCCACCCATTCATCCACTCCATGGTTTTCCTCCCTTTGGAAACATGCAACCCCCTTCGCTTAAAAACATTTTAATTAATGTATGACTTGTGTAGTTTCCAGATTTGGGGATGACCCAATGGTTTGAATTGGGTATGAATTTAAGGGGAATTCAACATTCATTATCCTCTTCTTTCCCCTGGGTTGTAGGAGTGTCATCATAGATTTCTTACCACTCCAAGTTCTTTACTACAAGGAAGCTCCTTGGAAATTTGATCTTGCATGGTGTGGTCCTCATCACAAAAGATACAGAAAAAAAGAACAAACAAACCAACATGAGGATTCAAAGCACACCCCTTGGTTGAATGCATGCAACCAAGCATGGGTCTTTGCATGGTGTGGTTCCCACAAAATAAAAATAAAAAGAAAAATAAAATCCTCACAATGTGGGAATTCAAAGCACATAGCTTAGACCACCTCTCATGAGACACAAGCACTAGTCATGGGACTCTCTTCTTCCCCTCTAACCTATTCCCATTTCACTTCCTTCCTCTCACGTCTATTGGAGTGGTGGTTCTCAATATGTGCATTCTTATACACTTGTAAGGTGAACGGGTCTTCGCATGTTGTTGCGATATCACTGCATGTGGTTGGTTTTGGGTCTGAACATGGGAAAGGTCCTACCAGGTTACTTAACCACAATTTCACATGGGGTTTCATATGACCGATAATTTGAATTCCAATTCTCACTCCTCTCTCTTCATCCACTTCTCTCCATGCCTCACCTCACTACCTGTCTTAGGCTTTGATAGTTGTCATGATTTCCATGACCTCCTAATACTTCGGTGGGTTCTCCTGGATGGGACTATTAACTTGTGACCACCATTTCTTGACTCTGGGACCCACGGAATCTAGTGTTGAGGATATGAAAGGACTACTAAGGCTACTGCCTACTATGGGGAGGACCTACATGCATATCCCTGGTCCTATTTTTTAGTCTCCCATCATCTTGATTTTGTTGGTTGATTATTTTCATGATACCCATCGCTTGACTTCTTCCTTGAAAAGTTTTTTTTCCCAACATTCTCCTACATTTGACTCCCTTTTTCACCCCACTTACATTCCTCTTTTTCTTAGCTAAGTTCTCGGTCAATGCTGGTCAATGCATGGAACCCCCTACATCGACACGACCCCATATACATAGCCACCTGCAGCCCTGTTGATGCAACACCAAAACTATATATATACCCCCATTTCATGATACATTTTTTTCATTTTGCAAACAAATTGGGTAAATATTTTTCATTTTTTTTGGCTCACCTCTTCTTCCAAGCACTTACGTTATCTACCGTGCATCCTAATCAACCTATCCTTCCCCTCTTTCACAATCAGAGGTATGCTCTCAATTGTGGGGGAGCAAGTTCTATTAAAATTAATNGTATGCTCTCAATTGTGGGGGAGCAAGTTCTATTAAAATTAATTAATTACTTACAATTACAATCAATAAAGACTTAACACCTCTTAAGTGAAGAAACAAAAATAATAGTTTAAACTCCAATTCATGCTTATTGTTTTTTGGTTCTAACCCATCAACCAATACCCCGGGAAATTAATGGAATGCATGTGCTAGCACCATAACTTAGTCAAACTAAGAAGGTGTATGAGGGCCATTTTAAGCAACTTGTACGCAATTTAATTAGCGGTTATGTTTGATTGCAGATGGCACCAAAACGAAGGCATCCAAGGGGAGAAGAACCTTCACAACCAAGGGACAAGCAACCATGAATAGGAAGAGGATGAGGTGTGTAGCAACCAGAGCTCACAGAGAGCTCCCATGCAACTAGCCCCCTTCACGAAGGGTCTAATGTGGAATCTATTCATTAGATTCCTAAAGAGGAGGTTCCTAGCAAACAATTGCAAGGGGATGAGACCTCAGCAATAGTTCCATGGCTTGAAGTCACCTTGACCTAGGCATGTCTTGATGCCATCAGGCCAAGGGAGGTGCAACAAATGGTTCTATGAGAATGAAATTTTGGACCATTTCTTGAGAATGTAGTAGAAGAGGTGAAGCTCCAATTGCAAAACTCTCCTATGTGGCCAATAATCACATCGAATGGTGAATGGTATTTAGGAGAGACTTATCTCTTTTGAACAAATCGGCAACTAGGGTCCAGAGTAAGAATCAAGGAAATCTATGTCTCTTACTCTGTGGAAGTGATCGCACAAGCTTTGCGGTTGCCTGAGATCGGAGTCAATGTGGCAGAGATCCATAAGAAAGCATATCTTGAGGTAAAAGGGGAGTGGATCAAGTAGTGGTGTGGGCTAGATCACAAAGAGTTTGGTACTTTGACCACCGTGGAGAGGGTATATTCAAAAATTACGTCTTACCACCTTAACCCAATGGTGAGACCCAGTAAGATCACTACCTTCTCTGCTCCTATGTCTACCGCTCTAAGCGAAAAATTCCCAATGATACTTCCACAATTGTTGTTTTTAGAGATTGAAAAAAGATTCACTAAAAGTGAACATGGAAGGTGGGCTCTACCTTTTTCCTGCTTAATTAGGAAATTATGCAAATAAGCAACGATAGCACGATATGCCAACGATACACTTTGGCATGCCCCAATTGCCTCATGGCATGAAATGATAAAAGATAAGACTTCAGCCATCACACAAACTAATGAAGAGTAGCAACTAACTCCACAACCTACACAAACAACAAGGTTGGGTTCACAAACCATCGTAGAAAATATACATGAAATCTGACAATCGCTCTTGAGGCAACAAGAATAATTTGGAAGGACCGGTGGAGGAGAAGACCCTTCTATCTATTACCATGCAATGAGCCACCTAGAGAAAGTGGCTCAACCAGTAAGTCTGCTAGAAAGAGTAGGGCCAATGTTCTCTATTACCCAAACACAAGTACCCACAAGAACTGATCCTAGTGTCTGAGAAGTAATGGTATCCACCCAATAGTTATTTTCTAAAATTTTAGAAAATGCCACTACTTTCTCGGTATGCTTGGAGGATGGTGAGGGGGTAATAGTCCTAGTGATGTAGCACTAGGGACATGAGATTTTGGCTAAAGTAGTTGCTAACATGATTGCTACAACCCTTAATGCATGGGCAGCACATGTACCAAATGTACATGAACTCAAATATGTACAAGCATTCACCGAGACTTCACGTAGTAGGATCGATGCAACCCAACATGAAGAATTGTTAGACCGAATGGTGGGAACTAGGAAACCACTTCTGGATGTCTTTGATCTTCCAGATAACATCATTGCAACCTAGTCGGAGTTGCTCTCGGCAAGGGGTAAGAGACACATCTTTGAGGGATAACTCAAAGTTGCTTAAGCGACTTGTTAACACCTAGCAATAGAATTTTCCCAATTAAGGGCCCAACTTGCCAATCCAGCTCTTCTCAATCGTTAACTCACTAGAGATGAAGCTTTTCAATAGCTTCAAGTAAAACTCTAGATAGTTGAGGATGAGTGAGAGTCAGTGATCTTTGATAAGTCCTTGGTAGATGCTCATGCATATCATCTAAACAAGGACTTGAGAGAGGTTCACCAAGAGAATGTTAGGTTGACTGCAGAAGTTCATCACTTGAACAATGTTGGTGATGAAAATTAGCACATGAAAAGCTTTATCCACCAATAGTAGGAAGAGCTAGCTAGGGTGAATGCTAATGTGAGGAGGCTGGCCACTAAAAATTGGAATCTATCTATGGAGGATGTTCATGCCTTATGATAGAAATTATCGATTGAAATCGTCGCTTGGAAAAGTGAAGCCCTTAAGTTTTAGAAAGTTAAAAATCATTATAAGGACCAAATAGGATTATAGAAGAAAGTGAATGAAAATCATATTCAAGTCACCAAGGCCAAATTGAACGAAGCACTCCAGTAGCTCTAAGAACTGCATATAACTAGGTTGAAATCCACCTCAAGGAACTGCATATTGAAGAAATGACAAAGTACATGGAGTTGGCCAACCTTTGCTATGCAAACCTAGCTATGCTAACAACTAGAAGACCATGGTTTGACACAGAAAAGAAAGTGGCCACCTCGTATTCTTTATACGAGGGTGAGTGCCAAGTGCATAAAGAGATAAAAGAAAAATTAGAAATAGAAAATTTAGAACTGGAGGTTCTCTGCACGCATTTTTAAGGGAAACGTGTGGTCACTAAGATCTTGGCCCAATGAATGAATGACTACCAGTAGCTGCAGACCTCAATTCGAGTGTTCAACATAAAAAAAATAGTTTTCAACCTAGTTTATCAATCTGAAAGAACTCTTCCCTGCACTTCCATGCCCTTGGGAGGTTCTAGTTCTAACACACATTGGTGAAGCTACTTGGATAGTGAACAATCCCATAAGCAAGGAAGAGAAAATGAGGGCTCTCTTGGAGGCCTTTTGGTTTCCTCCAGAAGTTGCAGTTGCTGTAGGGCAACCATCGTCCACGCCAGCATTGCCACATATGCTAGAGGCTGGGGAAGGTCCATCAGAACCACCACCACCAGGGACGATGTGATCTTCTCCAGTAATTTTTACATCTTTCAGCACAGTAGAAAATCCAAGATCATCAATGTATTCAATTTTTTCTCTAAACATCACCATTTTGTAATTTTTCCTTCTCTGTACACTCAGGTGCTTGTTGCATCAGTAAAATTGGTGTTATGTCATCTATGTCAAGTCATGTGTGTTGTAATAAGAAGTCCATACCTTCCAAATTGTAGAGGAACTCGAGGACAAGTTTTTACTTAGTTGTGGAGGTATGATGAAGCACTAAACAGTCAATGCATCAACTAGGTTGCATATATAAGGACCCATATATGTAGCTGCATCGACGTGGCCCTGTTGAAGCATCTGTCCATGCATCTATGTGGCCCCATTTACATAGAGCCTATTTTAGCCTATAAATAAGTTGGCTTCCGCCACACTTAGGTACCTGTCTGGCAGTTGTAGTGAATCTCTTGCAGTTTATTTTTGTAAGAGTTAGAATATTTTCCAAGTGCGTACAGTAGGTGTAAGAAAGGTGTCCGACTCTTTAGTTAAGTGCTAATGTACCTAAGCCCATTGGCATGAATGGAAATAAAGATAAGTTTTTCAAGCATTCCTTACAGCAATTGGACTTAGTCATTTGATGCATTTAATAGTTTAATATTTCTATGCTTTAATAATTCCTTATGTTTTCATTGTTATTACTTTAATTACCATCACTCTCTTATACTTTGTAAAAACCATAAGTATGACCATCTCGAACGTAAACCCAACACTTGGCAACCCAGTGATGCTTAACATCTAGTAACGGAGTAGTGGTTAGGGGATGCTTAGGATGTGCATGGAAGATGGGATCGGATACTTATACTAGGAAGAGTTAAGATATAGATTAGGATAATTATAGATTACATAATATTCCATTCCTTACTTTCCATTTCAAGAATTAGCCGCTAGAAGATAAAGTGAAAAAGCCATAAAAATCATTTACCTCAATCTCACTTAACCATCGTAATCAGAACATCACAAGTGAGGTTAGGAAGACAATGACCATTCTAACCCAAGGTTTTGCTAGTTAGGGTCTGGTGTATGCAAAGTGCTTACAGTCTATAGAATTCGACTGAGTCACATGTGAACGCTNCATCCCTCTAATCAAACCCTCATAATTTTCTATCTTTTTGATACATGAAAACTCAAAACAATAGGTGAAGGGTTGAATTTCACTAGATGGGAATGTTATGATCATAGTGGCATTGGCCCCATGTGTAGTTGAAGCTCCATAAAAACTAATGATGTTAATATGCTCATTAGGAATTTCAAGATCTATGGTTGCTGGGTCATTAATAGGTGAAGATATGAGCTATATACCTATAGCTTGACCTTTTGTTAAGGATTGAGAGATGCAATGAAAGTCAAACTCTAGGATTATGGATTTTCATTAAGCTATATGGCTACTTTTGTAGATGTTCGTCATTATGACTCTAAGTATGTTGTCTTTGCAAATGACAGTGACTTGGCTTCTATAGAGGTAGTGTCTTCACTACTTCAAGGAGAAGACTAGTGCTAGATAATACTTATTCACTTCAATGTATTGGATCTCATGTAAAACTAACAAATGGATAAGGTAGTATACAAGAATTTTTGCTCCATTATCACATTTCTGAAAGAGTAGAGAGGCAATGGATATATTAGAGATGGTAAGGTAGATGTAAAACATTTTACCCTATTGTGGATGATAGACTATTGGCAATTTTTTAAATTCCTACTTAAGGTTTTCAAATGCCTCTTGGCATTGAGCTATCTACTCATAGTGAGCTCCTTTCTTAAGAAAGTGTTGCATGGTCTATAACTTATCCATAAGCCTACCAATTAGCCTATGAATAAACTAGAATCTACCTTGTAATCCTTGAAGCTCATTAAGGTTGATAGGAGTTGCTAATTTGGATATGGGCTTAACCTTATCAGGATCAACACATATCCCTACTTTAAATACTACAAAGCCAAGAATCTTATGGGTATTGACACTGAATACACACTTATTTGGATTAAGCTTAAGCTTGTATTTGAGGAATCATTTAAGCACAAGGTCTAGTTCATTAGCATGGTCATTGGCCACTTTGGACTTAATGGCTATATCATCTATGTAATCAATAAGTAATCCTAACATGTAATTAGTGAATATATAGGTCATGGCTTGTTGATAGGTTGCTATAACATTCTTAAGGAAAAATGGCATCATATTATAGAAAACGCTACCTCGTGGGATCATAGAGGTTATGCTAAGTTGATGTTCTAAGTTGATCCTAATTTGGTTACATCCTAAAAATTCATCCATATGGGACAACAAGGCATTTTTGACTATAGTACTAATACGTTGATCAATACTATTGTTGGCGACCGTTTAGGACGCGACCGCCAACGAGTGTCCTCGAACAGGATTTAGGTGCCTGCTGGTCTCTGGCTACACCAAGGCCCAGATACCTCCAAATAACTCAGTAGTTAACGTGAGTATGTGTGTGTGCTGTTGCGGCGTGCGGTTGTGTGCAATGTAACGATTGCGTTGTATATGTTATGTATAAACTAACAATGACTTACTTAAAGGGATTCAGCCAACTTTATCAAGTACTGTGAGTTGTTGTAAATTTCCTATTTTGTTCAAACTACCTAGTCTACGCGGTCCCTATAATACCTGCTTGTAACAAATAAAATTTTGCATAAACATTTGAGCACAACTCCGCAAATCTACTCCTAATTTTCCCCAGAGAGAGATATATAGTTCCACAAGAAAACTAGAAATAGAGCAAGATTCAAAGGAAATAGAAAAAAAGAAAAGAAAGCAGATTTGTGTGGACCTCAAATATTTAAACAAGGTAAAATGACACGAGTAAACACTTCGCAATAAAGCTATTCCAAATTCAATATCTATGAATTGTTCAAACTTCCAAGACTCAAACAAGCAATATCTTCAAGACAATCCTACTGTACTACCAAAAATTGCTGCGTAAACTACCATGTACGAGACTCCATTTTGGCTAGACAGTAGATGTCAACGATTGCATTTAAACAGAACCTTTAAAAGACTTGACAATTTCTGATTGAAATAACACGGAAAATCACTCTAAAGATAAAAAGAAGCTATTCTGGTCCCATCAAAATACCAAAGATTTTCTGAACCCTCTCGACTACTAAATTGTTCCACGGCGTGACTACAAACAGAGGCTCTCTTCCAACAACCCAATAGCAGTTCCCAAACGTTGCACAATAACGAAATTTACTACTAAAATGCTCTTAAGGCTTTTAAACACAAGCGCTTCTATGGCAAAATTTTAATAGAAATTTCTATCGGGCAACAAGAACAATAAGAGCAATCTAAAAATCCCAAAATTACTTGCCAAGGATGATACTATCTAAACCACTAGCTAAGCAATTTAAACAAAAAAAAAAATGAAATGCATAACTCACAGGACCATGACAAAGAGGCTGAAATCTTTATTCTAGCAAGCCATCTTGCAAACAATCTTCTTTACAAATCTTCCAAGTGTGATGATGATGCTCCTTCTTGATGTGTGATGATCTTTCCTCCTTGACCCTTGAAGCCTATTTATAGGATTCCAAGGTAGGTAGGGAAGTTACATTTTCAAAAATATCTTAAAAATATCTCACCTAACTTCTCTCCCAAGTAACTTGGCCAACCAATTAGGAGATTACTTGGCCAACAAGTTAGGAGGTTACTTGCCCAACAAGTTAGGTAAGTTACAACAACTTTGGGTGGTTTCAACCACAAAAGAGATAAAAATGCTGCATCTGACACGTGTCCCATGTAGTTGCCAAGTGTCCTCATGTAGTTGCCAAGTGTCTTCATGCAGTTGCCAAGTGTCTTCATGTAGTTGCCAAGTGTCTTCATGCAGTTGCCAAGTGTCTTCATGTAGTTGCCAAGTGTCTTCATGCAGTTGCCAAGTGTCTTCATGTAGTTGCCAAGTGTCTTCATGCAGTTGCCAAGTGTCTTCATGTAGTTGCCAAGTGTCTTCATGTAGTTGCCAAGTGTCTTCATGCAGTTGCCAAGTGTCTTCATGTAGTTGCCAAGTGTCTTCATGCAGTTGCCAAGTGTCTTCATGTAGTTGCCAAGTGTCTTCATGCAGTTGCCAAGTGTCTTCATGTAGTTGCCAAGTGTCTTCATGCAGTTGCCAAGTGTCTTCATGTAGTTGCCAAGTGTCTTCATGCAGTTGCCAAGTGTCTTCATGTAGTTGCCAAGTGTCTTCATGCAGTTGCCAAGTGTCTTCATTCATTTGCCAAGTGTCTTCATTTAGTTGCCAAGTGTTCACCATGGAGAGAAACAAGTTGCAGTTGACACGTGTCCCATTTAGTTGACAAGTGGCCATTGTGGAGATAAAGAGGTTGTAGTTGACAAGTGGCCTTTGTGGTGGTTATAACCACCATTTCAATTGACAAGTGTTCAATTCTCATAGGACTTTGAACAATTGTTGCATAAATTCCCTTTTTAAATCAATATTATATTTTATTGTTATTTATATCATAGTAGTAAAGATAATAACCATGGATTTGATGCATGGGTTGATATATAAATATATGTATGCGTATACAACCGAATGCATAAGTGGAGTTGTACTCTCACATTTTAATTTGTGGCACCTCGAATGTAATCCCAGTTATATCAAGGCCGATTCCATATTCATCTTCTCTGCACTTTATTACAGAAAAAGTAACTAGAGCTACTCTATCATAAGCTAGAGAGATATCTACAATTGATACACCATTTTCTTTTGACTCTAGATAAACCCTCATGCCAACATTCCCAATTGCAATGTCATTATCCCTTGATTTTCAAAACATTCAATTCAGCAACATTTTCATTTCTATTCCAACTTCATGGTTAATTAACTGTTGCAGAATTCTTTACAAGAAAGAACATAATCCTCCTTGAACAATTTCAGTTCATTAGGATTCTGTACCTCACCATTTGCAAATAAGTCCACCTGTTCCATGAAATGGTAAAAATGTGCCAACAACTACGAAAATGAAAATCATCCTTGATGGTTACTTTATTTAGGTATCAAAAATCAATGCAAATATAGATGCTCCCATTTTCATTAGGAATTACCACTATGTTGAACACCCATTCTATGTAGTTGAGAACCCTAATGGAACCTTCTTGGTAGAGCTTTCAGATCTCATCATGAACTACCAAGGTCAAATCAAGTTAAATTTTCTACACTTTCTACTTAACTAGTCTACTGCTAGGGTCTAGTATGATATTGTGCTTAACTAAATGAGGGTCTAGGCTTGGAATATCTTCACATGACCAAGTAAAGATCTTAATGTTATTTTATAAGACCTTGGTGACGTCTTAAGCATAGTGAGGTTATAGTGAAGAACTTAGTTTAAGGATTTTGTCTTCACCACTATGTTTTGTAACAAGAACCTCAACTAGAGAGTCTTAGGAGATTTCACTAGCCTCCAAATCAATGGTTCTGGCTAGGTTTTCAAGCCATTTTAGAGGTTTCTCTATTGAGGCTATGTGGTCTACAAGACTGTTAGGCTAAAGATCTAGGCAATCAATGTCAATAGACCATTCAACATCACCATAAGGTCCATGTAGACACAAAGGTAAACTAATTTTCTTCCAAGTACTCATACTCTGATCTTGCATATCAACCAAAAGCATATTAAGTGACACCTGGGTAAAAGTGAATAAGTAAAGGTAAAATGCTATAAAAATTATGCAAATACATGTGAATCTAATGCAAACAAGACCATCCAAGTTTGTCAATGAGATAGGGACAATTCAACAAAGTACGATAAAGGACAAACAAAGATCAAATAAAGGTCAAAAAAGGGGAAATATAAGAAACAAAGCTACAAATGATGAACAAAGGTTATAATTTTACCAATTTTAGCCCTCAGTGGATCATGATGCTAGTTTAGAGTCTTGGTGAACTATGATGTGAGTTTAAGGCCTTAGCAAGCCATAATTTAGGATTACAAGGCTATTATGTGAGTTTGGGTATTAGTTACGGCTATTTGGACCTAGAAATTAATGGTATTGAAGCTTCCATGCTGGGCTTAGTGTGGAAATGATAACCCTCTACATAGAAACAATGGAAAATAGGTTTATTCTTAGATCTTCCCAAGGTAGTGCAAGGTCAGATCCATCAAAATTTTGCACTCTGGAGATTTGTAAATGCTAAAATGTAGGTTCTAGAGCCTTCCTCCATTGTTTCCATGCTAGCTATCATGGAAGAAAGCAGGCTCAGCATGAAAAACAAAAATCCAAGTAAAAATAGTGTCAAACATGGTCAAATAGGTAGCCAAAACCCAGATCTAGGATTTTTGCATCCATTAGCTTTATTTTGAGGTAGTTTGAAGTAGTTGTGGGTGTCAAAGTACGCTAAAACAACTTTTCCTCATTTTTCCATGCTAAGCACAGTATCCCTAATGTGGAAATATGGGTGAAACTTTTTTTATGGATTCATGATGGTTCTTGAGCACATTGACCAGGCTCCTAGGCCCCTAGGGCAGTAGATAATGATTCTACAAGTTTCTAGCTAATTTTGGGTACATTCAAAGGCTATTTTAGGGCATCTAAGGTATTTTTTGTTTATTTTCGCTCTAGGGAAGTTTCTCCAACAAGGTTGGGGGAATGGATTTTGGAGGTTGAAACAAAGTCAAACAAGTAAAATTTTGAGGCTATTAGGTCCTAGGCTTCTCTGGTGTAGATCTTTGGCTCTTGGGAGTGTCATCTTGCCACCAAAAGTGGAAAATCAACATTCACCCCTTATTTCTATGGTACCCAATGTGGAAGGAGCCTCCTCCATCATGCATGAAGGAAGAGTGCCAAAGCTAGGATGATTTAGGTCACAATAAACTATGCATGTTATCTTCCATAGTTTCTAGGGCCAAGGGCTAGGTCATCATGTCAAAAATTAGTAGCTTTGAGTACTCCCAAGTGGTTTTTTGAGTTTACCCATTTTATCCATGCTAGGGCTAGGAGGCTCGACATGGAGGACTAGGGGAAACCACTTTTTAACTATCTATTATCCATTTTTTGAGGTTTGAATGCTACAATGACTATTAATAGGGTTTTAGAGTGCATGTAAGGTCATTTGATGTTGTTTTGAGGTGTTTTGATGCTCCAAATAAGTCCCCCCTCATTTTCCATGCTACCAAATGTGGAGGAAGGAATACCCAATGTGGAAAAATCATAAATCTTAGATCTAGACTAGTTTTAGCCTCAATCAATCATGCATATTTGCTTCTAGGATTACTAGGATTGAGGACTAGGGTTTGAGCTTAAGTTTCACTAGTTTGAAGGTTTTCTAGATGGTTTTTGATTTTCTCCCTCTTTTTTCAAAGTAGGGATACTATTCCTAGCTTGTAAGACTAGGGGGAAAAAACTTTATGATTATTTTCATCATTTCTTTCCATGCATGTAGGTCTTTAAGGATGCTATCATTGATTACCAAAATAGCAAGGAGGGAAGAGTCAAAATTATAGGATTTAGTAAGTGGATGAATGAGTGATGTATCTATTAGGTTTGCCTAGGCTTATTTTAATCCTAGCCTCATCTATTACTACTCTAAGGTAGGAAATTCTATGCACATTTGGCTTGTTTTCTAGCTATTCTCATTATTTTTCTTGCCACATGTGGGGTCATTTTTCTCATATCTACATTGACAAAGGCGGTAAATGAAAATTTTGACAAAATATCACCTCTTATCTTGGCTATGTCCACATAGATCCATGGTCTTTTCATTGTATTTTCCTTAATATATTTGATTTTAAAATTAAGCTTTCTATTTTTATGCTTTTTCCCAAAATTTGGGGGTATGGCCATTTTTTTCAAGTCTATGCCAAAATATTTGTCAAAATTAAATTTCAAAGAAATCCCACCACATTTTTTTGTTATCTTTTCTAATGCGTATTGATCATTTTAGCTATTTTGGCTATGTTTTTATGGCTACATTAAGTTGGATTTTAGCTTTTTACCCCTTTTTATGCAAAAAAAGAAAGCAATGTTTTGTTATGTTTTCATAAAAAAATGGC